>CANNZV010001513.1:0-61868 GCA_947561585.1 Caprella mutica
ATTGGTGGTTGTTTTAACCCTTCACTGTACACTTTATTTACAACTATTGGTGGTTGTTTTAACCCTTCACTGTGCACTTTATTTACAACTACTGGTGGTTGTTTTAACTCTTCACTGTGCACTTTATTTACAACTACTGGTGGTTGTTTTAACTCTTCACTGTGCACTTTATTTACAACTACTGGTGGTTGTTTTAACTCTTCACTGTGCACTTTATTTACAACTACTGGTGGTTGTTTTAACTCTTCACTGTGCACTTTATTTACAACTACTGGTGGTTGTTTTAACTCTTCACTGTGCACTTTATTTACAACTATTGGTGGTTGTTTTAACTCTTCGCTGTGCACTTTATTTACAACTATTGGTGGTTGTTTTAACTCTTCACTGTGTACTTTATTTACAACTATTGGTGGTTGTTTTAACTCTTCACTGTGCACTTTATTTACAACTATTGGTGGTTGTTTTAACTCTTCACTGTACACTTTAATTACAACTATTGGTGGTTGTTTTAACTCTTCACATCTGACCTCTATACTCTAAAGGACATCTGACCTCTATCCTCTAAAGGACATCTGACCTCTATACTCTAAAGGACATCTGACCTCTATCCTCTAAAGGACATCTGACCTCTATACTCTAAAGGACATCTGACCTCTATACTCTAAAGGACATCTGACCTCTATACTCTAAAGGACATCTGACCTCTATACTCTAAAGGACATCTGACCTCTATACTCTAAAGGACATCTGACCTCTATACTCTAAAGGACATCTGACCTCTATACTCTAAAGGACATCTGACCTCTATACTCTAAAGGACATCTGACCTCTATACTCTAAAGGACATCTGACCTCTATCCTCTAAAGGACATCTGACCTCTATACTCTAAAGGACATCTGACCTCTATCCTCTAAAGGACATCTGACCTCTATACTCTAAAGGACATCTGACCTCTATACTCTAAAGGATATCTGATCTCTATCCTCTAAAGGACATCTGACCTCTATACTCTAAAGGACATCTGACCTCTATACTCTAAAGGACATCTGACCTCTATCCTCTAAAGGACATCTGACCTCTATACTCTAAAGGACATCTGACCTCTATACTCTAAAGAACATCTGACCTCTATACTCTAAAGGACATCTGACCTCTATACTCTAAAGGACATCTGACCTCTATCCTCTAAAGGACATCTGACCTCTATACTCTAAAGGACATCTGACCTCTATACTCTAAAGGACATCTGACCTCTATACTCTAAAGGACATCTGACCTCTATACTCTAAAGGACATCTGACCTCTATCCTCTAAAGGACATCTGACCTCTATACTCTAAAGGACATCTGACCTCTATCCTCTAAAGGACATCTGACCTCTATTCTCTAAAGGACATCTGACCTCTATTCTCTAAAGGATATCTGACCTCTATACTCTAAAGGACATCTGACCTCTATTCTCTAAAGGACATCTGACCTCTAAGAGCCAAATAATTAGACAAGTAATTCGACACCGGGACAATTTAATCGAATTCCGCATCTTTTCCGCCATTCGATTTTTTTGGTTAATTCTTCTACTATTTTCCAAATTAATTAAAAAGCCTAATTTTGAGGTGCGAATTAAAGTAATGATACAAATAATGAATATTTTAATGGTATTTAATATGAAAATATTTTGAGGTAATTTATGTAAAAATGAACATTTGGAGTATAATTTTATTTAATTAATTTCATAGATTATAAAGCAATTATAAACTGATGTGAAATGTAATAGTCAACATTAAAAAAAATATAGGAATATACCAACAGAGGAATATACCAACAGAGGAATATACAAACAGAGGAATATACCAACAGAGGAATATACCAACAGAGGAATATACCAACAGAGGAATATACCAACAGAGGAATATACCAACAGAGGAATATACCAACAGAGGAATATACCAACAGAGGAATATACCAACAGAGGAATATACAAACAGAGGAATATACCAACAGAGGAATATACCAACAGAGGAATATACCAACAGAGGAATATACAAACAGAGGAATATACCAACAGAGGAATATACCAACAGAGGAATATACCAAAGAGTTCATGGAATATACCAAAGAGTTCATGGAATATACCATTGGTGTATAATATATAAGTTTTATTTTCTCGAGGCAATGCCTCGAAGGACTTTTTTTAGTTTAAACTTTTTAATGATCACCAATCGGCTTATTTATTTCTAAATTAGGCACATAGGCTTCAGTGTCACACAACTTCTATGTCTAATGAAATGAAAATTATCACCAGGCACCATAAGTGAATATATTTTATGAAGTTAATTTAATATAAAAAATTTGAAATTGATTTAATTTCAAAAAATTGAAATCGATTTAATTTCAAAAAATTGAAATCGATTTAATTTCAAAAAATTGAAATAAGATTTATTTTTAAAACATTGAAATTCAATTTAATTTCATAAATTGACAATATATTTATATAGCTCTAAATTTTCTGAAATAATTTCATTTTGAAAAAATTGAAAATATATTTGATTTTATAAGAAGTGTATGTAAATTTAATTTCAAAATTTTAGAATAAATTTAATTTTAAATAAATTTGAATATAAAATCATGAAATAAATTTTTGTTCTAAAAAATTTGACTTTATTTTCATATAATTTTAAATTTTCGAACATAACTTGATTTAGAAAAAATATATTTATTTTTATAAATTTTGAAGTAAATTTAATTTTAAAATTTAGATGTGAATTTTTTTTCAATTTTGAAGTAAATTTAATATTTTATTTTATTTTGAATTAAATTTAATATTTTAATTTATTTTGAAGTAAATTCCATAGAAAAATATATATTACTTTAAAATAAATTTTGAAAATTCAATAAAAAATATTTTTAAAGTAAATTCAATATTCATTTTAAAATGAATTTAATAATATGTTTGGAATAAAAATTATTTTTAAATCCTTTTTCAAAGCAGGTGATTTTTCTACCTTATTTACAACTTTCTGCATTCAAATATCCGAAAAAAAATCTTAAAAAAATTCTCCTACTTGGTGTACTAGCCCACTCATAAATTATAGTGGGATTATAGAAGATTAGGACTCTATTCTTTCCTCTAAAGACCTCTATAATTTCCTCTAGTACCATAGAAGATAAAGATGACATAATCATCATAATCTACCATATGCGTACCCAATCATCAAACATTTCAAAACCAGCAAAATTCTCCTACACGTTCACTCGTGCAATCACGCCTCTTCATTTCCCTCTTTGGAATAGAGACCCTGTAATGTTGTAAATAGGCAAGTTGTTTTGATCTGACAAGACTCGCTGCTGTCTGTACATGTTGCCATGGTTACCGAAAAATCTCTCCCGACGTAAAAAAGACTGAGTGGATTCTTAGAAAAAACATATATATATATATATATATTATGTATTTACTGTATATAGCTTTCAGCTCGCAGTTGTATTGATATATATACAAATTTTATTCAGTTTCAGTGTACCTTCAATGAAATTGTAGACATTGAATTCCTTTTTCTTTATTTGGTTATTTTTTTAATAAAACCTGTGTATATTATAAACTTAAACATACCTACTCTTGACTCTGACGTCAAAATGACACCAATGGTACACAGAAGGTGATACAGTGTCCATACCTACTTCTACTCTTGACTCTGACGTCAAAATGACACCAATGGTACACAGAAGGTGATACAGTGTCCATACCTACTTCTACTCTTGACTCTGACGTCAAAATGACACCAATGGTACACAGAAGGTGATACAGTGTCCATACCTACTTCTACTCTTGACTCTGACGTCAAAATGACACCAATGGTACACAGAAGGTGATACAGTGTCCATACCTACATCTACTCTTGACTCTGACGTCAAAATGACACCAATGGTACACAAAAGGTGATACAGTGTCCATACCTACTTCTACTGTTGACTCTGACGTCAAAGTGACACCAATGGTACACAGAAGGTGATACAGTGTCCATACCTACTTCTACTCTTGACTCTGACGTCAAAATGACACCAATGGTACACAGAAGGTGATACAGTGTCCATACCTACTTCTACTCTTGACTCTAACGTCAAAATGACACCAATGGTACACAGAAGGTGATACAGTGTCCATACCTACTTCTACTCTTGATTCTGACGTCAAAATGACACCAATGGTACACAGAAGGTGATGGTTACTCAGGTAGAAAGTTATGGTGGAGCCATCCTAGTTTTAGAAGGGGTCCTTTGGTCATTTAATCACTTAATCTTCTATGGTTTGATCATAATCTTGAATGTGTAAATGAATCACTCCTACTCGTCTGTTCGATATCTTTGGGTATTTTATGCTGCCAGTACAGTAAACAGAATAGGTTTACATACGTCTGTACTACCAGACGTATGATAGAATTATATTTGGAGAACGTTTTTGTGAATAGAAGTGGGAAGATATCCACCACGTACGAAAACATTGCAGAGAGTGTGATGTGTTGTTTGTTTTTATAACGTTTTAGTGTTTTGTAATTAAATTAAGAATACTGCTACAAATATGTATCCCTTCTTCCTCTCGATCCTTTCTTCTCCTTCCTCCTCACCTCTTGCCTCATACTTTTTTCTCTTCTTCTCCTCTCCACCAATCCTCTTTTCTTCTTCACATCCTCTCTTTCTCTTTCCTAATCCTCTTCTTCCACTCACAATCCTCTTCTTCCTCTCCCAATCCTCTTCTTCCTCTCACAATACTCTTCTTCCTCTCCCAATCCTCTCTTCCTCTCCCAATCCTCTTCTTCCAATCACAATCCTCTTCTTCCTCTCCCAATCCGCTTCTTCCTCTCACAATACTCTTCTTCCTCTCACAATCCTCTCTTCCTCTTTCCCAATCCTCTCTTCCTCTCCCAATCCTCTCTTCCTCTCCCAATCCTCTCTTCCTCTCACAATCCTCTTCTTCCTCTCCCAATCCTCTTCTTCCTCTCCCAATCCTCTTCTTCCTCTCCCAATCCTCTTCTTCCTCTCCCAATCCTCTTCTTCCTCTCCCAATCCTCTCTTCCTCTCCCAATCCTCTCTTCCTCTCTCAATCCTCTACTTCCTCTCCCAATCCTCTCTACTTTTGCTCCCAATAAAATCAGTTCTCCAGGGATGATCCAAGCGGCTTAGTAGAGTCCAAACCCTTACCTCAAAGAAGGACTTAGCGTCTCTCACATTGTCTACACCAATCAGCCAAGCCACTATTGGGGCAATGGTGAAACAAAAGAGCTGAAATACGGGTCTTAACCCGCAGAGAAACTTATGTTGCGGCGGCCATTGAAGATCACAAATAATATTCTACAATAGGCACTACCAAATATTTCAACTAAATCTTTAGTCATCATTAAATGTAGAACGAACTCACAACAATGCAATTATTCAATAGTTTTTGGTTCATTGAATCAGTTAATAATCAATGGCGCATTTCCACTGCATTCAGCAATATTGCAACAGCTCATTCACCAATTTAGCAACCTCCATTGTGCCAGAATATTGCCGAATGTTCTGGAATATTGTAGAAGATCGTGGTTGAATATTCGAGTGCAATCCCCCTCATACAGATTGAACTAAAGTGATACTGATCCAAAGAAATTACCTATGTACGTTACGTCGCAAATTAATCTAGAAAAAAATAGCGAATTGTTTTTTCAAATCGTAGAGCATTTATTTTTAAACGCCTGTGCCTCTTTTTTTGGAATGTATATTTGTTACATTCGTATTATTCTTTTCAACTCATTGATTAAATTTAACTTAAACTAACTACTTGTTACTTACTGATTATTTTAATCAAAATTCAATACTAATGAAATGATTAATGCGATCCCGGTTCCCGGAATAGTTAGCCGATGATCAAGTGTCAATCCGGACAAATCCTGAAGATGTTGAGATTGTTTTGAAACAAAGTTTTTCTCCGTTTTATTGTGGAGAGAGAGAGAGCGATACAAATCTCTGTTATCCAAGCGAGAACTTCCAGGAGGACGAAAGAATCTCACATTTCTAGCAGATCTTGATCTCTCCTCATCTCTAAATCCTTCCGACAAATCTCCACCGCTCTCCTCTGTCTCTTTTTATCGTATTTCTATTGGTGGCAACTGTTTTCACACCGGGAAAATTGTTTCCTAAAATTGAGTTCGCTGGAAATATTTAGTAAACTTTTCGAGTGTATATTTACTACCTGAAACTCCCTTTGAAAGTGATCCAAAATCAAATAAAAATTGTATTTAAGAGACCGGAATCGAACTCTTGATACTAGGAAGAGAGACACGAATGTATTTTAGGGCTCAAAAATTCCATACGAACGACTAACTTTTAAATTTTTGAAATGGGTAAGAATATAATACCATTTATTGACTATATTTAAAAGCCAATCGAAAAAAATCCTGGTCTAATTTTAGGGGGATTGAAATTATATTCAATTATGATAGATCCTAAGTACTTTTATAGTCTTTAAAATACTTATAGAATAATGGACCAAATATAGTAAGTTTATCTTTCTCTACAAATTACAGGATTGATTTTAAACGGCCATTATCAATCATGATGGCTATCTACATAATAATACAGTTAAGGATTAAAAATATAATCTTATACCTAGACCTAAATTATTCGGTAATCTGTTGGGTAATAACGCGATTATTGATGTTCCTACCTTTGATATTTTCAGTATTGTTATGTATCCTTATAAAAGTTAGATGCTCCTAAGCGCCACGTTGCCATTTATAATTACTGCTGCTTTGGAAGTTTGGCCACAAAGAGTTGTTAACTCAATAAGTCAGAGTCGAGACCCATCAATCTCTGATGCAGACCAATCATTCAGGAGCTTCAGGGCCTCCCACTGGATCTATTTTAGATGCATCCCCCGTGGGTTATTTTTCATTTAAACTCTACCGCGCACACTCTTTTCTAACCAATTGTTTTTGGCGGAAATTTGTGTTTGTTTCTTATAAAGCAGTCCATAGTTGATGAGATACTGCATTTTAACTTCATTTGATACGTGTTTGGATAAAGATTGCCGTTTCATTTTTTGGCCATTGGGAATAGACTGATTTGATTTTTCAGAAATGATTTTTTATGGACTAGGTTGAATTGTTTTCGCTGGGTCTACGTATTGGGATTGATATAAACTATTATGTATGCGCCTCTATCTTGATCAAACCAAATATTTGGCATAAAATGATGTAATTTAAACTCTTATTCAATGTAATGAGTACGACATAGGTGTCATTTTGTCTGTACATATATCCTTATTTTATTTATTTATTATCTTCCTAAATTTTCTCCTTCCAAAATTATATGCGAATGAAAGCGAAGAGTAACCTAAAAGAGTAAAATTTAAATTTTCATCTAAATGAAGAATTTAAACCGGTTTCTGTTCAGTTATGATTACCGAGATGCCGTTTTAATATTAACTCTCTTCCATCTCTCGTAGGACCAAACTTATCAGTTGTACCATGAATGACTGAGAAAGTGTATTGTAAATTCAAAAGCCTTCACCTGATTTATTACCCATTAACTTGGCATGCTGAGTAATAATTTAACACCTAAGAGCACAGTTAGCTGATATATATTGTAAGGCTGTTTGGTCTTTATTAGTGTGATTGTACTATGACGTGTTTTAATGTTGTACTCACAGGGTGGGACGTTAGTGTGAAAAAAAAAATTCGAACATAATTTTCTTTTTCAAAAATTAGTTCCTAAGTAGGTGATTGGGTTTATAGAATAGACAAGGCTCTACAATCTACATTAACACATCGTAATTTTTTTAAAAAAGCCAGTTCAAGAATGTCAGTCAAAAGAGTCGCTATAGTCACATTGCACCGTGCCGAAAAGTCTGATTCCGTTTTCGATAAGAAACTTACAATTGCGAGATCGACTGTCTTGAAATCATTGAATCGTTCCAATGAGAAGGATGATTTGTCTGATCATCCAAGCAGTGGTAGACCATGCGCCTAATGATCTAACAAATTCGATTGAAGATTATTAGAATGTCAAAGAAATCGATTAGGTTGCTAGCGAAGGCAGCTGACATGAGTCCCAGAACCATGAAACCACTCGTCCACAAAGACATGAAAAAGTCCTCTATTCAAAAAGACAAATCCTGTCGGTAAATGAGAGAATAAATGAAGCAAACTTCTTCTGAAAAAACTAGACACTGACACGGCTGGCGAGATTGTTTGGTCCCAATACAAGTAATCACAATAATTAGAAGAAATGTCAAAGATATTCCTTATCAAAAAACCGTGTACCAAACCATGAAACCAGCTTCCATAATGGTCTGGACCGCCGTTTCAAAATCCTTGAGGTCTTCCCATATTTTCGTCGATCAAGGCTCCAAAATTAGCGTCAAATGCTATGTTGAAACATTCTGATTCTAATGTTGGAACGTGAGGAAAAAGACGGTACCACGTCACACACAGCGAATATTACTCAAAACTGGTGCAGAGAGAATATTCCCAGGTTCTGGTCGAAAGAAAAGTGGCTTCCCTGTTCCTGTGATCTGAATCCCATGGACTTTTCATATGGTCCATCCTCGAAGCCAAGACCTGTGGAAAAAATCATCGTAGTGTGGACGACGTAAAATTCCCTTCAGCGAGCGTAGCAAGGAATTCAACAAGAACAGCTGCGTGCCGTGGCAAAAAAAGTATCAAATACAAAGGGGGACATTTTGAATAAATTATTGTTTTGTATTACTTGCATATCGGTAAATTGGTATTTATTATATGTTTCGTTACATAATAAAATACATTTAATTTGCTACCATGTTTACCCCGCAACCGGTAGTGTACTTGCCCGTTAAGAATAACACGTTATAATGTTTGTAACTAGTGTACTTGCCCGTTAAGAATAACACGTTATAATGTTTGTAACTAGTGTACTTGCCCGTTAAGAATAACACGTTATAATGTTTGTAACTAGTGTACTTGCCCGTTAAGAATAACACGTTATAATGTTTGTAACTAGTGTACTTGCCCGTTAAGAATAACACGTTATAATGTTTGTAACTAGTGTACTTGCCCGTTAAGAATAACGTGTTATCAACAATAATTGAATTTAGATTTAGTTAATGAAAATTTTCTTTCAATAAGTATATCAGAATTCGTATTTTTGTCAATGCCTATTTTCTTTAATAAAGTATTATTCATTTTATTAATAAATCAATACTATAGGTTGCATTCAATATCAGTATAGGGTAAATTATGAGTTTTCGGTCAATTTCTTATTATCGGTCATATAAGAAAAAACTATATTATTATTGTTATTTCATTTTAAATAATAATTAAATAACAATTGCAATATTGTTTTTTCTTATATGACCGAAGATATGAAACTGACCGATAATTCATAAGTTACCCTAATATCACAAATCCATCATCTCTAAACAGTGGAAATGTAAAGTTCCTTCTTGGATCAAAGTCACCCCCACCCCAGCCGTATCTTAATTCTTTCTCCCCCCAAAATCTCCCCCCAAGAAACCCCCTCCGCCGCCTTCCGTCCGAATAATTCTGAATAATTCATTTGTTTTCTCATTTAGTTTAAAAATTAATTTGACTTCATCTCTGAAGTCCTTTGTTGTTTCTCGACTCCTTGCACTGATTTAGCTACAGTTTGAAGAAGGATAGACATCCTTTTTATCGTAGGAACTGTCGCAGGAGAAAATAGATTTTGTAATATTCCTGGAATGCTTCTGATCATTAATAAATTTGTCAATTTCTTTTCTGACTGCTTCTTCCAGTCCCTTGTATTTAATTTCTTTTTGAAATCAGCGATATGGCCTTTGGTTCCGAAGAAGACGTTTAAATGCAGATCTCTGTATTGAAAATGTCCTTTATGTTTGAATTTTATTTTATAAATAAAGAAAAATTGAAATTGTCATGATCAAATCATATAAAATAGTTTTTCAATTTATATTATTATATATGTTTATATTATCATATATGTTTATATTACCATATATGTTTATATTATTATAAATATGCGGTAAAAATAATTTTATTTGCTGAAAATGGAACCTAGGCAACCAATTTATTTTTCCAATACTACACTCGAATGTAGAATTAATTTGAGAGGAATGCCTGTAGGTTAAAATACCTTCGTATGTAATTATCCGTAAGAGTTTATCGGATAAAATGAATCTTAATTAGGAAACAATTCACTGTGTTCCAATCCCACGTTCGAATAGACATCAAATACGGGGCACAGATGCGTGTTGTACGGTTTATTGCATATGATCGGAAATGCACTTCATTTTTGCGGTGATACTATTATAGGTATTTTTTAGGTTCATCCTGCTTTCATTCAGATTTTTTGTTTCTCTGAAGTCCTTTGTTTCGAAATAGTATAGTGTGAAGAATTATCATTTTTAACTTACTGTTAGAAATGCAAATTTTGTCTGATTAAGGGAGATACGTTCAATTACACGGACACTCACAGTTCGCGTGAAGTGGTCTTGTGCTCAATCAGATATATTTATTTGTTCGATTGCTTCTTTTATTGGACCAATAAAATGAACACCATTTAAATGGTGTCTACGTGATGATTTTTTCATAGTTCACTATTTCCACATTTTATTATGTAAACCTTAGTAATTGTAATGTTTGTAGATATTTTAAAATTGTAAGATTTGAAAATGATAGGAAATTAGAAAACTGTGATTTGTAAAATTAACTGTGACTCTTTTCTCTGATAGTACATCATCACAGTGACTCTTTTCTCTGATAGTACATCATCACAGTGACTCTTTTCTCTGATAGTACATCATCACAGTGACTCTTTTCTCTGATAGTACATCATCACAGTGACTCTTTTCTCTGATAGTACATCATCACAGTGACTCTTTTCTCTGATAGTACATCATCACAGTGACTCTTTTCTCTGATAGTACATCATCACAGTGACTCTTTTCTCTGATAGTACATCATCACAGTGACTCTTTTCTCTGATGGTACATCATCACAGTGACTCTTTTCTCTGATAGTACATCATCACAGTGACTCTTTTCTCTGATATAGTACATCATCACAGTGACTCTTTTCTCTGATAGTACATCATCACAGTGACTCTTTTCTCTGATATAGTACATCATCACAGTGACTCTTTTCTCTGATAGTACATCATCACAGTGACTCTTTTCTCTGATAGTACATCATCACAGTGACTCTTTTCTCTGATAGTACATCATCACAGTGACTCTTTTCTCTGATAGTACATCATCACAGTGACTCTTTTCTCTGATAGTACATCATCACAGTGACTCTTTTCTCTGATAGTACATCATCACAGTGACTCTTTTCTCTGATAGTACATCATCACAGTGACTCTTTCCTCTGATAGTACATCATCACAGAGACTCTTTTCTCTGATAGTACATCATCACAGTGACTCTTTTCTCTGATAGTACATCATCACAGTGACTCTTTTCTCTGATAGTACATCATCACAGTGACTCTTTTCTCTGATAGTACATCATCACAGTGACTCTTTTCTCTGATAGTACATCATCACAGTGACTCTTTCCTCTGATAGTACATCATCACAGAGACTCTTTTCTCTGATAGTACATCATCACAGTGACTCTTTTCTCTGATAGTACATCATCACAGAGACTCTTTTCTCTGATAGTACATCATCACAGTGACTCTTTTCTCTGATAGTACATCATCACAGTGACTCTTCTCTCTGATAGTACATCATCACAGTGACTCTTTTCTCTGATAGTACATCATCACAGTGACTCTTTTCTCTGATAGTACCTATACTCTGAATCTATATTTGGGACGGTACACTCTGTTTACTGTTTGGTGAGGCCTGCAACAAGTAGCTTTTCTTAAACTTTTGGTTTTTTTCCTCATTAGGTGTTTTTGTAAAGTTGTTGACTAAAAACCGAGTAGCTATTGTGTGACCCTAACTAAATGGACGGAAGAAAAGATCTTCTCGAGAAGTTGGTAGTATTATTTTTTGTTTTGGCGCCTAAAAGGACTTCATAAAAGCATGAACCTTTTCTACGTCACTATGAAGACATTTTCACAAATATGATGTAGGTTTTTTTTTCTACGTTTAGAAAAATCTTTTCCTACCATAATAAAGACTCGAGTGTGAAATATGAGGGGTGAGTACCTAATGAGTTGAGGGGTTCTACAAGAACAGCAACTAAACCCTCTTTTAAATGTTAGCCTCGTGTCATATGCTACCTACCTACCAGTTACAAAATTTTATCGTGATTATTAAATTATAGTCTATGATTAAGAGAAAATCTATCTACGACCATAAATAATGAGTAGGGTTGTGACAATATGCGTTCAAAATTATAGATCTTATGAATATCATAGACGAAACTAAAGACAAAGGTATCGAATACTACATACCGCTAATTTAAAACGGTTCAATACTGATCATTTCTCTCCGTCTATATTATTTTAAGGATCTATGATTTTGAATGCATATTGTCACAACCCTAATAGTTAGACCAAAATCCTATTATAAATTTGACATACTTCATAGTCCATCGTCTTCGTCGGACATTCCCACGGATAATGTATGGAAACTACAACCTCAATCGAATATCCACCTATTGGTAATTTCCCCAATGGATGGCGAACTGAAACATATTCGTGTTCTAAATTTACCATAAAATCTACCTACCTATCATTTTCATCAATAGCAATCTTGCTAACTTTTAGCCAATGGAGGCAAATTTGTTATTGAAGTTTCGAATCGTTTGATCTTCGGACAATGGCTATTGTATACTCCGTTTTGATTGTAAACATAGGAGATCATCTGTGGATGGAACACAATAAGTCTTTGTGATATCAGTTCTTTTTAACATCAATGAAAATCTCATCTGTGACACGCTACTTAATGAGATACGTATAACGTGTTTTATGATTCGTTTCTAGTTATGCTAATATTCGAATGGAGCAAAAGTGTCTTTCTTTGACAGCTGGATAATGACATCATGGCTCTTTTTGCATAATGTTCCAAGAAATGTAGTATAACATAGATACAATAGACTGCTGGAAATAAATACGTCACTAGTTCTGAACGCAGTCCAACAATACCTCTTGATTTTCATAATTGTATTGTTAGTTAATTTATTTGAATTCAAATTGGAACCAGATGCATCGTTTATTGAATGTTGGATAAAGAATTTAGTTTCAATGATCAAAATTTGGAACGGTTTTCGTATGAACTTGTATGATCCCTTGAACAATCAACTTCTACATGCTCGTCCATAGTGAACTAGTGCTAACCTGACTCCCCTTTTCTTAGGGTGGATCATGGTCCATGCTAGAAGGAAGTGGATCGGACAACAGTCTGATGGTCGGGGCCGCAGTAGTGAGCGGTGTCATGGCCGCTCTTGTAGTCGCTGCCGCAGTTGTCATGGCGCTGAGGAAACACGCTGCCAGACGCTCGAAACTACACGGACTCAGCAACAGGGATACTGAAGCCAGCAAGGATTACCAGGTAAGAAATCTAGTTAGAATTAGTTTAACTAGGGAAAACTACCAGGTAGCTAATACCTCTTAACTAATGCTTCCTGGCTCTTCTTCTCAAATCCTGAAATTCAGTTTCAATTCAACGGATTTCAACCTTTCTATAAATGAACCTTTTTGTAACCTGGTTCTCTACTATTTTTTCTCATATCAACATCAATTCTTTAGACATACGGATGAATCTGGGAAAAGCAGTTAATTAAAGCTAATAGAGCAATGATTAATAAACAGACTTTTAAGTTCTCCACTAATCTTTAATTGAAGTAAAGCATAGTCGTTGTCTGTGCCGATGCATTTTTAAAGTTTTAAGCGGATTGCGATTGGGACTTACCAGAGTACCTAGAAAATAAATGGAGTTAGCAAGCGTGAACTACGTAAATAGATTAGTTATTTTATATCTACCATTCTATTTTGTTATATTGCAAATAAAACCATACGTAATCTTGAACGAATTTAGTTATAGGGACACAATGATTAGGGTTATGAACATATGCGTTGAAAATCATAGATCTTAGGAATATCACAGACGGAACGAAAGACAAAGGTATCGAATACTATATACCGATGATTTAGAACGATTCAATACTGATCATTTCTCTCCATCTATAATATTTTCAGGATCTATGATTTTGAATGCATATTGTCACAACCCTAATAATGATCATTAGGCTGACGAAAATACTTGATTTTAGTGGGATTTTGACGTCTTTTTCCACAGATAATAGTCGTTTTTACTTGAGTAAAAGGGAAAATAAATACAAGGGACTTAGAAAAAGAAATCTAACAGGAAAGTGGCTCTGTGAACAGTCACCTACCACTGTTCACTGACAATGATCATGGATGCAAAAAAGCTACTGAGTGATTGTTTACGAAGCAAAATTCGGTTTCTGAAGTAAAATTGATATTACTCAAATCAATACAAATGATTTCGAAGAAGTAGTCAGGCTTAAAAATTGCAACCAATCCCTGATATATTATCTTTACAATAAAATTTGAATATTAGGTTATCCTATTCGAATATATGAAGCCAACTGAAAACATCAAATAGCAACGGCTGATTTAGTGCTTCGATATCGGTTGGCATAGTAACGTAACTCTCCCTCCTTTGCTTGCCTATCTCGTCATGGTATGTAAAGTCATACATATAAATTGCATATTAAAACATATATTAAAAATTTGTTATTTGATGAATTTTCAAATGAAATTTGTTATTTGAAAGATATAAGTATTTTAAAACAGCAGATCAAGTTTTTTAAGTAAAACTTTGTCTATAGGTTCGTCTCTGCAAGAAGATACAAATAATATTCCACTATGAATGAACTGTTACAGTGAAGAACAGTCATACAATATATATTTACAGTCAATACAAATAATATTCCACTGGGGATGAACTCTTACGGTGAAGAACATTCATACAATATCTATTTACAGTCAATACAAATAATTAAAATGTGTAAATAATTTAAGAGTATGAATGTAGTTTAGATTTTTTATGTTCAATTTGCATTGTTTTATGTTACAAAACAGAATAAAAATTACCTAATATTTCCACTGGTTATTCATCAGCAATACTCTCTGTGAACTTTATTCAATATTTTGCCCACTGTTCAAACATTTATTCATTAATTTCCTATTCCTGTGGAGTATCACATTCCGATTGACAGGAATGATTACCTGGAATGATTACCAGTAATACCTTACCAGTAATAATATCAGAAGTAATATTACCAGTTACAGTAGAACTTCTCTATAGTGAATGTAGTGTCATGAGTAAGATAATTAGCCTGTACAGTGAACAAATTTTCTATAGTCAGCCATAAATTGGCCATTATTTTTTCTTTTAGGTTAAAGAAAGTTGGTTCACTATAGAGGCTACTTCCTTACTCAGGACTCTAATTCACTACAGAGGAGTTCTACTGTAGCTCTTCCATTAAAAGTGGTGTAGTTTTTTCACTCTCCCCTACCGTTTGAAATCTAACAACCGAGTCCGTTTTTACGATGTTATTCAAACTGGAGTATGTAGATTCGACTGCCTTTTCTAGAACATCTTTTGATATCGCTCTAAAGAATACAAGGGACTTCGTAGGTAAAGACCACGTGCTATGATTCTTGTAATTGACTTGAACTAACCTTTGTACTGAAATGGGGTGAACGGGAATGCGTAACTGTACGGGAATGCGTCACTGTACGGGAATATGTAACTGTACGGGAATGCGTAACTGTACGGGAATGCGTAACTGTACGGGAATGCGTAACTGTACGGGAATGCGTAACTGTACGGGAATACGTAACTGTACGGGAATACGTAACTGTATGGGAATACGTAACTGTACGGGGATGCGTAACTGTACCGGAATGCGTAACTGTACCGGAATGCGTAACTGTACGGGAATGCGTAACTGTACGGGAATGCGTAACTGTATGGGAATACGTAACTGTATGGGAATACGTAACTGTACAGGAAGACGTAACTTTACGGGAAGACGTAACTGTACGGGAAGACGTAACTGTACGGGAAGACGTAACTGTACGGGAAGACGTAACTGTACGGGAAGACGTAACTGTACGGGAAGACGTAACTGTACGGGAAGACGTCATTGTACGGGAATACGTAACTGTACGGGAATACGTAACTGTACGGGAAGACGTCACAGTACGGGAAGACGTAACTGTACGGGGATAAATAACTTAACTTAATGATATCGTTTAAAATTCAAATCGCTATTTCAATTCATTTTATAATGGTTAGTAGCATACGCTCTTTGTTTAAATTTTTTTATATTGAATTCTTTTTTTTCACAGGATTTGTGCAGGGCTCGAATGGCAGCAAAGAACAAAAGTTCAACAAACAGCGACAGAGAAATAGCTGGTGAGTGAAGTGGAGAGAGAAATAGCTGGTGAGTGAAGTGGAGGAGAGAGAAATAGCTGGTGAGTGAAATGGAGAGAGGAATAGCTGGTGAGTGAAGTGGAGGAGAGAGAAATAGCTGGTGAGTGAAGTAGAGAGAGAAATAGCTGGTGAGTGAAGTGGAGAGAGAAATAGCTGGTGAGTGAAGTGGAGAGAGAAATAGCTGGTGAGTGAAGTGGAGGAGAGAGAAATAGCTGGTGAGTGAAGTAGAGAGAGAAATAGCTGGTGAGTGAAGTGGAGAGAGAAATAGCTGGTGAGTGAAGTAGAGAGATAAATAGCTGGTGAGTGAAGTGGAGAGAGAAATAGCTGGTGAGTGAAGTAGAGAGAGAAATAGCTGGTGAGTGAAGTGGAGAGAGAAATAGCTGGTGAGTGAAGTGGAGAGAGAAATAGCTGGTGAGTGAAGTGGAGAGAGAAATAGCTGGTGAGTGAAGTGGAGAGAGAAATAGCTGGTGAGTGAAGTAGAGAGATAAATAGCTGGTGAGTGAAGTGGAGAGAGAAATAGCTGGTGAGTGAAATGGAGAGAGAAATAGCTGGTGAGTGAAGTGGAGAGAGAAATAGCTGGTGAGTGAAATGGAGAGAGAAATAGCTGGTGAGTGAAATGGAGAGAGAAATAGCTGGTGAGTGAAGTGGAGAGAGAAATAGCTGGTGAGTGAAATGGAGAGAGAAATAGCTGGTGAGTGAAATGGAGAGAGAAATAGCTGGTGAGTGAAGTGGAGAGAGAAATAGCTGGTGAGTGAAGTGGAGAGAGAAATAGCTGGTGAGTGAAGTAGAGAGATAAATAGCTGGTGAGTGAAGTGGAGAGAGAAATAGCTGGTGAGTGAAGTAGAGAGATAAATAGCTGGTGAGTGAAGTGGAGAGAGAAATAGCTGGTGAGTGAAGTGGAGAGAGAAATAGCTGGTGAGTGAAGTGGAGAGAGAAATAGCTGGTGAGTGAAGTGGAGAGAGAAATAGCTGGTGAGTGAAGTAGAGAGATAAATAGCTGGTGAGTGAAGTGGAGAGAGAAATAGCTGGTGAGTGAAATGGAGAGATAAATAGCTGGTGAGTGAAGTGGAGAGAGAAATAGCTGGTGAGTGAAATGGAGAGAGAAATAGCTGGTGAGTGAAATGGAGAGAAATAGCTGGTGAGTGAAATGGAGAGATAAATAGCTGGTGAGTGAAGTGGAGAGAGAAATAGCTGGTGAGTGAAGTGGAGAGAGAAATAGCTGGTGAGTGAAGTGGAGAGAGAAATAGCTGGTGAGTGAAGTGGAGGAGAGAGAAATAGCTGGTGAGTGAAGTGGAGAGAGAAATAGCTGGTGAGTGAAGTGGAGAGAGAAATAGCTGGTGAGTGAAGTGGAGAGAGAAATAGCTGGTGAGTGAAGTGGAGGAGAGAGAAATAGCTGGTGAGTGAAGTGGAGAGAGAAATAGCTGGTGAGTGAAGTGGAGAGAGAAATAGCTGGTGAGTGAAGTGGAGAGAGAAATAGCTGGTGAGTGAAGTGGAGAGAGAAATAGCTGGTGAGTGAAGTGGAGAGAGAAATAGCTGGTGAGTGAAGTGGAGGAGAGAGAAATAGCTGGTGAGTGAAGTGGAGGAGAGAGAAATAGCTGGTGAGTGAAGTAGAGAGAGAAATAGCTGGTGAGTGAAGTGGAGAGAGAAATAGCTGGTGAGTGAAGTAGAGAGAGAAATAGCTGGTGAGTGAAGTGGAGAGAGAAATAGCTGGTGAGTGAAGTGGAGAGAGAAATAGCTGGTGAGTGAAATGGAGAGAGAAATAGCTGGTGAGTGAAATGGAGAGAGAAATAGCTGGTGAGTGAAGTGGAGAGAGAAATAGCTGGTGAGTGAAATGGAGAGAGAAATAGCTGGTGAGTGAAATGGAGAGATAAATAGCTGGTGAGTGAAGTGGAGAGATAAATAGCTGGTGAGTGAAGTGGAGAGAGAAATAGCTGGTGAGTGAAATGGAGAGAGAAATAGCTGGTGAGTGAAATGGAGAGAGAAATAGCTGGTGAGTGAAATGGAGAGATAAATAGCTGGTGAGTGAAATGGAGAGAGAAATAGCTGGTGAGTGAAATGGAGAGAGAAATAGCTGGTGAGTGAAATGGAGAGATAAATAGCTGGTGAGTGAAGTGGAGAGAGAAATAGCTGGTGAGTGAAGTGGAGAGTGCAGCTGGTGAGTGAAGTGGAGAGTGTAGCTGGTGAGTGAAGTGGAGAGTGCAGCTGGTGAGTGAAGTGGAGAGTGTAGCTGGTGAGTGAAGTGGAGAGTGCAGCTGGTGAGTGAAGTGGAGAGTGTAGCTGGTGAGTGAAGTGGAGAGTGTAGCTGATGAGTGAAGTGGAGAGAGAAATAGCTGGTGAGTGAAGTGGAGAGTGCAGCTGGTGAGTGAAGTGGAGAGTGTAGCTGGTGAGTGAAGTGGAGAGTGCAGCTGGTGAGTGAAGTGGAGAGTGTAGCTGGTGAGTGAAGTGGAGAGTGCAGCTGGTGAGTGAAGTGGAGAGTGTAGCTGGTGAGTGAAGTGGAGAGTGTAGCTGGTGAGTGAAGTGGAGAGTGTAGCTGGTGAGTGAAGTGGAGAGTGTAGCTGATGAGTGAAGTGGAGAGTGCAGCTGGTGAGTGTAGCTGGTGGAATAAATATATTCAATCTCCATTCCCCCTCTTCTCACCCCCCCCTCTCTCTCTCAGGCACCCACTCCGCTGCGGGTCAAAGGATCTCCAACCTCTCCAAGGACAATGAAAATGGAGGCACTTCCCCCGGGTCCAGATCATCCACCTCCTCCTGGTGAGTTACTGCTGTTATGATGCAACTTATTAGTCTTATATCACATTTGCATGCGTAGTACATAGGGAGAGTACTATACTGTACTCTGTGTACTAGGCTGTACTCTGTGTACTAAACTGTACTCTGTGTACTAAACTGTACTCTGTGTACTAAACTGTACTCTGTGTACTAAACTGTACTCTGTGTACTAAACTGTACTCTGTGTACTAAACTGTACTCTGTGTACTAAACTGTACTCTGTGTACTAGGCTGTACTCTGTGTACTAAACTGTACTCTGTGTACTAAACTGTACTCTGTGTACTAAACTGTACTCTGTGTACTAAACTGTACTCTGTGTACTAAACTGTACTCTGTGTACTAAACTGTACTCTGTGTACTAAACTGTACTCTGTGTACTAAACTGTACTCTGTGTACTAAACTGTACTCTGTGTACTAAACTGTACTCTGTGTACTAAACTGTACTCTGTGTACTAAACTGTACTCTGTGTACTAGGCTGTACTCTGTGTACTAAACTGTACTCTGTGTACTAAACTGTACTCTGTGTACTAAACTGTACTCTGTGTACTAAACTGTACTCTGTGTACTAAACTGTACTCTGTGTACTAGGCTGTACTCTGTGTACTAGACGGGTCACAAAGCACCCATCCCAACACCTCTCTAGTGGGTGACAGACTCATACCCTCTAAGGATAAGCATTATTTTTTTATTCCTAATATCCGGAATTTTGAACTGTTAGGACTCTTTGCCGTCCCTTTCTTTCATCTAATAACTTTCTATTGGTTATCAGTGACTAATTATATTATCAGTGACTAATTATATTATCAGTGACTAATTATATTATCAGTGACTAATTATATTATCAGTGACTAATTATATTATCAGTGACTAATTATATTATCAGTGACTAATTATAGATCACGTAATATCAAAGCCATACAGGGTTTCAATCACACATTCGATCAGACGATAATAAAAGGTTGAGTAAATAACCAATGTTGATAATATTGACAGAGAGCTGTAAGTTCCATCTAATTAAATAGGTTATGTCAGACATTGTCATTTAATTACTTAAGACTCTGAATTCTATGTTTAGAGTTTATAATCATTTCAGTAAAATACCGTTTTGATTAATATGAATTTTGGAACATCTAAATAGTATTGCTATTCATGATCATAGCAATAATAATGTACAGTAATGAATAAATTAATATTTGGTCCTTTTAATTGTATCTACTTAAATAGGCAGTTTTAATTCCAAACAAACAGTTAAAGAATAATAAAAAATAGCAAATATTGTAGTAAATGCGGAAGAGAATAAATAACAATTTTAATGAAATTAAATTAAATTTAAATTAATCAATCAAAGTAGGTTGTTTACGTTGTTGCCCAAGAAACAACACAGCATTTGTAGTGGGAGTGAGTGCGGTATATGGTTGGTTGGTGGATGGTGTACAATGGGGTGTTGTCCAATGATCCCAGAACTGTTGTAATTTGGATTAAGAACTGTCTTTTTTTCATTTTTACCATGTTTATTATTTTTTAACTCTACTTGCAGTTTTAGAGGATAGCGATAGGGTTATGCTCTTCATTTAAGAGGTCTTAGATTTTGTGTTAGGTAGACTCGTAGGCTTCATTTAGTATCACCTCTTCATTTTCCTCTTAGATTTTGTGTTAGGTAGACTCGTAGGCTTCATTTACTATCACCTCTTCATTTTCCTCTTAGATTTTGTGTTAGGTAGACTCAAAGGCTTCATTTACTATCACCTCTTCATTTTCCTCTTAGATTTTGTGTTAGGTAGTCTCATAGGCTTTATTTACCATCACCTCTTCATTTTCCCCTTAGATTTTGTGTTAGGTAGACTCGTAGTTAGTAGCTTTCTTGCATCCATGAGCATCACTACTGAATTGTGGAAGTTGAGTTTCTTCATAAAACCACTTTCCTTTCTGTCTTTTTCTTCCAAGTCCCTTGTACTTATTTCCCTATTAATTAACTTCACACCTGTACGTTATCCCATCAGTACATGTGTAGCAAGACAGATGTTAGCACCTGCAGTCTTACTAAACACCTGTTATATATTGATTGGAAATCTTATTAACTAATTCAATCAGTTATTTTACATTAATTCCATTCAATTAAATTGGTATTAAAAAATAATCCTTGCCATGAAAACTTAATTAATAGTTACTTATATATTTTTAAACGTATTAATGTTTTTATTTTGTATCCGAAATGCTGTACTGTTATTAGAGCTTTACTTTGTTTCCATATTGTATGTATTTTATTTTGTTATCAGAATTTAACAATTTCCCAATAAGGTTCATTCTCATTCCATTACAACTGATGTAGCAGACTAGTTAGCAAGATAAAATTATCAATTCCCCCACAATGGTCCATATGGTCATTTAATAACTGTTTATAAGTGGTGTTACCAAATGCTCTTCTGACAATAGCATAGTGTGGACATATCATTATTATATGGTGGACTGTAAGAGGAACACTGCAATATTGACATTCAGGTGGCGCCACATTAGACATGAGGAAACTGTGAGTTAGGGCTGTGTGACCGAATCTAATTCGGCTAAATTGAAGTGGCGTACTATAGTCCTTTATTGATCAGAGTTTTTTTTTCATTAATTGCTTGTTAAGAGTTTTTGATTGATTGTTGCTTTATATAAGAGTTAAATCATCTCTAGGTTTCTTTTTATTGGATATTAATGGATTGGAGGCAGCTGTTCTTGCTGCAGTGTCAACCGCTTCTTTACCTGGGACACAGCAGTGACTGGGTACACAACAGAGATTAATAAGTTTGTCAGATTGAGTAATTTCAAAGATTGTTTGGTTAACGATAGTATTTGTTATTGTATTTGTCTATTGCTTGTATGGCTAATTTTGAATCTGTGATTATATTGATATTTGGATGGTTGTTATGATTCTAAACGTATATGCATAGTATAGCAAGTATGGCTAAAGTTCTGCAGTGAAGTTGGTGGCAATAGGAGAGATTGTTGTTGGAACCATCTGTGAATATATTCAATTGGTCTTTATGTTGCATTAAATGTTGTTGATGCTTATATTTCATTTCCTGTGGGGTATTTCTATTTCTTTTATGTTCGTACATTTCTGTGCATATTTCAATATGTAATATTCTGCGTTGACGTAGTTCAGATTCAGGTCATATTCTTGTGCAATTAGTTTAGTTCTTGCCTAGTAGCTTTTTGGAGGATGTTCATCGTCCATAATTTCATGTAATGGGTGGAACTCATTCACTTTCACTCTCAAATAGTAGTTCAACATTTATATGTAGTATTTTAGTTGTTTGATGCCAGAGTATGAGTGGATACTTGGAGTTTGAGAGCTTTAGAATGTTCCAGTGTAAATTCTAATGGCAGAGTTCTGAAGAACTTCTATTTGGTTAATGTATGTCTTAAGGGCCGTACACACGTAGGGTTTTTTAAGTCTTTCCACCAGACTTTTTTTCTCCGCTTTTTCACCAGACTTTTGATTCAAAAGTCAATAGCGTCCACACGTGGATTGACTTAATCTCGTGGATTAACATGTCGTGCAATTAACTACTCATGAATATCGGCGACATAAGCCCTCCTCTATTTTTTTAAACTAGGTAACTAACCTAGGTAGTTAGTAACTGTTAATTACCTAGGATAGTTAAAATTACTAATTAGCTGGGTTAGTTATTTACTAATTACATATATAGGTTAGTTACTATTACCTAGATTAATTAATTACTAGAGAACTACCTACCTAGATTACAAAGATTATTTAGTTACAAATTAACTTAGTTTGATAATTATTATGAAGTTTATTACAAAATTTAGTAATAAACTAACCGAGATTATTTTCGCTTCATTTGATTTAATGATTAATCTATCCACTCAACAAATGTAATTTAGCTATTATATAAAGTTTAGGTAAAAGTATCAATACGTATAGGTACTAGGTACAATATGTATTGCGCGTTATAATAAATAAAATAATTAAAGGTATTAGCTAATAGGTAATATGTTGAAATAAATAAAATAAAGATAGTAATATTTATTTTACTAAAATATACTATACTAAATAAAAGTTTGAAGAAACATTACTAGGTATTATAAATTTTACTGGCAGTCTTTTATAAAAAGGAAAATATGAGAATTCTTTACCTCAAAGGTAAAGAAATGAATGGAGCAAAGTTTGTCTAAAAATGAACACCAATCCAGTTATTATATGTACAATATATTTTATGAGTTGACAGTAGCTATACGAAGATATACAAAATTGCACCTCTTGATTGGGGGAAAATAATAGAACATGTAGGTTGTTGAAAAGTCTTGGACTTTTGGTGCAAAATTTAAGTCTCGTGGAAAAAGTGGGAGGAGCTTAGCAAAAAGTCCGGTGGAAAGACTGAAAAAACCCTGCGTGTGAACGGCCCTTTAGCTGCAGATGAGGAAACTTCAATAACGTACTCGATCAGAGGCTTCAAAAGCATTGTATACAGTCTTAGCAAAGAGACACAGTCTGCACCCCACCTTTTATGGGTAAGATGCTTTGATAAGTCCAAGGTTTTGAAGGCTCTAGCTCTCAATAGGTTGATGTGAGGTTTCCAAGTCGATCCTTTATCAAATATAACGCCAAGGTACTTAGCCTGTTCAACACTTGCAATTGGAGTTTCAAAGATAGACAAGCACCACTATTTTTTATTGTTACTCTCCTAACTTCGTTTACGTCCGTCCTGTGATTTCAAATGTTCTTTAACTTCTTCTTCACTATCATGTTTCAGACATTTAGCTCGTATCAATCCTTACACTTTATTACACTTTTTATGTTTGCATACATCAACTGGTTCATCGGCTATTTTGTCAATAGTTTCTATTTTTTAAGCTTAAATTCTGTTCTTTACTTCTATGAAGAGACCATTGCGACCAGATTTCCTTATCTTCACTTCACCAAGTTCCTCTCTGATTTCTCTGTCTAATCTTATCGCACTGACGTCATCCATGAGGTTACAACCAGGGGATTTGATGTCAAAGTATTTACTGAAGTAAAGCTCATTCGTTCTGAACAAACTATCAAATTCTTGCAACTTCTTCAGTTCTTTGTAACTCTTTCCAGGTTTATTGGGTTTGCTCTTTCTGTTCACTACATCCCATTTTTTGTCATTTTCTTTTTGATTCTCATAATCTATGCCAGTTGCTTTTGGTGGGTTAGCCTGGTCGCCAAAACCCTTGAACGCCAGTCATATTTTCTTGTCCCACAAGAACAGGGCTAGCCTGTTGACCACCAAGCCCTGGATCAGTATTTGAGTCACGATAGCCCCCACCTGAACAATGGGAATGGGGTCGGTCTCCTTCCCCAACTATTTTCTCCATTGTTGGGACAATTTCAATGTTCCAAGTCAGAATCCAATGAGTCCGTCCACACCATCCTATTAGTCTGGAGCCTCAGGTAGAGCCAACCTAGCATGATTGGTTCTACCTGAGGGTCGAGACCCCCATTGGACCTCACAAGCCCCCCTCCTCACGGCAAGGGTGGATGGACTGAGGGGGTTTAAATGTAATTATTATAGGATAACTGAAATATATTCGTCAGTGTAAGATTGATTGTGAAGAAGACAGTACATGTACTGTCGTGGTGCATTACATGTACTGTCGTGGTTCATTACATGTACTGTCGTGATGCATTACATGTACTGTAGTGGTGCATTACATGTACTGTAATAGTGCATTACATGTACTGTAATGGTGCATTACATGTACTGTAGTGGTGCATTACATGTACTGTAGTGGTGCATTACATGTACTGTAGTGGTGCATTAGTACTACAGAACATTTCAACATAGCAGTTGTCAATCGGTATCATCACCTTACTGCTCCTATAAGTCTTAGCAGACTCAATTATTTTTTCAAATTCTACTGTAAACCATGCACCACTGAAATGTTTTTGAAAAGGTTAGTGTAAAGCAATAGAAATTTTAATAATTGTATATAAAAGATTTAATTAATTCCTCATTCATTCCAGGATTGAATTAATTAAAAATGTACCAACATTTATAAATGTGTCAAATATTTAATTCTATTTTTAATTGTATTTTCCATTTCAATTATAAGTGTTAGATTCCCAAATTCGTTAGGTCGAGTACGAGTACTTGTTGCTTTTACTGCGAGTGCGAATAGTACGCACCAATACGAATTGTATAATCAGTGAGAATAATTGTACCAAAGTACGAAAAATTGTACTGAAAAAAGTACGAATAATTTTATCCATAGTACGAATAATATTATCCAAACTTACGAATAATTCTACGAAATATACGAATAATTCTACGAAATATACGAATAATTCTACGAAATATACGAATGATTCTACGAAATATACGAATAATTCTACGAAATATACGAATAATTCTACGAAATATACGAATAATTCTACGAAATATACGAATAATTCTACGAAATATACGAATAATTGTATCCCCCCGAATATTGTATTTGTAATAATTGTAGCCACGACTACGCTCCCCCCCCCCCTCTTCCTCCCTCCCCCGCACATGCGCATATCTCCCACCGTGTGTTTTTGGATTAAGAGCCAAACATCAGTCTAATTAGGAGTCCCTTCAAAGAGTACCAATTACGAGACATCAATGACGCCTCTCTGCTAATTGCCGCGGTACAGACAGAGTCACAATAGCGACAAGAAGGCCAAAAACAAACGGCACCCACCGAGTTACAGAATGAACGGATTAGCGAGTCCAATCACCTTTAAACTGATGCAATGGTGGGGCATATTATGGTGGGGGTATAGGAGATTGTGGTGGGGAAATATGAGATTATGGTGGGGCATAGGAAATTATGGTAGGCCATAGGAGATTATGGTGGGGACATAGGAAATTATGGTGGGGACATAGGAGATTATCGTGGGGACATATGAGATTATCGTGGGGACATATGAGATTATCGTGGGGACATAGGAGATTATCGTGGGGACATAGGAGATTATCGTGGGGGCATAGGAGATTATCGTGGGCCATGGGAGATTATGGTGGGAACATAGGAGATTATGGTGGGAACAAAGGAGATTATGGTGGGAACAAAGGAGAATATGGTGGACCATTGGAGATTATCGTGGGGAAATAGGAGATTATGATGGGACCATTGAAGATTATGGTGGGACCATTGAAGATTATGGTGGGACCATTGAAGATTATGGTGGGACCATTGAAGATTAAATAGAGTCCTCACATAAACTTCTATGGCCCACCATAACACATCCTCTTGCTTCTTAATTCTAACATTACTGAATTCAATAGTTACCTTTTTATAATTGTTTTATTTTGTTTCAGGAGTGAAGAGCCCGTGGCCCCCAATATGGACATATCAACTGGACACATGGTGTTGGTGAGTCCACTTAGGACACAGTAGTCGATAGGACACAGTAGCTGGCCAATATGAGTCCCTAGGAAGGATCTTTCTGCCGCTTTCGGTGTACCATGATACATTTTCTTTAGTGTCCGATGAATTGCCATCATTTTTTAGAAAAGTAAACGTTATTTTATCGCAGACTAAAGAAAATCTGTTCAGTATTCATGCTAAATCCTAACTCATTCACTGTATAGGAGTTCTACTGTATTTAAATATATAATAAAGACATAAAAATGTTATAGTTTTTGCAGGGTAACGACTCAATTACCGACTGCTTACGGTTACCGTAAAGTGAGTGTTACGTCACGATAGATTAAATTTCCAACATTCGGATTGACTAATGACTTACGCACTTGTACAGTAACTGTGAGCAAACGGTAATTGAGTAGTTACCCTATAACATATTAAATGGTCTCTATAGTGACCAATATGCAACAAAGGGTACACATGTTCACAGTAACTCATTTCTCAGACGGTAGCTCTGTTCTTCCATAGGTAGGGAAAGAAATAAAGGCTGTTTACTAAGTTACTGTTATCCTTTCAGTCTTACATGGAGGACCATCTGAAGAACAAGAGTCGACTGGAGCAAGAATGGGTGGCTCTGACTGCATACGAAGCTGAACCTAGTGCTACGATGGTGGCTAAGAAGGTGAGTCACGGAGTAGCTTTTTCGTATTCGTGAACATTGTCACTGACTCATGGTAGGTGATTTTGTTCATGGAGCCACTTTTTTCTGACTGCTTCTTCCAGTACCTTGTACTTCACCTTTTGACGTCAGTGATATGGCCTTTGGTTTCCAAAGCAGAGTTTAAACCCTTACTAAATTTTAATAATAGTTATCACAGGTGCGACATATTATACCTACGGTTTTGTCATGAAAAGCTGATACAGTGTCAAAATGACACCATTGGTTCACTCTTTACATTGAATTAGAGTTGAAATTGTATCATTTTAGCCTTAAGGTCATTGATTTTCTTTCAGGATATAGAAAGGTGTTTGGTATGTTTATATTCATACCACAAAGTGTTAATCCCCCCTCTCCCACCAGCCCACCAACCAGAAGAAGAATCGTTACCCCGGAGTGCTGCCCTATGACCACAACAGGGTGCACCTCAACCAACAGGCTAACATCTCTGGCTCTGACTACATCAACGCCTCTTCTATCGTGAGTTAAACACTACTTTGTAGCATTTTGTGTTGTTTATCCTTCTAATCCTTGGTTGGTTTTATCATTCTAATTTGTAATTAGTTTTATCCTTCTAATCCTTAGGTAGTTTTAAGTTTAGTTTTATCCTTCTAATCATTAGGTAGTTTTAAGTTTAGTTTTATCCTGCTAATCATTAGGTAGTTCTAAGTTTAGTTTTATCCTTCTAATCCTTAGGTAGTTCTAAGTTTAGTTTTATCCTTCTAATCCTCAGTTAGTTCTAAGTTTTATCTTGCCAATCTGAGTTTATCAAAAATATTGATCAGAGTTTCATTATGCTGGTACATACTCACTTTGAATAGGTTGTTCTTGCTACACAAGTGTATATTTTTCATTGTATTCCTTATTTTTTTTATTTAAATTTAGGTAAAATGCGTGATTTAACAGATTTTGAAAAAGGTCAAATTGTTTGGTACTCGCATGACAGGAGCTTCGATCACCAAAACTGCAGATCTTTTGTGTTTTTCGTGAGCTACTATATCGAGGACGATGACGCAATTTAAAACACAGGGAAAACCCTACAACAATTGGAAGAACTGTGGTCAGCTTTCTAAGCTCCCTGATAGAGATCGGCGATCATTATACCGCATTTTGAGAGAACAGCAGCGAAATACGGCGACTATGTAGTCGCCGTAATTTGCTGGTGTGTGCAGAGTTGAATCAACATCTAAGCAATCCAGTTTCTATCGAATCGGTTCCTCGTGAGCTCCATCAAGCTGAATACCATGAACCGCCAGCAGGAAACCTCTCTGCTCTCTTCTCGAAATGTTCAGTGCAGTTTTACTCTTCTTCCAACTTCGGGGTAGTTTTACTTGTGTAGGCAGCCTAAAGAAGCTTTTAACTCGAAATGTCTTCTTCCCACGGTGAAGCACAGAAAAGGCTCAGTTATGGTTTGGACAGACATAATGCGAATTCGTGGAGTTCACCTGGTCTAATTGTTGCCTTATATGGTAGGATCAACAGCAAAGATTACCTAAATATTTTGGGCAACCAGGTGCTTCCAATTTGCCAAACTCTGTTTCCAGAAGGTGACCCCATCTTCCAAGACGATAATGCTCCGATCCACACTGCCCATATCGTTAACTAAATTATCAATATAATTGAGCACACTCGAGCGATAATTCAGGAATCGCTACCATATGCTCTCTTGTCTGGAGGAAATAAAGCAGGTTTTGATGGAATCAATTTTAGAGATTCAATCTAACTTCGTTCCATATTTTTAAATTTTTTAAACTCTATTGACATCAATGAATTCTTTCATCCCTCCAGACTGATCACGATCCTCGTCATCCTGCCTACATCGCCACCCAGGGCCCCCTGGCAACCACCTCCGCTGACTTCTGGCAACTGGTGTGGGAGCAAGGTAGTGTGGTGATTGTGATGCTAACCAAACTCAATGAGAACGGACACACCCTCTGCCATCACTACTGGCCACAGGAGGGGAGCCAGCTCTACCACATCTACGAGGTGGGGGAAC
Organism: Caprella mutica; assembly: GCA_947561585.1. NCBI lineage: Eukaryota > Metazoa > Arthropoda > Malacostraca > Amphipoda > Caprellidae > Caprella > Caprella mutica. The sequence goes on from CANNZV010001513.1 coordinate 29,275, forward strand.
CATAAAATGTTGATTTGTGCAATTGTTTTCCATTTAATACGGAATTCGTTTCTAAGATCGTCCCAAATATTGTTCTAAAATGTGGCTATTAGGGACGTCATAGACAGGTTCTTCTTGACACCTTTATGAATGACATCAACTAAACTGAATACGCTTATGCAGGTTAACCTGGTCTCCGAGCACATCTGGTGTGATGACTACCTCGTCAGGAGCTTCTACCTCAAGAATGTCCGTACTGGGGAGACAAGGACCATCACCCAGTTCCACTTCCTCTCTTGGCCCGACACAGCCATCCCAGCCTCCACCAAGGCCCTGCTTGAGTTCAGGAGGTTAGTGTACACGTTAGGAATTTTCAGGTCTTCGCCATCGTTTGACTTTTCAGGTATTCGACACTGGTATACTTTTCTGGTCTTCGACACTAGTATACTTTTCTGGTCTTCGACACCGGTGGACTTTTCTGGTCTTCACCACCGTTGGAATTTTGAGCTGTTCGTCATCGAAGTTCGACTACTCCATCATCAGCTTCTCACCATCCCGATCACCAAAGACTGTTTCCTTACGTCATCACTTTAGTGATCCATGTAATTTTAGTTACAAGTTAATTGCATAGTCACAAAAGTGATGGCGTAGGGGGGCCTTATCTACATTGAGGGAAAGGAAGAGGCTACAACAGGGACAGGATGTTCAAGCTCTTCATCAACGATAGGATGAAGATATTTCCCCAACACTCTCTGGGTGTCTTAACATAGTGTAGTAACTATTTATAATAGTAACAGATTCATATAGCTACACATCTCGCACAACTAAACGAATTGCACACGCATCACGCACAACTGGATACAGAACACCCTGACCACTAACAACTGGATACAGAACACCCTGACCACTAACAACTGGACACAGAACACACTGGCCACTAACAACTGGACACAGAACACACTGGCCACTAACAACCGGACAACACAGAACACACTGGCCACTAACAACTGGACACAGAACACACTGACCACTAACAACTGGACACAAAACACACTCACCACTAACAATTGGACACAGAACACACTGGCCACTAACAACTGGACAACACAGAGCACACTGGCCACTAACAACTGGACACAGAACACACTGGCCACTAACAACTGGACAACACAGAGCACACTCACCACTAACAACTGGACAACACAGAGCACACTGGCCACTAACAACTGGACACAGAACACACTCACCACTAACAACTGGACACAGAACACACTGGCCACTAACAGATGGACACAGCACACACTGGCCACTAACAGCTGGACACAGAACACACTGGCCACTAACAACTGGACAACACAGAGCACACTCACCACTAACAACTGGACAACACAGAGCACACTCACCACTAACAACTGGACACAGAACACACTCACCACTAACAACTGGACACAGAACACACTGGCCACTAACAGATGGACACAGCACACACTGGCCACTAACAACTGGACAACACAGAGCACACTCACCACTAACAACTGGACAACACAGAGCACACTGGCCACTAACAACTGGACACAGAACACACTCACCACTAACAACTGGACACAGCACACACTGGCCACTAACAGCTGGACACAGCACACACTGGCCACTAACAGCTGGACACAGCACACACTCATCAACCAGTGCAGTTTAACTTTCGCACTCTTTAAAGTGAGAACGACTTCTGCATGAATACAACGGAATATCTGCCTTGGTTCGTATCAACTCTACTAAGAGAAAATATTTCTTGCTGTTTTAAAATATTTCCTAAACTGTCTACTATAGTCTAGTTGTCTAATATTACACTTAGTCTATGTGAACATGCTTTTAAAACATTTTTCTAATATAATTTTCCCTCATCTCAGGAAGGTGAACAAGTCGTACCGTGGACGATCCTGCCCAATAATTGTGCATTGCAGGTACGCTCTCTAACATGGTCATGAATTAATATTCGTGTGCTATATGCTAGTAATATTTAATATCCTGTCTTTACTTTTCAGTGACGGCATCGGTCGAGCTGGTACGTACATTCTCATCGACATGGTTCTCAACCGTATGGCGAAGGGGGCCAAAGAGATCGACATTGCGGCCACTCTCGAGCATATCAGAGATCAGCGCGGCAACATGGTCACCACCAAGCTACAGTTCGAGTTCGTGCTCATGGCCGTGGCAGAAGAGGTTCACGCCATCCTCAAGGCGCTGCCCCAGTAACTGGGCACGCCCCAAAACTGGGCATGACCCAGAGCTGGGCACAACCCAAGATAAGTGTGCGCCCGAAAACATGGGGCAGGTTTTAGAAATTGACGATAGTTGTATTCTCGGAGGATTCTGATTGAAAATTTTACTAGACATTTTTGGAGAGTTTCTTTTAGTGGGTTGTGCAATTGCATGGTAGGTAAGTAATAGAAAAAAAAAGATAATAAATATTTGCAGAGGTATAAGAGAAGTAGGTTAAGGATAAGTGTAACATTTTACAAAAAGTTCCAATTGAGATGGAACCAAATTTTCAATCGGTACTGCTTGATGTGTTGCAAATTTGACCGATAGTTAATAGTGGTGTAGTTTATTAGTAAATCAATGTAACTTCTTTCAGTACTGGATTCTCAAAAATTTCGAATACCTACTATTTAAATTATACTGTTTTTTTCTCTACAAAAAGGAAACTAAGTTTACTGATTGTCTATTAATTCTGTTGTTTATTTTTCATTAAAATGCACCTTTTATCATTATTTGTAGTCGATATGATTACGAATTTGTTAATTCTTGAGGTATGGAGATGACTATATCGGGAAGAGGAAAAATGATGAAAAGATTTAAATCGAGAGGATTTTTCCATTAACTTGACTTATCAAGCCTATTGTGTGATGAATGTTAAAGACTTAAGATGAGTGTCATTCTTAACGCTAGGTAATATCAACTATCTGTTAATCTTATACAATAAGACTATATTTATAATATATATAATCTATATGAATCGACCATTCTTCGGCTTCGTCGACTGCTAAAGAACTTTAACATGTTTTTAAGACTCTAAAAAGCGTTTTTAAGGGAAGATTTTCTTTCAAAGGAAGTTATGTTAATTTAAGAAGAGTTAGGTATTCAAATGTATGAAATAATATCAGAGATACGTACATATTCACCATCAGCCTCATATGTACGAATCTCAAACATTTCGACATTCGAAATCCGTAGGTCGAATAGATTCACCTCTCAGCATTGAATTAACTTTTGATAATTTACAAAGAAGTGTTACTGCAATCAGATAATGTTCATTTAATGAAGTGACTGTATTGGTCTACGGATGTGTGAAAACGATGTTCATTTCTTTAGTTTTCGAACAAGAAGGAATGGTTAGATTCTCAGTGTACTCTACGTATATAGAGAAAAATTAGATGTTATAGTTGTAGCGAATTATATTGGTGTTTCATATTATATATTCTTGTAATGTTCATCTATAAAGGAAAACCAAGCAAAAAAAACTCTAGGTGTCGGGTTTAACCGTTAATATCTAAATGTTAACTCTTTTCACAACTGAGAATCTATCGATAAAATTTGACTTTTTGACGAAGAGTTGACGAAGAGTGTTCTGGGGAAGTTATGAGATGCTATTTAGTGGTTTTTGGTTTTTCGAAAGAATTTACAGGTTGAGATATTCGGTGCTGTTGGCTTGGGAAGTAAAATAGTTTTAAAAAAAGTCTCCATACCTACTATGACTTTATTGTGATTTGTTTTTAATGAGAGAGGTTTTTGTTTTACATTAGTGGTTTTGATTTAATAAGCACCTTATGATTATAAATGCTGTTTTAATTAAAGAGGTTATTTATATATATTTTTATGCTGGAGTATATTTAAGACTGTATTTAGCATATCAATAGCCTATATTTCTTTCCTAACTAGTGTTTCAACTGCTACATTATTTGCAAACAAAATGGTATAGCTACTCTTCTGAACTAAATTCGGTGACTAACGCCTTGATTTTTCATTATCCTCGAAATTTGAAAAAAAAAAGTTTAAAAAAAAATTCCAGATATTTAACTTTTTCCAGTAATTTAATTTTTATTTTCCTAAAATTGGAAACAATTTTTTTAGATAGAAATAACATTTCTAAATTATTAAATTTAAATTCAATATTTCTTTATTTTTATGAATATTTTCGAATGAAAATAATTTAATTTGTTTAACAACTAACTAATTAAAATAAAAATTAATTAAGGCAACTACACAGAAAAGTAGAAAGGCCACTCGTGGAGCGCATACCTTCGCCCGCTGCTTCAATCGATTTTGACCTTTTCATGACCTTGATCTTTGACCGGATCGCTCCCCAAGTTTCAGGAAATTTTGTTCAACACTTTATATGAGTAACAAGATTAAAAATAAATAAATGCAGACCATAACATGACCTACCGCAATTTTGAGAAGGTAAAACAGTAACAAGATACTTTGAAAAAGAAGTCAGAGAGTAAAGGGCCCCATGAACAAAATCACTTACTACTTACAGTTGTATACTGTGCTCCTGGATGCAGGAAAGCTACTCCCTTACCAAGCAAAGGGACTCAAATCTCGGTACCTAGTAATGAGGATTCAAAATTAAAAATAAACAGTAATACAATATAATAAAGTTCATATCAAATATTTAATCACATCAACATTTTTTAACAAAATAATAATAAAAAATTGTGCAATTAATTATTTAATAGGTGTTTAGCCCGCTATGGCATAAATTAATTTGAGTATGGGAAAAAAAACAGGAATTTGTGATATTCTATTAGTATATAAGTAAAGAAAAGCATATTAACAATTAACAATTGTGCCTAACTAATGTAAGTACACATGTGCTCTAATATATAAAAAAAATTATCTGGCGCTATCCTCTAAAACTGCAAGTAGCGTTAAAATAACGATAAAAAGAAATCCAAATTACAACAGTTCAGGACTCATGAGACGCCACCCCCTTCTCTTCCATTCACCACAGAGAGCTTCAGGATAGAGCCCCTGAGGGCTAACTGTGTAATTAAAAATAGTTAAAGAGCTATTAAAGTATAACACTTAAAGTAGAAAAGCAATTATATTCTAATATGGAATAAATAACTTATTTGAGTGTAGCTATAATTAAACAACTTAAAGATAGAACATTGTGAAAAGAGACTCCAAATTACAACAGTTCAGTGCACATTATAGCTAGTTAGAGTTATGTTTTTATTAATAAAATACAAATTAACGGTACCTCTGTCAGAGTATATATGTCTCGCGCCATTTGCCAATTTGCACAATCTTGAGAATGTGCTGCGCGTTTTCAAACCCTTTAACTCTCTACTGCTGGGCGTGCGTTAATCCTTTCTTTTTATTTATTATTGAATCAAATCAAATGCAGACCCCCGAAACCCCCTTGCCGGGTCTTTAAGCAATCATGCAGTGTGCAGTACAACAAACTAGTGAATACAACAAACTACATAACGGCCATTTATGCTGAGTTTAAAATAATCTTCATTTACATATAAATATTACTTTAAAAACTCAATAAAGATGACAATAAATGAATGACGAATTATTCTGAAACTCTCAATATAAATCACTCAATCCGTTATGTAGTTTGTTGTATCCACCAGTTTGTTGTACTGCACACTTCATGAAATGATAAACATGGTGAAAAAAAAAAAACAATCCATAATCTAAATTACAACAGTTCGAGGCCCACAGACAGCTTCAGAATAGAGCCCCTGGGGGCAAATGAAGTTATTAACACAAGTTCGGCATTGGTGGCTTAAAGTGGTTTAAAACCAGGCAGCGCATTCTCAAGATTGTGCAAACAAGCAAATGGCTCCTAACATATACAAACTAATTAAAATATATTTAGTGGTGCTATTATGGTCTATGGATTTCAGTTTCAGCCACTGGGTTTTCATCAGTTTACACAAGTTGCTTTTCACCAGCTTCAACCAATGGCTTTCTGTCAGTTACAGCTAGTGGCGTTTCATCAGTTACAGCTAGTGGCGTTTCATCAGTTACAGCTAGTGGCGTTTCATCAGTTACAGCTAGTGGCGTTTCATCAGTTACAACTAGTGGCTTTTCATCAGTTACAACTAGTGGCGTTTCATCAGTTACAACTAGTGGCTTTTCACCAGTTTCCGCAATCAATGTTTCATCAGTTACAGTCAGCGGGTTTTCATCAGTTTCCGCAATTGGTGTTTCATCAGTTTCAGAGAGTGTACTTTCATCTGCTTCCTCCTCCTCAATATCAGCATGACTCTTCATCAATTCACTCCAGTCATTCTTAACATGTCTCCCCGTTTCTTCCTGCCTCTTCCTCTGGACATCACTCTGCTGGTCATACGGCACGTCAATCTCCCCTTCAGTACCTACCAGTGCTATCTTGTACCAAAGACGCACAGGATCATCCAAAGGATACCTAGCCATCTTCAGCTTCAGTTTCTCGTGGTTATGCAACACAGACCAGCCTTGAGGAAGGAACTCTGGTTTCATCGTCTCTAAGAAATTCTCCCGCCACAGTTTTTCCATAAGGATCACCCCTATTTTCTCGTAATGTTTGTACACCCTCAAACCATGTGGTTCGTAGCTACTGTTAACAATACTGACGTCTAAGGTTGATGCTTTTAACAGTAATTCATCAGTCAGCTCATCAGTTTCAAAGAAATCTCTGAGTATCTTTTCCAGTTCTTCTATCCTGGTTTTAGGCATCACTTTTTTGCTTCTGATTAGGGCGGTACCAGCTGACTTGATGACTTTAAGGTTGCCATTGACCACCACTTTGACATCAGTGGTGTTGCCAATTGGAGCATCGTGTATTTCAGCGAGTTTGTACCTAAGAATCGCATCCCTCTGATTACTCAGTTGGTGACAGTTTGTACATAACAAAACAACGTCATGATTCTGATGTGATTTCAGTATCTCCGGAAAATGTTTTCTGTATTCGTGTGGTACGACGTTTTTACGTATGTAAGATTCGTCTTTGCCGCAAACGACGCAATTATTCTGTCGTTCATTCAAATAGAAATAGCCATCGGAACCTTCTTTCTGAGGTCTACCGGTGGGCTCGAAAGTCAGTCTCACAATGAGTGGTTCTTCCTGAACCACTTCACCGAGACCGTTCTCTACGTACCAGTAAGCTTTTTTAGGGTCCACGGTGCAGAGTGGTTCATCATCAGGTGCCCACAGGACACTGTTGTGGTACAAGGGGGATTTTCGAAGACTATAAGCTCTTCTGTAGCCCTTACTGTTGGCTTGAGGGTGAACATTTTTAGGCTGAGACTGGCTGTTTGACTTCGTCAGGAACTTTGCATTCCATAAATCTGAAAACAGAAAAGAAATCATAAGTTATAAACTACCAACTATTGGCACATTTTTATTTAGGTTATAGGAATTTTCACCGAAAGAAAATTTGACAAACTGAATTTTTGCCGAAAATGGGATTATTTTGTAGCAAAATATGGTATACTTAGTTTATAGTAAAAACAGTAAAGTAGCTATACATTTTCATTGGCCATCAAACCTGGATCACTGTTATGATCACTTCTGGTGTTTATTTCCATTTCTTAGTAACTGATTTAAATATTGTCCATCAATTACAAAGGAAATGAAAGAATGGGATAACTGGTTAAATTTTATTTGGCATAAATATAAAGGTATACAGTTTATCAAATATGGCTTAGAATTAGGTATTTTAAAAGTGGATATAGACAGCACCATTGGATAGGTGTGAATGAGATAAGTACCTGGTTGGTTCTGGACCAGTTTTCTCTCAGACATAGTACTAACATAGAACTAAACTTTCTATTTCAATTTCAGGATGCCCTAATAGCATTGATGCTTATTTTAAGCCATCTCCTTCTTTCTTTTAAATAATAAATAAGTGTTGAACTAATTCTTTAGCTACCCGACTCATAGTTCTAATGAAAGGGTAGTGTGAGAGGTTCAATAAATAAATAAATATACTAGCTAGTCCTATACATTGAATACTAAACATATGAATATAATTACTAAAAAGAAACATTATTTTAAGAAGGTTTAAAACGATTTCCTGAGAGGGTTGGTCAACAACGGGAAGTAAGAATTCAAAGGAAGTAAGAATTTATGAACTTCCAAATCCATTGAGACAGAAATGATATTTCAGAGGATGTGTAGAAATACGTAGCTAATTGTTTACATATTAGAATTATAGCTCATGACACCCCCTCCTCCAAAAAAAGTTTAAAAACCTAACTGGACCGCTAACCTAACCTTAGGTGCACTATATCTCATTATTTTATAAAAATAGGAAGTGTATTTATAACTTTCAGCAAAAGTATCAATTTGCTTTCGGTGAATTTTCTTGCGACGAAATTTCCTTCTGCGAATTTTTCGGACACGTTTTATTCGAAGACCTGGAAAAAGTGACTACTTTTAGGACACAAGTGATAATATAGGGACACGGTGCTGGGACAATTGCCACCCCCGGATAGTTGCCACCCGGACAATTGCCACCCAAATAATAAATATCAGGCCTATTAACTTTAAAAATGGTGATAAAATATGTATATTATTGTTGTACTATTGATTATTACTTGTATACATTATAAGATTAAAAAATATTATTATTCGGTTTCTGAATGTGCTTATGTTATCGATTACTTTATACTACTTCTTTAGAGCCATTCAAAACTGTTTCATTTGCTTCGTCAATAACATTCTCAGGATTTATGATTTTAAAAACAGGATTCTTAACTTGTAAATTTTATTACTGGGTAGTAATATAAATACCTATTGTTTTTCCTTCTGCAAATAATTATAAATAAAGGCCTATTCCGGGTGAGATAATTTAATTCTATAAATGGGATATCGTCTGCTTTAGTCATTTGGTTGACTATATCACTGACATCAAAAGGAAATAAAATACAAGGGACTGGAAGAAGCAGTCAGAAAGGAAAGTAGCTCCATGAACAAAGTCACCTACCACCGTGTGTGACAACACTCATGGATGCAGAAAAGCTACTCTGTGAATGCAGTCACTTAAAAACGAATGTAACGAAAAGGTACACAATAATTCGTATAATAACAAAATATAATTTATTTTATCAACTATGGGAATTAATTTTATTAAAAAAAATGTTAAATGTGGAATGAAATTATTTCTCTTATAATGTATACAAGTAATAATTAATCGTACAAAAATATGTAATATACATACATATTTTATCACCATTTTTAAAGTTAAGAGGCCTGATAATAAATCTTTGGGTGGCAATTGTCCGGTCACGTAGGGACACAGTAATTAACCAAATGAGGACACTGTTAGCAATATAGCGACACAGTAAGTACCCCAATGAGGACACTGTTAGCAATATAGGGACACAGTAATTAACCAAATGAGGACACTGTTAGGAATATAGGGACACAGTAAGTACCCCAATGAGGACACTGTTAGCAATATAGGGACACAGTAATTAACCAAATGAGGACACTGTTAGGAATATAGGGACACAGTAAGTACCCCAATGAGGACACTGTTAGCAATATAGCGACACAGTAAGTACCCCAATGAGGACACTGTTAGCAATATAGGGACACAGTAATTAACCAAATGAGGACACTGTTAGGAATATAGGGACACAGTAAGTACCCCAATGAGGACACTGTTAGCAATATAGTGACACAGTAAGTACCCCAATGAGGACACTGTTAGCAATATAGGGACACCGTAAGTACCCCAATGAGGACACTGTTAGCAATATAGGGACACAGTAAGTACCCCAATGAGGACACTGTTAGCAATATAGAGACACAGTAAGTACCCCAATGAGGACACTGTTAGCAATATAGGGACACAGTAAGTACCCCAATGAGGACACTGTTAGCAATATAGGGACACAGTAAGTACCCCAATGAGGACACTGTTAGCAATATAGGGACACCGTAAGTACCCCAATGAGGACACTGTTAGCAATATAGGGACACAGTAATTGACCAAATGAGGACACTGTTAGCAATATAGGGACACCGTAAGTACCCCAATGAGGACACTGTTAGCAATATAGGGACACAGTAAGTACCCCAATGACGACACTTTTAGCAATATAGGGACACAGTAAGTACCCCAATGAGGACACTGTTAGCAATATAGGGACACAGTAAGTACCCCAATGAGGACACTGTTAGCAATATAGGGACACAGTAAGTACCCCAATGAGGACACTGTTAGCAATATAGGGACACAGTAAGTACCCCAATGAGGACACTGTTAGCAATATAGGGACACAGTAAGTACCCCAATGAGGACACTGTTAGCAATATAGGGACACCGTAAGTATCCCAATGAGGACACTGTTAGCAATATAGGGACACAGTAAGTACCCCAATGAGGACACTGTTAGCAATATAGGGACACAGTAAGTACCCCAATGAGGACACTTTTAGCAATATAGGGACACAGTAAGTACCCCAATGAGGACACTGTTAGCAATATAGGGACACCGTAAGTATCCCAATGAGGACACTGTTAGCAATATAGGGACACAGTAAGTACCCCAATGAGGACACTGTTAGCAATATAGGGACACAGTAAGTACCCCAATGAGGACACTGTTAGCAATATAGGGACACAGTAAGTACCCCAATGAGGACACTGTTAGCAATATAGGGACACCGTAAGTACCCCAATGAGGACACTGTTAGCAATATAGGGACACCGTAAGTACCCCAATGAGGACACTGTTAGCAATATAGGGACACAGTAAGTACCCCAATGAGGACACTGTTAGCAATATAGGGACACAGTAAGTACCCCAATGAGGACACTGTTAGCAATATAGGGACACAGTAAGTACCCCAATGAGGACACTGTTAGCAATATAGGGACACAGTAAGTACCCCAATGAGGACACTGTTAGCAATATAGGGACACCGTAAGTACCCCAATGAGGACACTGTTAGCAATATAGGGACACCGTAAGTACCCCAATGAGGACACTGTTAGCAATATAGGGACACAGTAAGTACCCCAATGAGGACACTGTTAGCAATATAGGGACACAGTAAGTACCCCAATGAGGACACTGTTAGCAATATAGGGACACCGTAAGTACCCCAATGAGGACACTGTTAGCAATATAGGGACACAGTAAGTACCCCAATGAGGACACTGTTAGCAATATAGGGACACAGTAAGTACCCCAATGAGGACACTGTTAGCAATATAGGGACACAGTAAGTACCCCAATGAGGACACTGTTAGCAATACAGGGACACCGTAAGTACCCCAATGAGGACACTGTTAGCAATATAGGGACACAGTAAGTACCCCAATGAGGACACTGTTAGCAATATAGGGACACCGTAAGTACCCCAATGAGGACACTGTTAGCAATATAGGGACACAGTAAGTACCCCAATGAGGACACTGTTAGCAATATAGGGATACAGTAAGTACCCCAATGAGGACACTGTTAGCAATATAGGGATACAGTAAGTACCCCAATGAGGACACTGTTAGCAATATAGGGACACAGTAAGTACCCCAATGAGGACACTGTTAGCAATATAGGGATACAGTAAGTACCCCAATGAGGACACTGTCAGCAATATAGGGACACAGTAAGTACCCCAATGAGGACACTGTTAGCAATATAGGGACACAGTAAGTACCCCAATGAGGACACTGTTAGCAATATAGGGACACAGTAAGTACCCCAATGAGGACACTGTTAGCAATATAGGGACACAGTAAGTACCCCAATGAGGACACTGTTAGCAATACAGGGACACAGTAAGTACCCCAATGAGGACACTGTTAGCAATATAGGGACACAGTAAGTACCCCAATGAGGACACTGTTAGCAATATAGGGACACCGTAAGTATCCCAATGAGGACACTGTTAGCAATATAGGGACACAGTAAGTACCCCAATGAGGACACTGTTAGCAATATAGGGACACAGTAAGTACCCCAATGAGGACACTTTTAGCAATATAGGGACACAGTAAGTACCCCAATGAGGACACTGTTAGCAATATAGGGACACCGTAAGTATCCCAATGAGGACACTGTTAGCAATATAGGGACACAGTAAGTACCCCAATGAGGACACTGTTAGCAATATAGGGACACAGTAAGTACCCCAATGAGGACACTGTTAGCAATATAGGGACACAGTAAGTACCCCAATGAGGACACTGTTAGCAATATAGGGACACCGTAAGTACCCCAATGAGGACACTGTTAGCAATATAGGGACACCGTAAGTACCCCAATGAGGACACTGTTAGCAATATAGGGACACAGTAAGTACCCCAATGAGGACACTGTTAGCAATATAGGGACACAGTAAGTACCCCAATGAGGACACTGTTAGCAATATAGGGACACAGTAAGTACCCCAATGAGGACACTGTTAGCAATATAGGGACACAGTAAGTACCCCAATGAGGACACTGTTAGCAATATAGGGACACCGTAAGTACCCCAATGAGGACACTGTTAGCAATATAGGGACACCGTAAGTACCCCAATGAGGACACTGTTAGCAATATAGGGACACAGTAAGTACCCCAATGAGGACACTGTTAGCAATATAGGGACACAGTAAGTACCCCAATGAGGACACTGTTAGCAATATAGGGACACCGTAAGTACCCCAATGAGGACACTGTTAGCAATATAGGGACACAGTAAGTACCCCAATGAGGACACTGTTAGCAATATAGGGACACAGTAAGTACCCCAATGAGGACACTGTTAGCAATATAGGGACACAGTAAGTACCCCAATGAGGACACTGTTAGCAATACAGGGACACCGTAAGTACCCCAATGAGGACACTGTTAGCAATATAGGGACACAGTAAGTACCCCAATGAGGACACTGTTAGCAATATAGGGACACCGTAAGTACCCCAATGAGGACACTGTTAGCAATATAGGGACACAGTAAGTACCCCAATGAGGACACTGTTAGCAATATAGGGATACAGTAAGTACCCCAATGAGGACACTGTTAGCAATATAGGGATACAGTAAGTACCCCAATGAGGACACTGTTAGCAATATAGGGACACAGTAAGTACCCCAATGAGGACACTGTTAGCAATATAGGGATACAGTAAGTACCCCAATGAGGACACTGTCAGCAATATAGGGACACAGTAAGTACCCCAATGAGGACACTGTTAGCAATATAGGGACACAGTAAGTACCCCAATGAGGACACTGTTAGCAATATAGGGACACAGTAAGTACCCCAATGAGGACACTGTTAGCAATATAGGGACACAGTAAGTACCCCAATGAGGACACTGTTATAATTATGCAATATACATCAGATTAAAGATCCTAGACCTTATTATATTATGTAATGAACTCAGGACTTTAAATAATATTTATAAAGTTACATAAATTTTGAAATTTGAATTACAGGGTGGGGCGTAAGTTCGGAAGCAATTTTTCAAACATTAATATAATTCTTAAAAATAAGTTCCTAAGTAGTGATAGGGTTTGAACTATAGTAGAGACACTACCTACATTATGACGTGGCAGTGTTATTTTTTACAAAAATTTAGTCAATTCAAAAAATTCAGACAAAAGAGAAGCCATTATTGCTCTAAACCGTGCCGGGAAGTCAGATTCCGTCATTTCAAAGACTCTCTTAATAGCGAGATCGACTGTTTGGAAGTGTGTGAAGCGTTTTAATGAGAGAGGAGACTTGACTGATCGTCCAAGAAGTGGTAGACCACGCTCACAACGCACCAAACAACTGATAAAATGTGCCCGAGAGAAGATCAGGAGGAACCCGAAAAGGTCAATACGATTGTTAGCCAAAACAGCTAATGTGAGTCCCAGAACAATGAGAAGAGTTGTCAAAGAAGACCTAAAGATGTCCTCTTTCACCCTCCAAAAGAGACAGACTCTGTCAGAAGCTGTATAGAAAAAGAGATTGGAGAGAAGCAAAGCACTTCTGAGAGAATTGAAGTCTGGCACGGCTGGTGAAATTGTTTGGTCTGACGAAAAAATTTTCACAGTGGTAATGGCTCACAACCAGAGGAATGACAGAATAATTGGTATAAGTGCAAAAGACATCCCATACAACCATAAAACTGTCCACAGAACCATGAAACCTGCTTCAGTAATGGTCTGGGCCACGGTTCAGAAACTTGGAGATCTCCTTTAGCTTTTGTGGAACAAGGCGCCAAAATCAATGCTAAATGTTATATTGAGAATATTTTGACGCCAATTTTGGAGTCAGCTAAGGATCACTTCGGTAATGAGACTCTATGGACATTTCAGCAAGACGGCGCGACTTCACATACTGCAAATGTCACTCAAAACTGGTGCCATGACCATCTTCCACGGTTTTGGTCCAAAGAAATGTGGCCTCCCTGCTCCCCAGATGTTAATCCTATGGACTTTTCGGTATGGTCCATTCTTGAATCAAAGGCCTGTGGTAAATTCCATCGCAGTGTGGATGATTTAAAGCGTTCGCTCCAGAGATCTTGGAAGGAAATTTCACAAGAACAGTTGCGTGCCGCAGTAGGAGGAGTTCAGAGGAGATTTGAGGCTGTTATTAAAAACAAGGGGGGACATTTTGAATAAATTTATGATTTTTGAATTCTTAAAACCCTTATGTAATAATACATAACTGTAAATTATTAAATATATTTTTCGTTGGACTATAATATGCACTTTCATTTGCTTCCAAACTTACGCCCCACCCTGTATATACATTTCACATCTTTAAGATTCGTCCTGATTGGTGTGCCAAATCAAGATGAAAAGCGTTCTGCAAATTTCAACTTAGGTATGCCATCAAACTTCAAAAACCAACACCAACAAAAGGAAAAAATATTAAACATACTATGTTGATACGTAACTAAAAAGTGGAGAGGGGGGTTAGAAGTAGTATAATGGGGGTTATTAGAGGGGGTAGAAGTCAGAAGATAATAAAGGGGTTTAGTAGAAGGGGTATAAGATAATGAAGGGGTTTAGTAGAAGGGGTATAAGATAATGAAGGGGTTTAGTAGAGGGGGTATAAGATAATGAAGGGGTTTAGTAGAGGGGGTATAAGATAATGAAGGGGTTTAGTAGAGGGGGTATAAGATAATGAAGGGGTTTAGTAGAGGGGGTATAAGATAATGAAGGGGTTTAGTAGAGGGGGTATAAGATAATGAAGGGGTTTAGTAGAGGGGGTATAAGATAATGAAGGGGTAGTACCTGAATACCACTGACCTCGCTTCACCTGACCACACTGTGTCAGATATTTCACCTACATCTTCAGTTTTCTTCAACTTGGAGTAATCAATAGGTTGCCAAGCTGTGAAATTAGTGAAGTTCTTTAAATTATTCATTGGCATGAATTAAGTTGAATAGTTTATCAATGATTTAAACACTCAATCACGATGGAGAATTTTGAAATTAATTTAAGAAGGTTATTGTGTGTTTCGGAACCTAAGGCCATATCGTGACGTGAAAAGGAAATTAAATACAAAGGACTGGAAGAAGCAGTCATAAAGGAAAGTGACTATGAACAAAGTCACCGTGAATGCAGTCACTTACCAACGAATGGGAGTGAAGGGAACAAAAGTACCAGTGACTGCACTCACGGATGGAAGAGGAAAATGAAGAGGTGATAGTAAATAATTTATTAATTTATTAGGGGGTTTAACGTCTGCTTCGGAACCAAAGGCCATATCGCTGACGTCAAAAGGAAATTAAATACAAGGGACTGGAAGAAGCAGTCAGAGAGGAAAGTGGCTCCATGAACAAAGTCACTTACCACCGTCGGTGACAATGCTCATGGATGCAGAAGAGCTACTCCGTGAATACAGTCACTTACCAAGGAATGTGGCGAAACGGGACAAAAGCACCGGTGGCTGCACTCACGGATGGAAGAGGAAAATGAAGAGGTGATAGTAAATGAAGCCTACAAGTCTACATAACACAAAATCTAAGAGGAAAATGAAGGGGTGATAGTAAAGGAAGCCTACGAGTCTACCTAACACAACATCTAAGAGGAAAATGAAGAGGTGATAGTAAATGAAACCTACGAGTCTACCTAACACAAAATCTAAGACCTCGTAGTTGAAGAGCATAACCCTAGCGCTATCCTCTAAAACTGCAAGAAGCTATCGGTAGAAATGATAAACATGTTCACATTACAAAAGTTCAGGGTCCAAAGGACGTCCCACCCCCTTCTCTTCCATTCACCACACACAGCTTCAGGATAGAATCCCTGATGCAGTTAGTTAAACAACAAGAGGTTAAAAGAAATTGAACATTGATACAAATAGACAATCAACAAATTCAAGCTCAGAAAGTAACATACATGTTAGTTTTTAATGGGTAACTACTGTAGGTAGGTATTCAAATTAGATAAATAATAAGAAACAGTAATAACGGCAACAACTCTTTCTTGTGGCTTCAAATAAGAGAAAAATAAATATTAATAACTTTTATTTGAAACAGAAACCTGCCAATAAAATTGGTTTGGAATTTCATTGACGAAATGGTTTCCTTAACTTTTTATATCATAACTGAAATTAAATAATAGATACATTTCACGTCTGTGTCGCAAAATAATTGCAGTAGCTAATTTTAGTTTCATTTTTAGATTTGTTAAATGTAAACCAAAATCCAATTACGTTAAGTTTAGAATTATCCGACGCTTAAACATTTTCGGACACGTAAGAAAATCATGACGATACGAATAGCTACCAATTGAGATAAAATTTAAATTATTTTATTATTCATCCTATGCGCTCTAAAATGTGTAACCGTCCGATAACTTGGAACTCTCCCAACAAAGAGGAAAAAACAAGAGTTTAATAATAATGTCATTATCTTTTGATTGAAATTATACTTATTTTATTATCTACTAGGGTAAGATACAAATTATAGGTCAGTTCTACATCATCGATCATATAAGAAAAAACTATATTATAATTATTTAATTTTAATTGCTATCCATGATACCTGCATAATTTATTTTTTAAATTACCTATACTGTTTTTTATATGACCGAAGATGTGAAACTGACCGATAATTCGTAACTTACCCTACCCTTGTTTTTATACCTTGACAGTGGTGATAGCTACAGGGTGTAGCTACTACTTAGTGTGTTACTCACCGGTTGGTGCAGATGCTAAGACAGGTGTGACAGCAGAGAAGAGCATCTTCCTCGTGAAAGAGGCCCAACTGTAAAGAAAATAATTAAACTGTAAAGGGCCGTACACACGAAGGGATTTTTAAGTCTTAAGGGTATCATGGATAAATAATAATTATATCGTTTTTTCTTATATTCTCGTGGAAAAAGTAGGAGGAGCTTAGCAAAAAGTCTGATGGAAAGACTTTAAAAAACCCTACGTGTGAACGGCCCTTTAGAACTATCAGTAGTCAACTCAATCACACTCACTGTCCTCGTAAAGTGGGTGTTGCAAAAGGTTTATCAGTAGTTTCTAAAGGTTAGATTAGTTCATTAACTGTGTTAACACCCACTGTACGAGTACTGCAATGTCACCCTAGCTACCACTAAATATTTATCATTTAGCTAGCAACCTCCAGTATTGATGAACAATTAAAATAAATCTAATGTTAATCACAAATAATTCTTTTTTCAATCAAAAAATAAATGATTTACTTTGTAATAACTTTATAATATTATAAAATAATAACTTTGATATTTATATTAGCTAGTTTTAAATTATAGCTAAATGGTGTTTTTTATTATTTTTTCGAATTAATTTTCTCTTAAATAAGCTAGTAGCTACCTAAATTACATTTTTAATTAAATTTTGAAGAAGAAGAAGAAATCTAATGGTAAAAATGTTTTTTAATTGTACTAGCTATATATGACAAACAGCAAAAGGTTAGAGAGTTGTTGCGGTTGTTCTTGATGTTGTTTAAGTTGTTGTTTTACCTGAGCACAGACAGGTAGGACGGACTCTCCCTCATGACGTAACTATCGTAGTAATTAGTCACCAGTAAAATTTTAAGTAGAATGTGTAGGCCACAGCGAGCATCCTCAGCAGCATAATTTATCTGTACGAAAATAGCAAATTAACACCATTTAAAAAGAAAAAAATTAACGTTAACATACAATTTTTAATTCAAATCTTTCCTCTTCATATTAATGAATATAAACTAGTAGTAATTAGTAAATAAAACAAAAATGAACAAATAATAATTGAAGGGGTATCTGGCCTATTCAGGATAATGCCAGGAACCACTACAAATTTCTATACTAAGGTAAAAGAGTGCTTTGAAGGCTTGAAAGATATGAACTTGTGACCACCGGTGGGTCACACAGCACTTAACGAGTTACAATTGGAACCATATGAAATTAAATATGGAAATAACCGAAATCCTCTTATGAAACCAGGTGACGGTGACAAAATGTATACTTTACTGTTTCTCACTATAAAATAAGTTATAATAACCGAATAAATAAATTAAAGAACAAAAATTCCATAAAAAACTAAAATAAAAAGTAAATATAAATATAACAAATAAATTTATATTTATAAAATCAATTCAGATTCTGTGAAGATATTGTTACCTGTCTTCGTGATAGATTTTCACTCTCCCAATCACTAGATCTTATTCTCCAGTCCTTGTCCATACTGCGGCCCAAGTAGTGCTCAGACAGCGCCTTTAGTCCGAAACTGTTGGGGATGTCTTTGAACTCCAACTTCAACCCATTGGGGGGCGGGGGCAGCTTAGCCATCTCCTCACTGATGTCCTCTTCATTAGAAGTCGTGACCACTTCTTTTTTCTCACCATTGCGATCTGAAAAAAAAACGATAGTAAAATTTACAGAAAAAAAAAATTCGCAAGGAAATTTAAAATCTAGAAAAAAAATGTAATAGGAGGAATTCTTAATTTACTAGAGTTTAACATCTTCTGTCAAAAGAAAATTAAATACAAGTGACTGGAAAAAGATGTCTGAAAAGAAAGTGGCTCCATGAACAAAGTCACCTACCATTAATCAGAGACTATGCTCATGGATGCAGAAAAGCTAGCTACTCGCGAATGCAGTAATTATGAAAAGGGACTGCACTCTCATATGGAAGAGGAAAATGAAGTGGTAATTGAATCCTATGCAACCAGTAATTAAATATTGGTAACTTAAAAGTTTAAGAACACAGGTTGATAAGACAAAGAGGAAACCTACAATAATCAAAATACAAATTCTAAGCATATGTATATTGTAAACATCCTAATAAATACTGATTCAACTACAATTTGTTACTATTTATAAGATCATTTTTTCACATTTTGTTACAGAAGCATTGGTTACATTTCAAGTCCTCACATCTTCTGGACTATCATTGCTAATAAGGTGGATCTTTTATTTTTAGACCTTCACTAAACCTCAAAAATAATTTATTTCCTTTAACTGTAGATAAGTAATCATTTTTTCATATCTATCTATACTAATAATTTCCTTAGTGTGTTTATTTATTTGGTGTCCGCTTTTACTCAACAGGTATTAAACATGAAGAATGTAACTATGATACGCACGGGAATATATTGACTTGATATTTAAATTCCCCTGTTTTTATTCAATTTTTAAATGTATTTTATCTATAAAATAAATTAGACTATGCAGAAAATTTAATTTTAATTGAATTCATTAAAAGTAACCTAATAACGGGAAATAAATTGCTACTAATGATGACCCGTTGTTTTTGACGGGAAAGTACACTAGTTGATATATAAAACCTTTAATTTTCTCTTTACTTTTTTATTATTTCTTTCATTCCCTACGATTTTCTATTTTTTCTTAAACTTTAACTAGCAATACAAATACTCTATAAATAATTGAGTGCATCAAAACTTTAGATTTTCATAAATTATTTAAATTTCTTACTACATTTTCAGTCTTCTCCTTCATTTTAAAATTGTGCCAATTTCCTATAAATTTTACTAAACAAAATTAAAATGGTAGTATTCATCGAGTATTTTTTAGTAGCTATTGCTATTTAAGGTCCTTAAGGCCCCCTTCACACTTGCGTTTCTCAACACCGAGTTAGAAAAAATGCTCATGGCAAAAAGTTTAGCTGCAATTGATTTTAACGGAGCCCTTCACACTTGCGTTAGAAAAAATGCTGCGTTTTTTCTAACGCAAAGTGTGAAGGGGGCCTGATACATTTCTAGATATTCAATGCCAAAATGTAGCTACACAATTTTTTGGGTTTATCAAGACTTAAAGACGTACAACAATAGCTACTTCTAATGTAGAGCACATAGTAAATAAATATATGCTAAGTACAATAATCGAACATCCAGTAGCTATTTTCTATTTATTTTTAAATAAGAATTATGCCATTATTCAATTAAATGTGCATTTTCAAGGAAAGTAACTGAAATAAAATTGTGTTCTTATCACGTTTTATCACATAATATTCAACATATAATACGTAAAATATTTGACAGTAGTCTGAGTGACGTCGTTTGTTTACATGGTTTCTGAAGAATGGATCAAGTTCACCATCAATGAATTCGAAACTTAGTATACCTCTCAATTTATTTACTATGCTAGCCTTACCTTTTTTCTTCTTCTTTTGCTTCACTTTCTCCAGTATGGCTGACTTGGAAGTCACTTGGTAATACTTGAAGAGTTTCACTAAGTCTAGAGACCCGTTGACCTGTGAAAATTAATAGTTTGAAACTATGGAGTTAACTAGATATATTTAGTTATTTAAATGTGTGATTATAGTTAGAAAAACTTTACTAGGGTAAGCTCCAAGTAATTGGATAGTTTCACATTTTCGATCACAAAAAAAAAAAATTATATAGCTATAGCAAGTACCTAATTATTAAATTAAATTAATAGTTTAATAATAATAACTAGCTATACATCTTTTTCTAGTAGCTATGATCGAAAATATGGAACAAAACAAAAACTGTGAACTTACCCTAGGGCTTCTTTTTTGATGTTCTCAATGGAAACATTCTAGATTATTTTTAAATAGATAAGTATTGTATTAAAAAGACAATATCATTGTGTACACAAAGACAATTTTACAACAATTAAAAACATTAAGTTGGTAATACATATTTCTTGTTTACATTTACAACTCACATATTGTAATGAAATAAACCATCAGATATGTAAACCATATAATGAAATAGGCCATATATTATATAGTTAAGTCATATTGAGATAGATACAAGTCATAAAATATAACACTAATCTCTGAAACTACAAGTGGCATTAACACAATAAAAAAACAGCGGATATAGCCATATATTGTGACTCACTACATGTCCATAGTCTGTGAAGAGTAGTTTGCAATCTTCTTCAGGAGCCACACCAACCTTGACTACAGAGGGGTCTTTGAGTATCATCTGAAAAAAAATGAACTTATTATTCACTTGATAACTTCATTGATAATCAAAATACACAGAATATAAATATAAATAAAAAAAGTAATTTTCAAACACTTTTAAATGTTCCAGTGATATCAATAGATCTTTCCAGGATAAGGTGAGTACTGAGTAGTTTTATATGTCGCTAACCTTGTAACTAGGGTTGTGACGATATGCATTGAAAATCATAGATCCTGAAAAAATTAAAGACTGATTGAAATAAAGACTATTTAATCGTTCTGAACCATTTCATTTCGTCTGTGATATTCAAAGATCTATGATTTTAAATGCATATTGTAACAACCCTACTTATAAGCAATTGGTATTAAATACAAATTATCAGATACCTAAGAAAAAGCTAAAGAAATTATTTTAACCTCTAGAGACTGAGGAAGTGTTTCCATCTTGCACAACCTGACGAGAACACACAGATTGGTGTGAGTGGCTAATTGCAGCAAAGAGACGGGTCTTCTCGTTTTCTTGATTGTCACCCACTCGCAGTCAAAGCCGATTGCCCCCAGACTTTGGCAGCAACTGAAAAAATTTAATAGTTGAAAAGATAAATCCCATCAAATTGAGCAAAATCAATCTGTTTGACAATATAACTAAATGGGTATGGACTACTTTTATGAATTGTTACTTCCAGTTTACAAATTGCAGATATAAAGAATACTCTATAGCAGATATAACTCAGTAGCCGATAGGAAGTTACAAAATTATGCTCAGTTTTTAATTGGAAGTGGCTAGATACCTAAAGATCCTTTCAAGTTACTAGCCACTACACAATAACACTGAAAAAAAAATCCTAAAAATTTTCCACAAAAACTGAACATCTTGTAACTAGCTATCAGTTACTATGTCATATCAGCTATGATAGAGCAGGACGGGATAAAACGGTTCAAGGGTCCGCAAAACTTTTCAGGGGTCTTTGGTGGGATTAAACTGTTCACTCTAATCTATTAAATAACAGTAGATGCTACAATAAATCTGATAACACCATCGTTTGGATAACACCATCTTTTTGATAAGTGTGATAACAGAATTTTTTTGATGGTGTTAACAGTTTTTTGGTAGCATCAACTGTTTTCTAATGAATTTGAGTGAACAGTTTAACCCCATCAAAGACGGTTGAACAGTTTTACCCCATCCTGCACTACGACATACACAGTAGCCAAATAGTTTTGTTTGTAACTCACTTTATCATTTCTGCCTCGACAGTTTTCCACTGCTCCTCATTCTCCACAATGACAATCCTATTCAGTTCTCTGTCCACCAGTGAATTCAGTTTCCACTGCCATAGGGTCTTCCTTATCCTCTGCCTTTGGTTGTAAATGAGAAAGCTGCTGCCTAGGGCTATGGTGGCACCAGTCACCAAAGCAGTAGTGCGGATAGGTGCCATAGCTTATAAACGTAACTAAGCAGCCTATACCAAATATGTTAAAACTTGGAAAGAGAAGAAGGATTAAGAAGACATCAATTTGATCATTATTGTTCAAGATATTAAATTGCAGAGAAACAAAATAGTAGCTGTGATAATAAGTTTAGAATTAACTGATTAGTATTCTGTATAATATTCCATGTTTTCAAGTGTGGTAGGAAAGTCAGTTTAGTGAGAGAATGGAACCAGGTCGTCACATTAAAGACACTTTTAAGAAGAAATTCAACTTCCCAGTGAAAATTTTACACTTGAAAACATACTTATGCTTCATATCTGACTCCTGAGGCATGAGTATCTCTTGAGACTATTTATGAGTGATTTACTTGTTATTTACAGGTTTTTCAATTTCTATCACCCCTCAAAAGTCACTAATATACTGGCGACTTTGTCCATACTTTGAAACATGGAATTAATATTAAATATATAAAATTACCAGTCTCAGGCAGTCTGTGGAAACTTAAAACTGGTAAAGTGTTCGTAGAGAGATCTCATTCTGTTCGTAGCAAATTAATGTAAATATAGGGATTAATTCAGAAGACAGAAGTGTTTGTAGCAAAATTAATGTAAATATACGAATAAATTCAAAATTGTTCGGAGAGAATATCATTATATCCCAAATATCTCCCATATTTTGCAGACTGGTAAAATTACAAATTATGCTATTGCTTAGTAGCCTCAGCCTGACCAAGTAAAATAGTATGGCTTATAAACTCTCCATTTGTCTGTCTCTCCAAAAAGATACCAAATTTCTCTCCAAAAAGATACCAAATTTCTCTCCAAAATGATCAAATTATCATAAATTCTCTCCAAATTAACATTGTAGCATAGGAGAAAAATAGATATATCTTGGCATCTTGCCATGTGCACAAAATAACTGTCTCAAACTAGTCATTAAAATGGCGGGTTTTGTACATGCTTTATTACCTGGCCAGTTTGCAGAATATGGGACATTTTTAACATTTTCTGTGCGAACAATCCTTCATTTCCTCCTATGTTTACATGTATTTTACTGAGAATAAAAGCCAAAATAGAGGATTTCTTGGAGAACAGCTGAGCAGTTCCTGCAGTCTGGTTACCTGGTAGCCACTAGCCAGTCTAGAAAACTGCTTAGGCCAACAGATGAACTCTATATGCTAAATGCTGCGGATTATACAATTTTTAGCAATTTACCATTAATTTTTGAAGTCTGTAAAACTCCAACAGAGTAATTAGTTCATCAATCATCCAAGTAAAATAGTATGTCTCATAAACTCACCATTTGTCTCTCCAGCTCTCTCCAAAATTCAACAAATTCTCTCCAAAATGATCATATTATCATCAATTCTCTCCAAAATAACATTATAGCATAGGAGAAAAATAGAGAAAACTCGCCATTTGCAAAAGAAGGGTTCAAAATAACTGTCACAAACTCGCCATTAAAATGGCGAGTTTGGACATGCTTTATTACTTGGTCAATCATCAGAAAGCACCTATTTTTCCAGACTGGCCTGGTAGACACTAAACAGGTACATACTACATTATACATAAGACTAACCAAAATTTCAGATATAATGTAACAAATAAGTATATCTGAAATAAACTGAAATGTAACTTACTAACTTTCCAGACTGCCAGACCCCCAAACTTAACGGTCTTCCTAGACTGCAGAATGTGTCTCTTCAGACTCTTCTCCCGCAGAGATTTTAATTTGAGAGAGAGTTACTTTCAGACTCTCAGCAGCAGATTCAGAATCTCCCGCAGCTAAATTAATGGTAACAGGAAATAATTCAGAATCTCCCGCAGGCCGCAGCTAAAGTAATGGTAACATGGGAATTAATTCAAGATCTCCTGCAGAGATCTCAAAATTCTAAAATTCAATCAAAAACTCCCACAGAGAGTCTTGGAAAAATGTTCCATCTTCTGCAGAGTCGCAGACTGCCGACTGGCGGTCTTCTCCTAACCTATCAGAAGCTTAAACGGAAAACAATGAGTTTCAACAACAAATACCTAGTAGGTATCCCAAGTAAAATAGTATGTCTCATAAACTCGCCATTTGTCTATCCAGCTCTCTCCAAAATTCAACAAATTCTCTCCAAAATGATCAAATTTTCATAAATTCTCTCCAAAATAACATTGTAGCATAGGAGAAAAATAGATAAAACTCGCCATTTGCAATTGAAGGGCTCAAAATAACTGTCACAAACTCGCCATTAAAATGGCGAGTTTGGACATGCTTTATTACTTGGTAGGTATCCAGTCTGCAGAATGTGTCTTTTCTCCCGCAGAGATTTTAATTTGAGAGTTACTTTCCGACTCTCAGCAGCAGATTCAGAATCTCCCACAGCTAAATTAATGATAACAGGAAATAATTCAGAATCTCCCGCAGCTAAATTAATGGTAACATGGGAATTAATTCAAGATCTCCTGCAGAGATCTCAAAATTCTAAAATTCAATCAAAAACTCCCACAGAGGTCAGAGAGTCTTGGAGTCGCAGACTGGCGGTCTTCTCCTAACCTATCAGAAGCTTAAACGGAAAACAATGAGTTTCAACAACAAATAATAGGTATTCGTGAAAAACATTTTAAAATGGCTCCATTTCGATTTACTTATACCCATAGTTGCAATCTGTTGCATAGTATATTCCAAGTAATAAAGCATGTCCAAACTCGCCATTTTAATGGCGAGTTTGTGACAATTATTTTGAGCCCTTAAAATGCAAATGGCGAGTTTTATCTATTTTTCTCCTATGCTACAATGTTATTTTGAAAATTTATGAAAATTTGATCATTTTGGAGAGAATTTGTTGAATTTTGGAGAGAGTTTGAGAGACTAATGGCGAGTTTATGAGACATACTATTTTACTTGGAGTATATTAAGTCTCAAAATATCTAAAAATCTCCAGTCTGCAGAATATGTGAGATATTTGGGATATTCTCTCCGAACAATTTTGAATTAATTCCTATATTTACATTAATTTTGCTACGAACAGATTAAGAGATCTCTACGAACACCTAACCAGTTTCTGCAGACTGGAAAAATCTGAGGCAGACCTAAATTAAAAATTTACCATAGGAATAATTATCTAAAATTAGCCTAAAAATCAACCAACTTTGATAGAATATTTAATTTAAGGGAGAAAAGTTCCACTGACAAGTAGGTAATTAATTATTTAAAGAAACTTGAGAAAGTCTGCTTCTTCTGGAGGGGAAAAAATGTTTAGCATAACGGCTAGGCGCTAGCTGCCTAGGTAGTACACCATACATGTATTTTTGGAGGCAGATTTCAAAATCTTTGGAGACAAATTTTTCTCAAAATAAAATCTCGGAGACAGTCAGACAGATTTGCCCCACTTTGCAAACAGAAACAGGTCCCTGACAAACTTTTATAAGTCAGGCAGTCAACCGCAGTCTTGACCAATGACCACACGGTTACTGTCCACCCATGCTGTCCACTACTAGTAGGTACTTTCATGCTGTCACAGTACACTGTGACAGCAGGTGATATTCATTGAACTGTGATGCTGTCCACACTCCGCACAAAAGGTTGTGACACCATATTTCCTTGCACCATATGACCCAACAATGAACAATCGACTCTCCGCCCGGTGCCTCGTATCATTCTTTTCCAAGAATTATTTGTGACGTCATCAATGCAACACACTTAAAAATTATTTAAAACTGAACAGTTTCGAGGGCTAAATGAATGTAATACATATTTCGGATATTATCATTATGGGAATATATTTTATAATATAAATAACTCCATTTAGTTAAGTACTTTAAAATATTTATAAATTTTGTTCTAATGACGTCACATACAGTAAACTGTCAAATGTCAATACTATGTTTTACAATACTATTTACAGTAAATTTACGTCACCTTATGACTAAAAGTCGGAAATATATATTTTTTTCAAATAGATCGAAGTTACCTTAAAGAGAGGGTGCGGGTAAAATCAAACATTTGTTAATGTGTGTTTTAATGGAATAAGTATATTTAATTATGTATGATTACATACTCTGTTCATCTAAATAATACTTATTAAAGAAAAGAAAAGAAAATTTATTTTGAAAAAGCGCCATCTAGTGACAAATAGCATAAGCTTTGCTCGAGTCATTGACGCCATCTTGCTGTGATTTCACAAACGTTGTGCAAAAAACTTTAGTATATCTGCGAGTAATATTATTAATTATAACTCTAAAAATACTTTATTTGTTAGTATATTGTATATAAATCACAAATTTATTTATTTATAGCTTATTTGGGAAGATAATCAGATATTCTATAAACGTTCATGAAGATTGTGTTAGAATTAGGTTAAATTACAGTGGGTTAACAACGTTAAGACATAGAGTTTATTTAAAGACTAAATATGTTATACAATTAGAAGTCTATTTAGAGAGATGAGGGAATCACATCTCTCTCTGAGTACTAAATGTAAAAGACAGACTACCTTCAGAAACTACATGCAGTGTTATTTAACAATCGCCGGAAATGTAATAGACTTTAGACCTTACGTCCGTTTCTCATAAAAGTAATACATGGTTATTTAAACAATAGGTAATTTAATATAGCTGAGCTAGTCTAACAGGAAGTTAATATTAAACATATAACGAGTGTGTAATACATTTAACTAAAATTTCAACACTCCTCCTCACACGACATTATATATTTTTCATGCCTATTAATTCAACTAATTTGGTAAATCTATCAATAGGCAACGGTTTAGTGAATATGTCAGCAAGCATAGTTTCACTGGGGCAATATACAAGTTTAATTGTATTTGAAACAACAAGATCTCTAATGTAATGAAATTTAATATCAATGTGTTTCGATCTAGGATGATTTAGCATTTAGCATTATCCTCAAACTAAACTATAGGATTATTATTTGGTACTTTAAGATCTAATAGTAATTTATTTAGAAATACAGCTTCTTGGGAGGCTCCAGAGAGGGAAACATATTCAGCTTCAGCCGTTGATAAAGAAACACATGACTGTTTCACAGAGCGCCAAGAAATAATGGAATTATTTAACATAAAGCATTGGCCAGAAGTACTTTTCCTATCAACTCTGTTTCCTGCCCAGTCGGCATCAGAATAACCTATCAACTCAAAATCTTCATTACCATATGTAATGCCAAGATCAGGTGTGCCCTTTAGGTATCTAAATATTCTCTTAATTGCAGACCAGTGCTTAGTGTTTGGATTGGAACAAAATTTAGAGACATTTCCAACTGCATAAGTTATGTCCGGTCTAGTTTTAGTAGATAGATACAGTAAGGCACCTACAGCTGACTGATATTTAGTTTTATCTACTAGTTCACAATCATCAGTAGTTGGTTCCAAATGGGAATTAACATCAGCAGGGGTTGAAACCGGTTTGCAATTATTGAATTCAAATCTATCTAATAACTCGTTGACAAATGAAGATTGATTTAGGGCTATTTTATTTTCGTCTTGTACGACTTTTATGCCTAAGAAATAGGATAATTTTCCTAAGTCTTTCATCTCAAATTTAGCACTTAAATCAATCTTGATTTTAGTCAGATCATCATAGTTCTTACATGCTACAACAATATCATCTACATACACAGAAATGAAGCATGGAGAGTTATTGATTAATTTAACATATATACATGAGTCACAAGAGGACTGAATAAATCCTAAGGATTTAAGATATGCATCCAACGCATCATTCCAACATTTGGGTGATTGTTTTATTCCATACATAGATTTATTAAGTTTACATACTAAATCTTCTTTTCCTGGAATAGCATAGCCAGGAGGCTGTCTAATATAAACATTTTCTTTAAGATCCCCATTCAAAAAAGCAGAATTGACATCCAAGTGATGTAAAAATAATTTTTGGTTAGCTGCTAAAGATAACATGGTTCGCACCGATTCAAATCTCACTACAGGAGCAAAAATTTCATCATAGTCGATTCCAGGTCTCTGTAAAAAACCCTGAGCGACTAATCTAGCTTTATATGAAACCACTCTACCATCAGATCCCTTTTTTCTTTTAAACACCCATTTAGATTTAATTATGTTTAAATCTGAGGTAGGTTTTACGAGTTCAAAAACTTTATGTTTCTCAAAAGCATTTAATTCCCTCTCCATGGCATGTTTCCATTTAGAGGATTCAGAACCGCTATTAAGAGCCTCAGATACCGACCTAGGTTCGATATTGATATTCCCATTGACTAATAAACCCTCCTCCTCCTCAAACTGATCATACTCCCAACTACCATATCTAATAGGAGCTCTACAAATTCTAGACGATCGTCTAAGATCCACATCAGGACTGATAGCTGGTACAGGTTGCGCCTCAGGGAGGATTATTGGAGGATTATCGTCAGGAGTTTGATTCTCAGGCCCAGCAGGTTCTGAATCTTCTGAATAGAACACCAGTGGAGAGGTAGGAGTCTCACTCAGTTGAGGGCTCTCAATCTTAGATGAAATTGATTCATCAAAGGTTACATTCCTGGAAAAGAAGATTCTTTTAGATTCAACATCATACATCTTATACCCTTTAGTAACTGTGCCATAGCCAATAAACGGACATTTGGTAGCTTTGTTTTCTAATTTTGATCTTTCATCTCGAAAAATATGTGCATACCCTGTGCATCCAAAAAATTTTACATGGCTAACGTTGGGTTTTCTAAGATTTAAAGCTTCATATGGAGTTTTATTTACTAAAAATGAATTAATGCATCTATTATTTAGATAATTTGCAGTATATAGTGCTTCACCCCAGAATTCCTTATCAATTCCTGAATCAGATAACATACATCTAACTTTTTCCATAATAGTTCTATTAAATCTTTCAGCTAACCCATTTTGTTCAGGAGTTTTAGGAATAGATTTCTGGTGAATTATACCTTCATTTCATAAATATGATTCAAACTTATTTGAAGTATATTCTCCTCCATTATCTGACTGCAAGGTTTTAATTTTCCTTTCATAAATATTTTCAACCATAGCTTTCCATTCCAAAAACTTCTGAAACACATCACTCTTATGTGCAATAACATATATCCAGGAGTATCGAGTAGCATGATCAATAAAGGTCAGAAAATATGAATTATTACCCCTAGAAGTGGGAGTAATTTTCCCACAGACATCTGTGTGGATTAAATCAAGAGGTTTACAATTTTTCTTAATGCTTGTAGAAAAAGGTATTTTATGCATTTTCCCATTACAGCAGTGTTCACACACGCCTTCTATAGCTTTTAATTTACTATCCAGACCATTTACTGATTTAGTTCGGATCATTTTAGTCAAGTTATCGTTACCTATATGACCGAGCCTTCTGTGCCATAGAATGTTTACTTTATTTTGATCAACAGTTACTGCAGCTTTATGAACTAAAGTATTTAGATAATAGAGTTGACCAACACAGTTAGCCTCAGCAATTAACTCTTTATTTTCGTTCAAAATTTTACATTTATCATTTTCAAACATAATAGATTTATTATTACTTGTCATTTTTGACACTGATAGTAGATTAAAAGCTAGATTTGGCACATATAGTACATTATTTATTTTACATATTCTACTTCCACCACCTGGTATATTCACAATAACAGAAACATTTCCTAGTGAAATAGCTTGTAAGACATCTCCATTACCTACTTTAACATTGATAGGTTTGCTAATATTTGCAAAATCTTTACATAAATTTTTATCACCACTCATGTGTGATGAAGAGCCTGAATCTATTATCCAAATATTACTGTCGGCATATTTGTTACGAAGAGCGATATCATTAGCATACATTGTGTGATTTAGTTCTATATGACTTACATTTACACCATTTGGCTGGTTTTGAGTTCTGTTAGTTTGAGAATACCGTTTAAATTTAAAGCAGTCTTTCTTCAGATGTCCCAATTTTTTGCAAAAATGGCACATGATGGACTGTTTATTTACTACAGCATCATTCTGAGTATTGGATAATGCCAATGCATTATTGGATTTAATACTCAACTTTTCAGATTCTCTCCGGAGTGTGTCAGCTACGGTAATCCAGTTAGGGATGTCTGTCTGAGCTTCAAGTGCGGTGACAAGCACTTCAAACGGCCCTGATAGTGATGAAAGGAGACAAATAACTTTATCCTCTTCACTGATCACTTGATTTAACAAGGCAAGCTCTTGAAAAACTTCAGTTAGTTCTTTCAAATGAGAGTCGAGTAATTCGGGAGACTTCAATTTTAAATTGTAGAGCTTTTTCTTCAGACGAAATTTGTTAGCCCACGTGTTTTTCTGAAACGTTTCTTGAAGGGTGGTCCAGACAGCTTGTGGATCAGTGGGTTGTCCAACTAAGTACAATTGATCCGGAGAAATAGATAGTACTATATCAGCAAGAGTTTTATTCTTTTTATTCGCATAGGCAGATTTAACATCAGTTGAATCAGAATCTATTGGAACTGGTTTAGTTCCATCAGCAAAGTCCATCAGTTTCTCTCTTAAGAGATACATCTGCATCTGTATCCTCCATGTAGGGTAATTATTTCCGTCTAGGGGAACAATCCCCGGTAACTTATTTGAAGACATGTTTTCAAAGTATTTATTATCTTTCAATACTTAACAAACATAAACAAACAAAGCAGTTAAATTGATTTACTGTTTAACTGAATTGATGTTTTAACATTATTCTAATTCATAAGAATAACTGAATATAATTATTAATATTCAATTGGAACAGCAACACAAGTCTTAGTTCGCAAGAACCTTTGTTGAAAGTATTTATTATCATTCAATACTTAACAAACATAAACAAACAAAGCAGTTAAATTGATTTACTGTTTAACTGAATTTGATGTTTTAAAATTATTCCAATTCATAAGAATAACTTCACTGAATATAATTATTAATATTTAATTGGAACAGCAACACAAGTCTTAGTTCGCGAGAACCTTTTTGTTGAAAGACTGTTTACCAAAGGATAAGGTCACAGATTTAAAGGTAATTTGTGACCTCTCTTGACACCTCTTCCGCACAAATACTAAATAATTATATTATAAAAACAAGTACATTTTTCGCTAGAGCAATCATTATAATTGACCTCATTAGCGCGTTAACACGATATGCTTACACAAGCGTTCGAGCGTATATTTTTCATATAGTTTAACACTTTTCCACTGCACTTCGTTTTTATATTTTATTACTGTTATAAACTTCTAATTTGTTTAAACATAATTTGATTTATAAACTCTTATCGTTCCCTGGGCCCATAACCTGTTAGAATTAGGTTAAATTACAGTGGGTTAACAACGTTGAGACATAGAGTTTATTTAAAGAGTAAATATGTTATACAATTAGAAGTCTATTTAGAGAGATGAGGGAATCACATCTCTCTCTGAGTACTAAATGTAAAAGACAGACTACCTTCAGAAACTACAAGCAGTGTTATTTAACACTCGCCGGAAATGTAATAGACTTTAGACCTTACGTCCGTTTCTCATAAAAGTAATACATGGTTATTTAAACAATAGGTAATTTAATATAGCTGAGCTAGTCTAACAGGAAGTTAATATTAAACATATAACGAGTGTGTAATACATTTAACTAAAATTTCAACAGATTGTTCTGGAACGTTCTGGAAATAATGTAAACAGCGCCATCTATGAGATGATCGCATAAGCTTATGTTAACTAATAAAAACCCTATTTTCTCTGAAAATACAGTGATTTGAAATGAAACATTTCATATCCGTAACTAATCATTGTTTATTTATGATATTATGAAAAAATATTTGATATGAAAATTAGCATGCGAGTTACTACAAAAAAAATTGTTTTTACTC
>CANNZV010001513.1:61892-210359 GCA_947561585.1 Caprella mutica
CTCGCCACTCATGGGCGAGTCAACCACGATCGCCTGCGAAACTCGGATGTCGACTTGCATGGTATTACAACACAACAGTAACTCGTATGTCATGCAGATATAGGTTTTTTCTATTCTAAACTTGAATAATTTTGTATTCAATTAGGTAGCCGATTTGTCATATTTCCGTTTGAATCGGCTTCATATTGTTTGGGGTTTTATTTGATGGTTAATAAAGCACGTATATCTTATATAAGTTTGAAATTGCTATATTATATAATATATAGTATGAATAAAAAAAATTAATATCCTATAATATTAATTAAATTAATTAGAGGTTAAATTAATTAATTAAAGGTTAAATTAATTAATAACATTTAAAATGTTAATTAAATTAATAAATTTTTAAATTAAATTAATAATTTTTTTAATTAAATTAATAAAAATATTAATTAATAATATAATTAATAAATTATTATTTAAATTAATAAATAATAATCATTTGCATTAATTAATTAATTATTAACTCGCACCGTGTAACAAAGCCTTAATTAGACTAAGAATTAACTTATGCCTAGTCATAGTAAATGGATAGAAAAGTATACTAAGTTGCAAACTCATTGACTGTGAACTTGATTCCGGTCTTCAAAAAATATGTACCTAAACAAATGGCGTCACACAAAATCAGATGAAGTAGATGGAAGTCCCCATTTATCGACCACTTAAGAGGTTTCCTTTAAAACTATTATTATTGTGTAACTTTCCTTTTTACTAATAGTATAGACCCTAAAAAATGGGCTACACGGAAAAAATTCGCAACTTACCATATTTGGTACCAAAAGAAGCGCAATTTTATGAAGATTAACATATCCAAAATCCGCATTAATCGGATTCAGGCAAAAAATGTATAACAAATTGAGTACCCAGTTAAAAATAGGCGCGGTAAAACGGTGTGTTGGAAGCATTTCGCCGCAGCGAAATGATAGTATGTATTCACGCACAATAAGTTAATTTATATCGCTTATTATTAACCGCTATTACGTGTTATTTATAACTTAAGCGATGAAAAGATTGATTGTCAAATAGTTTAGGAATATTAAAGTAACAATTACAAAGTGATTTTATGCAAGCGTATTGCAAAGGTACCTACCCAGGAAAGTCTGAAGTTACCCTTCTACCTATTATCAATTCGAATCCAAGTGATCACAGCTGTATTTACTCAACACTATTATTTGAGATTGACCAGTCAATGAAAGCCAACACCAGAACACTTTGCATCATCTTCGATCAGCAGTTGTGGTTGAAAGCAGTAGATATAATCACAGAAAAGTCCATAAAGATTCTTTGCTGCCTTGGAGGGTTCCATACTTTGATGAGTTACTTAAGAATCATCCGGAATACAATGAAAGGATCCGCTATAAAGTATGGGCCACAATAATGTTTCCTCTTTTTCAAATACTTATAAATCGTTAACCAATGGACGGAAAAATTGTACCTTGGTCTTTTTTTCTCCGCCTCTTATTGTACTATTAACTGGTAAAAAACTATTTTTAACTGATGGACATAGTTTAAGAACAGGTAAGCAAAGAGTGAGGATGACTATTTTTGTCATTGCGCGAAGGTAATTCTTAGAGCTAACTCTGTTATTTTACTAACTGAAAGGCAGTGAATAAAAAAGGAAAAAAATTATTATGGTAGAAATTGTAATACAGGGTGCTTACACTTCTTCCTTGGAAACTATTTTGAAATAGAACAACTTCAGTGGCATTTCAATCTCATTGAAGTTTTCACTCTGAATATTCGTTCTTCGCTTGTTTATTGCATGGTTCACACTTTTTAACACCGCGGAAAAAAGCTCTTCTTGAAATGTGTTTACACTTGCATTTTTTTTTTTTTTTTTTTCATCGATGATGGAAAAATCACATCAAATTTTTACTTCAGCGATGAAAAAACGCATGTGTGAACACATTTTAGGAAGAGCTTTTTTCCGCGCTGTTAAAAATGCAAGTGTGAAGCGAGCCTTAACTATGCAATGAACAAGCGAAGAACGAATATTCAGAGTGAAAATTTCAATGAGATCAAAATGTAACTGAAGTTGTTCTATTTCCAAATAGTTTCTAAGGAAGAAGTGTGAACACCTTGTATTAAAATGTCTACCATTATTATTTTTTTTCTTTTTTATTCTCTGCCTTTTAGTAAGTAAAATCACAGAGTTAGCTCTAAGAATAACCTTTGCGCAATGACAAAAATAGTCAATCTCACTCTTTGCTTACCTGTTCTTAAACACTATGTCCATCAGTTAAAAATAATTTTTACCAAATAGTAGTAGAATAAGAGGCGGAGAAAACAGTTTTTTCGTCCATTGGTTAACGATTTATAAGCATTTGAAAAAGAGGAACATTTTTGTGGCCCATACTGTATAATTGTGCAAGTTTCGTCCTTCAGACCCTTTAGGCGACGAAAAAAAGTCGCGCAACGCGATATAAGATTTGTATTGTGTTTATTTCCTTAATGTGATTTTAACTGTAAGTTATTTCTGCAGGGACTCAATTGTGCAGCATGGATCTTGAAGATAGTTTAATATTTCAACTTCTGCTTCTTTAATTTCAGTTGAAGTAGTTGCAGCTGAAAAAATGAAAAGAGTGGAGCGACCTCGTCGTACATCTGGCAGCGATCATTTAATAGTGTAAAATAAATGTACTTTGCAGGGAACCTTATTTGGAAATTAACAAGTACCCTTAAGAAGTACTTCAAAGTAATTATTCAAAGTTCTTTTTTCGAGCAGTACTTGAAGTACTTATTATTCAGTACTTTAACGTTGTACCTGGCAAGTACAATCCCCGCCCACTTCTGCAGTAGTGGTCAGTATATCTTATGCATAAGAAAAATACTTTTATGAATTTGACATTGCTATTGCTATATAAATTTGTATTCCGCTAATTCGGTGTCATTTTGCTAAATTCATATATCTAACTGCATATATTAAATATAAATATTTATAAGTATGTATATGGCGTTACTAATAAATGGTTGATAAAAAACAATGTTTTTACCTGAAACAAATTTATTCATGCAAATGACACTATCGTTGAAGCTAGATGTATATTTGGAAGATATAAACATAAGTAATAGTTTTTTTTTTTTTTTAAAAGGCCCCTGCCAGAAGAAGCAAACATTCTTTAAATAATTAAAAAAAAAGCAATTATCTTTATTAAGACAATGAACATTAAAAAATGAAAGATAAGCTTCTCTGCTCTACGACCATGGCTCCGACCATCGCGAATGGTATTCATTACTAACAATTTTATATTTAAAACGCAATAAATGGAATATATATTATTAATATCAGCCACAAAACACCTTCTGTATGGTATACTATCAACAACTTAATAAAAAATAAGCAGTAAACATGGAATATACACAAAAATGAATAAACAAGCTATAGTAATACACAATTTAAAAACAAGCCCAAGGCTCAGATGAAATATATGTAACATGCTCCCATAGCTGACTGACTGAATAAAACTTGAACGTCTTTAAAATATGGAAAGACAGAAGAATCATTTAGTGGTGCAAAGATTAACAGTTACAATGATTAACGAAGAGATAGAATGAATGAGGGATTTAGTGTAACTGAGTTTTATAATTTCGTTGTTTCGTTTCTTTTCTGTAACTTTTGTGTAATTTTACATTCTGTGTTAAGTAAATCATTCGGTAAATTTGTCTTTCAGCGAATCCGTTTTCGACCAATTAGGGTTTCGGCAAATTCATATTCGGAGAATCCGGTTCGTCGAATTAGGGTTCGGCAAATTAGTTTTCGGAGAATTTGGTTCCGGCAAATTCGTTTTCGGCCAATCTGTCGGATACCATATTATGGATGCTTAGTGCAGTAATATAGTCAAGTCTTAGACAGTTTAATAAAATGTCAATATTATTAGCAGATTTAAACAAGAAAGTCCTCTTTCATATTATAATACACACGGGTCAAAATGTCAGCGACGGGAGTCGAAATAGTTTTAGTAAATAAGAAAAACTTATTAGCGACAGGGAATGGAGGGGTGTTTAGACGACGAAAGATACGATTCTATATAAGTGGCTCTAGGAAAATTGATCGAAAGCAATTGACCGAAAAAAATTTATTGGTCGAAAGGGAAATTGGTCGCACAACCAATGATCGAGAGGAAAATTGATCGAAAATATAAATACGTATATACAACAAAACAAAAGTGTCAGAATTCTAGTATTTTACATTATTTGATATTTGGTTTATCCTTTGTTTTTTTATATCTGCGTATCTATTATTTCCATTGTCTTTCCATACAGTTTTTAACCAACAATATACTTTCTCAATATTTAATATGAATTTTCTTCTTTCCCTTCGTAGGCTTCATTTACTATCACCTCTTCATTTTCCTCTTCCATTTGTGAGTGCAGCAACCGGTGCTTGTGTCCCTTATCGTCCGGTTCCTTGGTAAGTGACTGCATTCACGGAGAAGCTTTTCTGCATCCATGAGCATTGTCACCAACGGAGTTAAGTGTTTTTGTTCATGGAGCCCCGACCCTTTCTGACTGCTTCTTCCTGTCCCTTGTATTTAATTTCCTTTTGACGTCAGTAATATGGCCTTTGGTTCCGAGACAGACGGTTAACCTATACTGAAGGAATTAATTAAATATTTAACTTTAATTTCACAAATTATCTAGAACTAAGAAAATTTAAGTTCTTCAAATTGTAATATATTTCAAAGCATAAAATTCTCCGTTAAAGCTAAACAGTTGATTGAAGAAATATTATATATAAATTATTATTACTATATATTATATAAATTATTATTATTATTATATATAAATCATAGTAACAAGATCTAGTTGCTGTTATATAATGCAAGTAAGTTTCTCTGGTAATCCATGGTTTTAGTTATCATCGTCAGTTAGTGTAAATAAATCGATCAATTATCATTTGCGATCAATTTTGGTTAGATCAATTCTCCATTCAGTCAATTGTTGTTCGCTCAGTTTTCCTTTCGATCAACTTTCCATTCGCCCAATTTTTCATTCGACCAATTTTCCTTTTGATCAATTTTACATTCGACCAATTTTCCATTAGACCAATTTTCCTTTCAATCAATTTTCCATTCGACCGATTTTCTTTTCGATCAATTTTCCATTCGATCAATTTTCCATTCGATCAATTGCTTTCGATAAATTGTTTTCGGTCCATTGGTTTCGATCAATTTCCCGGATCCCTTCAATAACGTCACAAAAATTATACTCATTTAACTATAATACGGAATCACAGACTAATATTATTTTAGCTTCCCCTTGAAATAGTTTCTATGAAAAATTATACACAGAAAACTAATTTGAGCATATACTCCTGTAAATATTTCATCTATGGAAATGAAACTTAATTTCAGCGCCACCGGTTTCACCCGCATCTTCCTCCGATCACCTTCCACCTGGCCGTCCCCCCGCCAGCTGTTCTAAACTCCTCACCCCACTCCCGCCCTAACACTCCACGCCTCCTCCAGAAACACACACACACACACACTCCTAGTGTCTCTCTCTGCAAAACACATCACCTCCTCCATCGTCTGTATCCCATCGCCCATATCCCACCAGACGTGCACGGACAATTCGTCCACGGACATTTCGTCCACGAAATGCTTTATTTAATATTATATTCATATTGTGTATGAATTTTATATTGAGCATTATTTATATATCTTTTGCAATATGAAAGTAGAAAACACCCTTTTTATGGCAATTAGAAATTTATGGTATTTGCCTTAATTCTTATTGCAATCTTCTTCTCATGCTCCTGCTGTCCGGCAACAGTGAAATAATAAAACTGAATACTTTATTTAATGATATGTAGGCAGGAATCGCTTTTATTTCACATTGGTCTAATAAAATCTGTAATAATAACAAAGCATGTCTCGAAGTTATTAGAATATATGAACATTGAAAATAACATAATAACAATAATTACAATGAACACCAATATTATTACTCGGATTAGGTTATTAGAAGCAATTAATATTGATTTAGAAATTAGTTTTTCATGACACATTATTTTTAACAATGATTAAATAAAATACATACATGATGATACATGTACAGTCGGAAGAAAAGTGTATCTGTACCTAATGATTTTATGACATTTCACTATTTTTTTTCATTTCCAAAATTAACGATACTAATTGTAAATTTGTAATGCTTGTAGATATTTTAAATTTTGTCTGTGTATTCGACGACAAATATGTAAGATTTGAAAATAATAGAAAATTAGGAAACTGTGATGTGAGATATACATACAGTATGTATACATATCATGCGGAGACTCTTTTCTCTGATACATAGTACATAATATACTACTAACAAAGTGATTGATAATGAATTATGTTATAAAAGAATTAGGTAGATATTGGAACTTTTTAGTGTTGCCTTTATTTATATAAACGTAAAAACGTCCATGCTATCAGACTGTTCCATATTTTCGAACTCATAATAAAACCATGCATATCATTATTATTTACCTCTATTGTAATTATTCCATTCTCTTTCTTACCTTTCCGAACATTTAGTCTTGTTAGTGCACTGTTATTTCAGTTCCATATTTTATATACTCATAACTCATTAACTAATGCAAAATATTAAAGGAGGTATATAATTTAAAGATATAGTAAAACAGTTCATCATGTCTAATTTCATAACTGCAATCGATAGGTAAACATTTTTTATGTGTTCATATGAAATGGTTGGGAATAATTCACTATAATAATATTAACTGGCTATTAATAAAATAGAGAAAAATATTGTGAAATATAACACATATACACTTTAAAATAGAAAATAAAGCAATTCGTGGACGAAATGTCCGTGGACGAAATGTCCGTGGACGAAATGTCCGTGGACGAAATGTCCGTGGACGAAATGTCCGTGGACGAAATGTCCTAGACCCCCCTCCAGACTCGGACACTCGAGTACAAAATGCTCCAGAGTCTCTTCTACAGCTCCACACATACCCCACTCCAGTGCCTCATCCTCCAACCCAGTCGCAACGTATCCCAGTAAACATTAGGTACAATGTTGGGCCAACGTTGACCCAATACAGACCGAAACTGTGGGCCAACATTGTCATGTCGCTCTTGCTGCATTGGGGCAGCACAGGCCCGACGTTGGCCCACCTCACGGATGTCCACCGGCCCAGAACAGTATATCCCCGTATAACCGACTTATTTCTGGATTTTGATCAGTGGAAATCTGACTTTTTGTCAAATCATTGGCGTAGTTCTAGTAAATGACTTATAAACGTCTTATACTTACTTAATGTCGCAGGTCTTCAGCCAGTGCTATTAGAGGTGTATTAGATCACGCCATACAGAACACGTGGAGACAACAGTTACTTCTCACAATGTAGTAACTGATAATAAATATATTTAGTAGGGGTTTAACGTCTGCTTCGGAACCAAAGGTCATATCGCTGATGTCAAAAGGAAATCAAATACAAGGGACTGGAAGAAGCAGTCAGAAAGGAAAGTGGCTCCATGAACAAAGTCACTTACCACCATCAATGACAACGCTCATGGATGCAGAAAAGCTACTCCGTGAATGCAGTCACTTACCAAGGAATGTGACGAAACGGGACACAAGCACCGTTTGCTGCACTCACAGATAGAGGAGGAAAATGAAGAGGTGATAGTAAATGATACCTACTAGTCTACCTAACACAAAATCTAAGACCTTGTAGTTGAAGA
Organism: Caprella mutica; assembly: GCA_947561585.1. Lineage (NCBI taxonomy): Eukaryota > Metazoa > Arthropoda > Malacostraca > Amphipoda > Caprellidae > Caprella > Caprella mutica. Next base: position 69,629 of record CANNZV010001513.1, read on the forward strand.
GCATAACCCAAGTGCTATCCTCTATCCTCTAATGATTCTAATCGTTAAAAAAATGATAAACGTGGTGATAAAATGAGCCTACGAAGGGCAAAAACTAAAGTCATATTAAATATTGAGGAAGTACATTGTTGGTTAAAAACTGCATGGAAAGACATAGGAAATGATAGAAAAGTACATACAAAAAACTAAGGATAAGGATACATCAAGTATCAAATAATGTAAAATACTAGAATTTATCTGCAACTTTTGTTTTGTTGTATATACCTATTTATATTTGCTTTGTGTTAAGTAGCTGATCTATTCGACCAATTGTTGTGCGATTAATTTTCCATTCGATCAACTTTCCATTCGATCAATTTTCCATTCGACCCATTTTCCATTCGACCAATTTTCCATTCGACCAATTTTCAATTCGATCAATTTTCCATTCGATACATTTTCCTTTCGATCCATTTTCCATTCGACTCATTTTCCATTCGACCAATTTTTCTTTCGATAAATTTTCCATTTGATCAATTTTCCTTTCGATCAATTTTCCATTCGATCAATTTTCCATTCGACCAATTTTCCTTTCGATCAATTTTCCATTCGATCAATTTTGTTTTCGATCAATTGCTTTCGATAAATTTTCCTATACCCGGGACAAAAAAATAATAATGGAAAAAAATAATAATGAATGAAAAATAAAAAAATAATAATGAAGGGAAAAAATAATAATGGTAGACATTAAAATGTCTACCATTATTATTTTTCCCTTTTATTCACTGCCTTTTAGTAAGTAAAATCACAGAGTTAGCTCTAAAAATAACCTTCGCGCAATGACAAAAATAATCATCCTCACTCTTTGCTTACCTGTTCTTAAACTATGTCCATCAGTTCAAAACTGTTTTCACCTGTTAATAGTACAATAAGAGGCGGAGAAAAAGAGACCAAGATACAGTTTTTTCCGTTCAATGGCTATCGATTTACATGTATTTGAAAAAGCGGAAACATTTTTGTGGTCCATACTGTATATGGGGTATGGTCACGAGCCTATCGGTCATAAGCCCTCCCATGAATTAAATAGTTAGAAGGATACTCGCACTCGACAGAAATACCGACAAAGAAAAAGAAGGTGACGTCACTTGGAATACGATTTGAAGGTTCTCGTATTGTTTACTTTGAGTCTGTAGCTCAATACTAGCTTTTCTGTAGCTTAATACTAGTTTTCAGAATACATCATATATTAGCTTCTTTATTCTATACAGTTCTTTTTTTTATTCATTTTGTTAATTTGTATATATATTGTGAGCAACAATATAAAGTTAGTGATCTATGATTTTCATTCATTCCTAAATTGAAGAAATCCGCCGACAAATAATAATTATTATATATATTTCACCATATCGATTTTATCGTCTTATACCTACATTTTTATAGTAGAAATTATTCTATATATAGTTCTTCAATTTCAATCATTGTTGGAGAATACACAATCGATCGTAGCCGACACAAATCCAATTATTATTGAATATCATCTGAGCTAAATTCAGTAAATGATTTCACTATTAGTCTATTATGTATATATATAATTATATATTAACATTAACGATGCATTTAATTATCTAATTGACCAAATAATCAAAAGTTATTCCATGAAGATCTATATAACCAAATATTTCCGATGCGAGTATCTGTATACCAGGTGACATCATGAGTCGCTCGCGTGACGTCACACTTTCGCGTCATTTTCGAGTGAGAGTATCCTTCTAACTATTTTAATTCATGAGCCCTCCGGTCATGAGCCCACCACGTTCACGAGCCCCCCCCCCCCCCCCCCCGCCCCCTTGTTTTTAATCCTTATTTACCTAGTTAAACGAATGAAGCACTACTTAGATAGAAATAACTGAGAGTTGCTAATGTAGTTTGTTGTATCCGCTAGTTTGTTGTACTGCAGACTTCATGATTGTTTAATGACCTGGGAGGGGATGAAGTACAACAAACTAGCGGTTACAACAAACTACATTAAATGATGAAATCAAATGGGGGATTGCATAATACTAATTAATATTAGAAATAAAGTAAAATAAAAGAGGAATATAAAATCTCAAAAATGAAAAATTAATTTAATATTTAGATTATTTATTAATTGAGTATACCATTTTAATCATATTTTTTATTTTAATAAAAAAATAAAACTAGAAATAACAGAGAAAGATGTAACTGTCGGACTAGTGGGGCGACGGACTACTGGCACGTCCCCTAGCATATATACTTACTATATAATGAATGCGTAAAAAATACTATTTATGGAAATTTATAAAATCAATTAATGAATAAAATAAGAGTTGATAGAAATTTTCAAATAATGTTTTAGGTAAGTAAATATCAGACTTTGTAGACTTCACGCTATTTATAATAATTATCTTACATTCTCTTGTATTATTTAAATTATATTTACTTCCATGAATAAATATTTGTTGTGTAAGACATACTAATGTTAACTTCTATTACCTATGAATAAATACTATTCCATTTCATAAATATAATTAAAAGATTGCAGCTGTATGCTCTATTTTGAAAAACGTTACAATTTTAGGTAAAAGGAGTGGTGGGGGAGAGGGGGGCGAGGGTATCAAACCTCTTCCCAGTGCAATGGACTGTACTATCGTAACAAAAAGTACTGATGCAATTTTTAACGTTTTAAATGTGTTATTGTTTCCCATGAATAACGTGTTTTATATAAAAATATAGTATTATAGCTAAAGCTAGTACTTTAACTGGTTATTTCGGTTAAATTAATACTATATATGAAGTTTAACAGTGTTTTGTTGTTTATTTGTGAAATAGTACCTAGGCCTAACAGACTCTACCTACCTGCTTCAACTGTAGTGTCTTTGTTCCAAAGATTCGCCTGTATTTAGAAAGAAAAACTGTTAGGTAACTAGGGTACCGACCGGAAGTATATTGCATACAGAATAGTCAAGCTACAGTACCTAGATACGGCATTTTGAAATACTGCTTTCATATTAATTGGTATCCGTGATACCTGTAAGCAGCAGGTATCATGGATACCAATTAAAAAATAAAGTTGAATGATCATTTCTTATATGATTTCTTATATTTTCGATGATGTGGAACAGTAGATCTAACCCTGTATTGATACCCAGAAGTGTACCAGAAAGTTGCAAAATGTTACCTAGAGGAAGGATGCGCTCGAAAGTGTGTTCGTACGAACATCTGTCATGGCTCGTGTTACGGCAATTACTCCGCCGCCAAGCAGCTGTTGATGAACCTAATAGGAAATAAACCTAACCTACCATTTTATACCTTACACAGAGTTTAACGATACTCATTTTGATAGGTGTTAATATAATTAAAAAATGAAACATCTAATTATTATTTAGCTGACAATAAAATTTATTCAAACAATTGTCAGATATTTTGATACAAAAATTACCTACATTAACAGTATCACACTGATACTGCCGATACACTAACAGTATCACACTGATACTGCCGATACACTAAGTATCACACTGATACTGCCGATACACTAACAGTATCACACTGATACTGCCGATACACTAAGTATCACACTGATACTGCCGATACACTAACAGTATCACACTGATACTGCCGATACACTAAGTATCACACTGATACTGCCGATACACTAACAGTATCACACTGATACTGCCGATACACTAACAGTATCACACTGATACTGCCGATACACTAAGTATCACACTGATACTGCCGATACACTAACAGTATCACACTGATACTGCCGATACACTAACAGTATCACACTGATACTGCCGATACACTAACAGTATCACACTGATACTGCCGATACACTAACAGTATCACGCTGATACTGCCGATACACTAACAGTATCACATTGATACTGCCGATACACTAACAGTATCACACTGATACTGCCGATACACTAACAGTATCACGGTGATACTGCCGATACACTAACAGTATCACGCTGATACTGCCGATACACTAACTGTATCACGCTGATACTGCCGATACACTAACAGTATCACACTGATACTGCCGATACACTAACAGTATCACACTGATACTGCCGATACACTAACAGTATCACGCTGATACTGCCGATACACTAACAGTATCACACTGATACTGCCGATACACTAAGTATCACACTGATACTGCCGATACACTAACAGTATCACACTGATACTGCCGATACACTAACAGTATCACACTGATACTGCCGATACACTAACAGTATCACACTGATACTGCCGATACACTAACAGTATCACGCTGATACTGCCGATACACTAACAGTATCACATTGATACTGCCGATACACTAACAGTATCACACTGATACTGCCGATACACTAACAGTATCACGGTGATACTGCCGATACACTAACAGTATCACGCTGATACTGCCGATACACTAACAGTATCACACTGATAGTGCCGATACACTAACAGTATCACACTGATACTGCCGATACACTAACAGTATCACACTGATACTGCCGATACACTAACAGTATCACACTGATACTGCCGATACACTAACAGTATCACACTGATACTGCCGATACACTAACAGTATCACACTGATACTGCCGATACACTAACAGTATCACACTGATACTGCCGATACACTAACAGTATCACACTGATACTGCCGATACACTAACAGTATCACACTGATACTGCCGATTCACTAACAGTATCACACTGATACTGCCGATACACTAACAGTATCACGCTGATACTGCCGATACACTAACTGTATCACGCTGATAGTGCCGATACACTAACAGTATCACGCTGATACTGCCGATACACTAACTGTATCACGCTGATACTGCCGATACACTAACTGTATCACGCTGATAGTGCCGATAACAGTATCAAGTCGATACACTAACAGTATCAAGTCGATACACTAACAGTATCAAGTCGATACACTAACAGTATCAAGTCGATACACTAACAGTATCAAGTCGATACACTAACAGTATCAAGTCGATACACTAACAGTATCAAGTCGATACACTAACAGTATCAAGTCGATACACTAACAGTATCATACCGATACACTAACAGTATCAAGCCGATACACTAACAGTATCAAGTCGATGTACTAACAGTATCAAGCCGATACACTAACAGTATCAAGTCGATACACTAACAGTATTAAGTCGATACACTAACAGTATCAAGCCGATACACTAACAGTATCAAGTCGATATACTAACAGTATCAAGCCGATACACTAACAGTATCAAGTCGATACACTAACAGTATTAAGTCGATACACTAACAGTATCAAGTCGATACACTAACAGTATCAAGTCGATACACTAACAGTATCAAGTCGATACACTAACAGTATCAAGTCGATACACTAACAGTATCAAGTTGATACACTAACAGTATCAAGTCGATACACTAACAGTATCAAGTCGATACACTAACAGTATCAAGTCGATACACTAACAGTATCAAGTCGATACACTAACAGTATCAAGTCGATACACTAACAGTATCAAGCCGATACACTAACAGTATCAAGTCGATACACTAACAGTATCAAGTCGATACACTAACAGTATCAAGTCGATACACTAACAGTATCATACCGATACACTAACAGTATCATGCCGATACACTACCAGTATCATGCCGATACACTACCAGTATCATGCCGATACACTACCAGTATCATGCCGATACACTAACAGTATCATGCCGATACACTACCAGTATCATGCCGATACACTACCAGTATCATGCCGATACACTAACAGTATCATACCGATACACTAACAGTATCAAGCCGATACACTAACAGTATCAAGCCGATACACTAACAGTATCAACCCGATACATTACCAGTATCACACTGATACTGCCGATACACTAACAGTATCAAGTCGATACACTAACAGTATTAAGTCGATACACTAACAGTATCAAGTCGATACACTAACAGTATCAAGTCGATACACTAACAGCATCAAGCCGATACACTAACAGTATCAAGCCGATACACTAACAGTATCAAGTCGATACACTAACAGTATCAAGCCGATACATTACCAGTATCAATCTCATCATCACTAAGGAATGTTAATGCTTTTTCTGCCTAATTTCTATAACAGATGCACCGATTCAATCGGTACAGGTAGCCTAGGTACGATTACCTGCATTCTACAATCTACCGTATCCATGATAAGCAGTTCATTATGCCAACTACTTATAAAATATTGGTATCAAGAATACGAGTATCATGGATACAACCTTATTAAAGTCTTTAAAAAATCTACCAGTAAATTAATAGTCTAATTACTCAGGGTAGGGGGGGGGGGGGTCGCTCTCTTTGATGGTTCTTGGTTTTGTTTGTGCCTTTGTTGTTCTTTCATTCAGAAGCTGAGGATAAAGGAAGCTATTGAGAGGAGGTCCTTAGGAGGAGAATGGAGAGGAGGGAGGAGGGGAATTATTTCACAAGAGCATCGGTAAAATTCCAATACAGAAAAATTTCAACTTGGGAAAAATTTATTTTAGGAAAGAATTTCGTATTTTTTAATAAAAGACCAGTACCTAGAACCACTACCTTGAACCAGTACCTTGAACCACTACCTTGAACCACTACTTTGAACCACTACCTTGAACCAATACCTTGAACCAGTACCTTGAACCAGTACCTTGAACCAATACCTTGAACCAGTACCTTGAACCAGTACCTTGAACCAGTACCTTGAACCAGTACCTTGAACCAGTACCTTGAACCAGTACCTTGAACCAGTACCTTGAACCACTACCTTGAACCACTACCTTGAACCACTACCTTGAACCACTACCTTGAACCACTACCTTGAACCAGTACCTTGAACCAGTACCTTGAACCACTACCTTGAACCAGTACCTTGAACCACTACCTTGAACCACTACCTTGAACCACTACCTTGAACCACTACCTTGAACCAGTACCTTGAACCACTACCTTGAACCAGTACCTTGAACCACTACCTTGAACCACTACCTTGAACCACTACCTTGAACCAATACCTTGAACCACTACCCTGAACCACTACCTTGAACCAATACCTTGAACCACTACCTTGAACCACTACCTTGAACCACTACCTTGAACCACTACCTTGAACCACTACCTTGAACCACTACCTTGAACCACTACCTTGAACCACTACCTTGAACCACTACCTTGAACCAGTACCTTGAACCACTACCTTGAACCACTACCTTGAACCAGTACCTTGAACCACTACCTTGAACATCTACCTTGAACCACTACCTTGAACCACTACCTTGAACCAGTACCTTGAACCAATACCTTCAAACTAAATAATAATGCAATTTATCAGTAAAATAAATACTTATTTATCATAACAACTAACTGTGTTATACAGAATTTCAATCGTGTTTTTCCTATTTCAAATAACATAGCATATAACAGAGTGTGTTTTGTCCCTTTCAATTCCTATTCTGCGGATCATTTCAACTGGAATTTAAAGCTTTGTGTAGGTACAACCGGTAACTAAAATATGTTACCTTTAGCAACCTGTTTGTTAGAGATGGAAAATAGTTTTACTATGTTTTTTAGGAAAATTTGATAATTGTTGAAGGTTGTTGTTTTAAATTTAAATTTTAATTAAGGGTACATTTCGAGTTAACGTACGGTTCCACATTTTCGATCATATAAGAAAGGTAACATTTTAACTCGTTATTTTAATTGGTATCCATGATACCTACAGGTATCATGGATACTAAATAATATAAGCCGTTTAAATTTACATAATTTCTCTTGCAAGATCGATAATGTGGAACCGTCCGATAATTCGCAACGTACCCGAGACAGTTGTGCGAGTGTTGTTTGTTCGATGGTACAAGGGCCAGTATATCAAATTACAATGCGAACAATAATCACAATAATCACATTTCAGTCGAATGGTTTTGGTGGTTAGAATTCAAGAACAGTTTGGTAAAGGAATTTAAAATAAAATTTAGAATTTTTTTTTATGAAATTTAGTAAAAAAAAAGTTATTGAATAGAGATATGTTTTTATATAGTTTCATTTTAATTAGCAATATAAAATATTATCAATTTAATTTCAACTAATTTTTCACTCAAGAAAACTTAAACTTACCTAAATTTTAACTATTAATTTAAGTTACTCATAATTCAACCTTAAAATTTAAGTTATCTTTATTTTCACATAAAATTTAACATAGGATTATATCGTTCACTCTCAATTCTACCGTACGATAACTGCCATAGGTACGATTTATCGTCACATTCCAATGTAAGACGATACTCAAAATCAAACCATAGCGACGACAAACTATTTTCAACCTTACGACCATTTTAGGGTAAGTTGCGAATTACCGGACAGTTTTACATCTTCGAAAAAATATTCTACTTACTATTTTATTTATTATATTTTTTCTATGTGATCGAAGGTATGGAATTGTCCAATAATTCGTAACTTAACCCCATATGGTATTTTCAAAGACATTTAATATTTCTTTACTAATTAATAATTTTCAAACCAGTTTGTAATTAGTGTTTAAGTATTTAAATATTTTAATTAGTGTATTTAATACTTTAAATACTTTAATTATATAGGATCATGTACTGGGAGTATAATCTATACTACGGATGTAATATATATTAAAATATGACTGAAACTTAAAAATTAAAATTAAATTAACTAAGTAAATATAGGGTAAGTTACGAATTATCGGACAGTTCCTTATTTTCGTTCATATAAAATATATATAATTTAACAACTGTTAATTGATTTATTTTTCTCTTTTATGTTCGAAAATGTGTTACTGTCCTATAACCCGTAACTTACCCTACAACATTCCATTTAAAAGTTTCTCATAGAACACTTAAAGGTATTTATTATATGGTTTGTGGTAAGCTCACAAGTGTCTCTATACCATCGCTCACACGAGTATCTGATCACTCATTAATAAGCTCTACAACATTACTAAATACCTATATAATAATTGTATCCATGCTATTGTTCACAGGGTATCCATGTATCAGGGATACGTATTGAAATTCGAAATCAATAACGATTTCAACATTTCAGGAAGTGAAATCACGGTAATTGCACCCTTATTGTTTAGGAAGTAAGGACTATTTTAGCGTGTGATGCTTTATTAGGTACAACCGCACGGTAAACCGCACAAACCGACACACATCCTAGTCTCTTAAATCATTGAATTGGAACAATACTAATAATTCTAGCCGTAACTAGGTATTTATTACTTTATTATAATAGGCTACCCATTTAAGGGTGTTCAATAAAATTAAATAATTGAACTAAAGGACTTTTTATTGTGAGAAAATGCACCGTACCTAAGAGCCTATGAGCACATGAATTTCTATTTCGCTATGTTGAATACGTAAGATAAAAGTAGATAAAAATTATCTTTTATAAACAGTGTGAGTCGGTTATATTATGGAATGCTGAAATTATTTAAGCACCTAATTTTAGTAAATAATTGAGGTTATCAATTTATTGAACTAATTTAATGAATGCGAAATTTGTATTCCCTTCTCTCAAAATTGTTTCAAAGGCATGGAAAATCGATCTTTTCAAAAATGAAAAATGAAAACCAATGAGGAAACGCGTACACGTACCGCGTGCAAAGGGGAACTTACTACATAAATTTATCGATTCGAATTACACTACTCTAAACCATATTATTTATCATAATCCTTGACATTTATTATTCACTTTTACAATAAATGAAAACATTTAATCAACTTTTCAGTTTAATTTTAGTTATAATGATCTACCTAGTTCCTTTTTCAAACAATTGTAGTTACACACTTACTCACCAGGCGGCGCTGTAAGGCAAGATTGTATCATATTTTACAGCACTGATCTCACTCTATCGATTTCAGTGGAATTGAGCGCGTGTTTGAAAACATTCAGTTAACGTTTTGTGTTCGCTGCAGTAGGTGTGTAGTGTTACAAAGTGTGGTAGGACTTCAAACATTCAACATCTGTTCGACATTAGGAAAGTATGCGAGTGTAAAGGATTTACCTACCATGGATAGAAGGATGACTGTGGCAGTTATCAGCTGCTGTTTCTATTTAAGTACCGTCATAGTTGGTGAGTTAAAAACATACCTAGTTTGTATTCTTTAATTTCTCTATAGCTAGTAATTAAATATTGATTTTAACCTAATGAGGTAAATTTACCATTGTACTATTTATAATTTTTTTTATCTAGCTTTCCAAATATGGGATTCTCAATTATTAAGTATAATAAATTGTATTTGCTGTTTTTTCATGGAATTCAATTAATAAATTAAATTAGGTATGATGACTGTCAATATTTCGTCTGTCATACCACATGGAATACAATTAGGCTAATTCTAAAATTAATTATCTACAACTATTCACGCTATTAATCATTTAAATTTTTTTTTATAAAACTTGCATAACAATTATATTACTACCTATACCTTCCTACCTTTCTCTTATGATCGCAGATGTGGAATTGTTCGATAAATCAGAATTTACCCTATAGGTAGTTTGAAATAATTATCATTGTAAAACTTTTCTTTCTGTTTCAATATTTATTCCATTAGATAATAGAAGTGGTGATTTTATCCCAACATATGATATAGCTAGGTATGGTATATTATATGTTAAAGCTCTATAAGAAGCTTTTTAATTTTTAATTCGACTGCATTCATAGTTACTTCTAAACCGAAAATTACACCCCTCCCCCTTTCCTCCTCTCCTGAAGATGCTGCACAATGCACATTGGGGTAAGTTCCGAGTTATCGGACAGTTTCACTTTTCCTATCATATATAATGATTTAATTTTTTTAACTGGTTATTTTAATTGGTATCCATGATACCTGCATGTATATGTATCATGGATACCAATTAAGAAAACTAATTACAAAAGATTAAACCATATTTTATGTGATCAATAATGTGGAACTGTCCGATAACTCGGAACTTACCTCTTAAGATAAAATTTCTCTCCACAATGAATATCTTGATAATTTTTTAAATAATTTATTTAAATTTTATTCGGTAGGCTATTTAAGTCTTATCTATTAATTTTAATTACCTATCAATTCACTACTAGTTAGTCCTAATGCCGAATAATCCTTCAAAAGAAAGCGTAATATTTTTTGTATATACAGTAGCTTTCACCCAGTGTTTGGTAATCACTAAGCCTAGTTAGTTAGTGACACTGAGCCGATGCAGAGTTTTGGTATTAGCTGTAGTATACCACCCATGTACTCTCCACATGTGGACTCTTTGGTAATTTACCACATGTGTACTATACACCACAAAACTCCTCGGTAAGTACACCGTGCACTAAGATATGATTACTCCAATTTTAGTTTCCATAACTCAGGCAAGAAGGGTTTATTCTGGGATATTGAGGGAATATCACAGGAATAAATCCTCCTTCCTAGGGAAACGCCATCTCCCGTTCTAGTGTTAGTAGTCAATTTTATTAATTGCCTACTTTTATTTAAATAAATGTTCACTAAATTCAGTTATCAGAAGAAATGAACAATTTAGAAAATATAACCCTCTTTTGAAACTATAATATCTAATTTACTATTTTCCCCCCGTAAAATCTGATTAAATTAAAGCGTAAATAACAATCAGGAAACGTTTTTAGAGCTTTGCTTCTATAGTTTAAAATGGATTAGTCAGCGTAAAGAAAATCAATGCCTCTATTGAAATATTTTGTTCATAATTTTTTTAAAATCTATTCATAAATAAAAACATATTTTGACTAGGGTAAGTTACTAATTATCGGTCAGTTTCACATCTTCGGTCATATAAGAAACAATTATTACTTTTTCTTATACGATCGATGATGTGGAACTGACCGATAATTCGTAACTTACCTTGTTACTAGCGTTATTTTTTTGTGCGATAGTACCTGTGGTGAGTGCAATCTAATGGGCGGATAGTACCTCATTACGGTGGCTGGAGCAGTAAAATCACGCAGTTTCTTCTTCTGCTAAGTCCTTTGTACCGATGCATTGGTGGTCCAAACAATGCTACAATGGAGCCTTGGCATGAGAAAATAAAATGGAAAGTTTTAAAGTAACCGCCATTATCGGTGTACAGTCGGTGAAAAAGGTACAGATAGTTAATTTGTATTTGGTGCTCAGTAACGTCAGCTTTTTTTGTTAAATCTTTTTGAAGAAATAAAATATTTTAACCTTAAAAACGAACGCAAATAATTATTTCCTATTATTGAAGGAAATTAATTGTGATAAATTATATCACTATTTTTTTGGATTAATTTGAAATGTACGAATACTTTTCTATTTCTTATTTTTGGTTTACTTACTTCATCAGTAGGTATACATATTATAGTCTATATTTCCTATTATAAGAATGTGTGACTGATGATAATTCTTGTTATATTCAATAATAAAATACTTTTAACGAATAAAATAAAATAAAATTAGTTTGTGAACAAGTTAATGAACTTGTTAACAGTGATAATAAAATTACTACCTCTTATAGCCCAATTTATTAGCTATACGAATAGAAAGTGAAATATATTAATTCTTTATCTTTTAACTATCTAAATATATACAAAAAATTATCATAACTAGGCTAAGTTATGGGATGGTTCCACATTTTCGGTCGTATATAGTAATAATTGTTATTTAACAGGCCTGTACACTAGTTTAGATATCAATAGGAATCAAAGAACTTGATGATATTCACTGGTCATTTTTATTGAAATTTTTACTTGCATCCGTAATATTATATTTTAACTTTTATTCTCACATTTTTTCCCTTTTTACCCGTACTTTACCTACAATCTACAGCATCAGTAAATTTTAACATGTTTTTAAACGTAAATGGTAGTAAATAATTCAAAAAAGTATAAATAAAATAAAATTTCGAACGACAAAAATAGACACTCTTTAATCAGTGTCGTAAATGTATTCTGAATCATTTCAAATTATCATTGCATCCTCTTTTAAATTATACTTTTAATGTTAAAACAAAAGATATACCTTTTCCACTGCTTTTAACTTTTATTAAATTTAATATTTCTATTTTCCACAGACTGTTTCGTGGCCATTTTGTATTTGGTGGATGGGTTGGTGCTCTACCCCGTTCTAACCCTTCTGTGGGTTGCCTCCGCCATGTTGGTGTGCTGTCTCTTCACCCACCGGAGGGAAAGAGTGGGGGAAGTGGATGGGGGAGACAGGGGGTCACCTGACCAACTCATTAGGGGAACTGATGCCTCAAATGGTGGAGTCAAGAAAAGATGTCTGGGAGGATTGTTACACTGGTTAGTTAACATTATACAACTTCTATATACGTGATAAATAAAAATAATTTCCAAGTTTATATTTCATTCTTGCAAAATAATTAATTTTTTAAATATTTTTAATATTTTTTCACTTTTTGATCAATTTATATTTTTTCAAATTTTTGTTAAAAAAATATTTATCATATTTTTTATTTTTGGCATTCATTTTAAAATTCGTTGATTTATTTCCTGAATATCAACAAGAAATGAAATAAATCACTTAGAATATCACTAAAAATATAAGAGGGAGTCCCCTCATAATCTTCTATGGCCCACCATAAATCTCACTAACATTGATGTTTATAATGTCATTAATATTTCCTATAACTTTTTCAGTAGCTTTTCTGCATTCATGAGCAATATCACAGACGGTAGTAGGTGACTTTGTTCATGGAGTCACTTTCCTTTCTGACTGCTTCTTCCAGTCCCTTTTATTTAATTTCCTTTTGACGTCAGTGATATGACCTTTGGTTCCGAAGCAGAAGTTAAACCCCCACTAAATTTTCACTTTATATACCTTTAAATAATATGTTTTTTCTTCAGGTACTTGTACCTCTTCAGCAGGTCTCCTAGTGACTCTCTGAGTAGAAGTGTGTTGCTGTGTCACCTTTACCAGGTAACATGCCAATCAGCCCCCCAGGTGGTTCTGCAGGTTCACCTTTGCTACAACCAAGGGGAGGTCACACCCCTAAATGGTGAGTGAGAATTAGGGTTAAAAATGTTAAATGGTTCTTAGATTGGTGTGCCTGGCACCCCTTTGGGGGCTGGATTGTGTTTAGGGGGTGCCTAGGATGGCTGTTTTATATGTTACTAATAAGTTTGGTTCTTGCTGTAAATATGCAGAATATAGCTAAATGAACTATATTTGCCATTTTCTTACATCGTAGTAACCAAATATGTTATAATTGTATCTTTTCAATCTATTTAAATGCAATACATTGCTCTGGGGTGTCTACAGAACCAATGGTATAAACTATGCTAAAATTGTTAGAATTTTTTACCCCAACATATAATATCCATATTCTCAAGAGGGTTTAGTTCAGTTCAGATCCCTGTTCCTGATATTCAAAATTCGAAAACTCTAATCATTAAAAATCTTTGACGTTGAGTTTTGAGTCATCCGCTAGTTATTCTCACCTTAAATCGTATCCATACGGTATTTCTGGACCATCTCTCATCCCGATCGTTCTCTTCCTTTTCTGAACAGCTGGGTTGATCCAAGTTCTTCATCAATCACTAACTCTCTCTTCTATTTCAGGTTTGTGTATCACAATAGCTTTAATGAACATCTTATGGATAACCTTGAGACAAAACTGCTTCGAAACACTACTTCCAAGCGCTTCAGAAGTACCTAACCCAATGAAACCAACTTCAAGTCTATCCCTGCCTCAATCGGGTGAGAATAGGAAGGTTCTCCACCACACCTCCAGCCTCCCCTCAGTCTCCTCCAAAGGAATCTACAGCTCCCTCCACTTACCTCAGACCAGCACGTTGCCACTGTACCACACGCAGAAGAAAGATGCTATCAGGAGTCACAAGTTCGGTAGCGTTATCACTCTAAAGGAGAGGTGCCTCATCAGCAGCAATGGCCAGATAGACTCTCAGACTCAGTCTTCAGGCAGTCTGAGCTATAGACAGCCTAGACTTAACGTTGTTAGAGCCATGGCTTCAGTTCTCCTCCTTCTTGCTAGACTTGCTTCACTCATTGCATTGTCTGTACTAGTGGGACCTTGGATTTTCATGTCGATATGTAAGTCAAAGAACTTGTTGATTTACCTAGCTTAATATTATTCTATCGATAGTTATTAATAATTTAAACATTTGACCACGTTTCTCTCTATTTATTCTCTTTATTCTCCTATGGTAGATATTTTATCCCTCTAGAAGTCTAAAATATTGATATTTTTGACAGGTATTCACGTTACCCTGATGTTTCTGCTGGCTGTGACTGAAGTGACGAGTGGTGATTGGAGTGACGTGACACACTGCCTGAGTGTAGCAACCATCTACGCCTTTACCTACTTTAGAATACTGGTGAGTAACTGTAACCTACTTTAGAATACTGGTGAGTAACTGTTACCTACTTTAGAATACTGGTGAGTAACTCTAACCTACTTTAGAATACTGGTGAGTAACTCTAACCTACTTTAGAAATATTGGTGAGTAACTGTAATCTACTTTAGAATACTGGTGAGTAACTGTAATCTACTTTAGAATACTGGTAACTGTAATCTACTTTAGAATACTGGTAACTGTAATCTACTTTAGAATACTGGTGAGTAACTGTAATCTACTTAAGAATACTGGTGAGTAACTGTAATCTACTTTAGAATACTGGTGAGTAACTGTAATCTACTTTAGGATACTGGTGAGTAACTGTAATCTACTTTAGAATACTGGTGAGTAACTGTAATCTACTTTAGAATACTGGTGAGTAACTCTAACCTGCTTTAGAATACTGGTGAGTAGCTAACTGTAACCTGCTTTAGAATACTGGTGAGTAACTCTAACCTACTTTAGAATACTGGTGAGTAACTCTAACCTACTTTAGAAATATTGGTGAGTAACTGTAATCTACTTTAGAATACTGGTGAGTAACTGTAATCTACTTTAGAATACTGGTAACTGTAATCTACTTTAGAATACTGGTAACTGTAATCTACTTTAGAATACTGGTGAGTAACTGTAATCTACTTAAGAATACTGGTGAGTAACTGTAATCTACTTTAGAATACTGGTGAGTAACTGTAATCTACTTTAGGATACTGGTGAGTAACTGTAATCTACTTTAGAATACTGGTGAGTAACTGTAATCTACTTTAGAATACTGGTGAGTAACTCTAACCTGCTTTAGAATACTGGTGAGTAGCTAACTGTAACCTGCTTTAGAATACTGGTGAGTAACTCTAACCTACTTTAGAATACTGGTGAGTAACTGTAACCTGCTTTAGAATACTGGTAACTGTAATCTACTTAAGAATACTGGTGAGTAACTGTAACCTACTTTAGAATACTGGTGAGTAACTCTAACCTGCTTTAGAATACTGGTGAGTAGCTAACTGTAACCTGCTTTAGAATACTGGTGAGTAACTCTAACCTACTTTAGAATACTGGTGAGTAACTGTAACCTGCTTTAGAATACTGGTGAGTAACTCTAACCTACTTTAGAATACTGGTGAGTAACTGTAACCTGCTTTAGAATACTGGTGAGTAACTGTAACCTGCTTTAGAATACTGGTGAGTAACTCTAACCTGCTTTAGAATACTGGTGAGTAACTGTAACCTACTTTAGAATACTGGTGAGTACTGTAACCTGCTTTAGAATACTGGTGAGTAACTCTAACCTGCTTTAGAATACTGGTGAGTAACTGTAACCTGCTTTATAATACTGGTGAGTAACTGTAACCTGCTTTAGAATATTGGTGAGTAACTCTAACCTACTTTAGAATATTGGTGAGTAACTGTAACCTGCTTTAGAATACTGGTGAGTAACTCTAACCTGCTTTAGAATACTGGTGAGCATATTTATCATGCTAATTCCACATCCTAAAAATTATTGTACAATTTCTTTCATTTCTGTTTGCCGCACAAGTGACATGAATATATCTTCTATTACCCAGTTC
The DNA here is from genome assembly GCA_947561585.1 of Caprella mutica. Classification (NCBI taxonomy): domain Eukaryota; kingdom Metazoa; phylum Arthropoda; class Malacostraca; order Amphipoda; family Caprellidae; genus Caprella; species Caprella mutica. Next base: position 86,604 of record CANNZV010001513.1, read on the forward strand.
ACATTCTCTTCTTTTTTCTTCACAGATTCCCCGACTTACATGGCGGCAGGTTGTTTTCCAGGTTTTCGTGTCAGTGCAGAATCTAGCGGCAGTAGTTACTTTACTGTTCACAGAGCAGAGTGTGCTCACTGTTGCAATGGAGCTAGCTATAGTCATACCCATGACTCTGGGTACGTTGCTAATAGCTTATTTTCTTTCCTCTCCTACTATTGAAAAACTGTCTGTACGTTCAATCTTTGTACCTCTTGATCACGATGTTTTTTTATATACAAACATGCTTTGACGAGTTTGTTCATATTTTTTCAAGTGTTTTTTTTAACAAGATCAAACATGTGTTTAACAAGTTAGAACGAACATGCTTCAACTTAAATAAATAATATTGTGTGCAAGTAACTACATCATAAATCAGAGAAGAAAATCGTGGTGGGGCCATAGGAGAGTAAATAGTTTCTCCTCGTAATCTCCTATGGGCCCACCATAACTTTCTCTCTAGATATAGATAATTCTAATTAGGTTTTATTTTTCAGGCTGTTTTCTGTTACTCGTTGACATAATAATCGAAAGAAGAAACATGAGAGACGAAACTGTTCGAATGGAGAACATAAAGTGAGTTTTTAAATATTGTTTTTTCTCATTACAGTTTTTTGTATAGTTGCACATTAATTTTGATTTAAGATTAAGAAATCTGAAACTAAAAATGCCTACAGGCTACCACAACAATGAAAACTGACATGAGTAAAAATTATTCTTTTTCCAGAGCCTCAACTCATTTCCATGTTCCAATTGCTGAAACTGAAGATTTATCTGACGGAACAGAAGACAGTAGCTCTTGTACGTCTGACGAAGGACAGAGGGATGGTCTGTTATTCTCAGTACAGGATTTACTAGCCAATATGTCGTATATTGAAGAAAATAATCTCCAAACATCTTTCAATCAACAACAAAATGGCGGCCGCACTATCCAAGATGGCGGCGATATTGAACAAAATGGCAGCCTTGCTCACAGCGCGCAACAAAATGGCCGATCGAATAACATTGAAGCTGTTGTTGACGTTAGGGATGTTGTCATTGACGTGTCCAAGAGTATCAAATCAGCTAACATTATGCAGTGTGACTCCTTCAAGAGGGATTATAATGAGTACAGCATGTGCGAGTTCAAAAGTAAGAGGGACTATGAGAACTATCCTCAAAGAATAGAAGATATTGATGTGGACAGCGGTAAAGGATCTACCACGAATACACCTCAGGACTCCAATTCCCCATCTCCTACTTACTTTGAGAGATCTGTAACTCGTGGGTGTGCGGAAGAAGCAGAAATTGAGGTGGCAGGGAATATATCCGCTCTGGAAGTGTCGCATGAACATCCCCAAGAGACTAAAAGAATGGAGAATCTTAATGATATCTTTGAACCTAGGGATAATCTCTATTCTGAATGCAATGATATCTTATACCCTGATCCTAGTTTGATGAGAGGAACATCAGGTGACTGCAATACTGTGGGTCTTCCTGACGTATCTCCATCATCTCTCTACACATCCCAGAATTCAAGTTTGGCTGTTGATACGGTCATTTCTTACGATAACTCTGGATGCAGTTACCATAGACCTGCTTCCAGCAACGTAGAGATGAGTGTCATAAAGAAAGTTCCTTCTTTAACCACGACTCCGCCTAAACCATCACATGATTATGAAAATGTCTATGATGACAATACTCCCAAGATGAAATCTAATAATTCACCACCTCTTCCTCTGCCACCAAGAAAATACATTGTAAAATATCCTTACATATATTTCCCTCGAGCCTTCATTCCTCAATACACAGATAAGAATAATTCATCTACTAATTCCAATCACGATTACGAAAATATTCCCGCTTCGTGTGTCCACAGAGCTTTACTTGGGGTGAGACACTGGAAGCCTTACATGGACATACAGAATAGAGATCACGACTTCAGTACCTATAAAGAGAAGAGCAAGATAAACAGTACAACATTCTCTTCCGTCGACCAGACTAAGACCATTAAAGGTTTAAGTGCTCACGAAGAGTCTGTAATATCCAGATCTTTGCCAGATTTGAGCAATTTGGTCATTGAGACTTGTGTTGAAGAACCGGAAGAACTCGAGTCCCGTACTAGCAATATACCAGAGAATACAAGATTGTTAGATTTAATTAATTCTTTGAGAACATCTAGTAAACCTCTGAGATCAAATTCAGTAACTGATCTGACAAATTATGAATCGATTTGGGTGGACAAGAGCAACAATCCAATCAGATTTGAAGACAGAGCGCAAGTCTTAGAGAAAGATTCCATGTGTAATCTGTACTATAGTCGAATATCCGATTTATCTCGACGCTATTTTAATAATGCCGATGATAACAATTCTCCCAGTATCATATCTGCTCTTCTTGCAGAAAGTAAAATTCCAGGTGGTGTTTATGCCGTTCCAACAAAGAGAAAACTCGGTCAGTTAGAAGAGATAGCCGAGGTTTTAGAGGAAAATCTAAACGAAACGGATGAGGTGAAGAATCTGAAAAAGAGTGAGATTAAAACTCCGGCGAAAGGAACTGAACAAAAGAAACGGAAAATGTGGACTCCGTTAAAGTCTCCACTAAAATTTACTTCCCCTAAAAAGGCTTTGCAGGTTGGAATGAAAGTTTTCAACAGACCAAGAATTCACACAATCACCAATGACGATGGTAAAGAACTAAATTCCTGTAAAAAGATCATAACCAGCCCCTTCAGGAGTAAAAGTAAGGAACCAAATGCACCAACCATTAATATCAGAAATACGGAGAATATAGAAATCAAGATGAAACAAACTGATAGTCGAGGAAACGAAATGATTTTTATTAAAAGAACACCTTTCAAAGAACCTCTTCCTGTCACCAAACGCTTAAATGTGCCATCTAATCCTCCAGCAAGTCAACCTGTTCAGACTACTTCTAATATTCCCAAACCAGCTGCGATTCTTCCTATTCAAAACACTCCTATCGAATCTAAATCATCAACAATTCGTCCAGTTCAGAAAACACCAAAGACGAGTACTCCGGACAGTCAGAGAGCCAAGAAAATGTCCTCGAAGCCTTCCCACAGCACTCCAGAAGGTGCTGATAAACACCTCCCTCAAATGAGTATCCTCAGTGGCCTGTCCAGTGTTGTAGAATCTCCTGAACTTTCCAGAATCAGTTCCAACTACGCTCCGCTATTACCTCGCCGATACTGGAATGGCGCTAACCCGTGTCAACAAAAACTCGCGTTCACGGAAGATTCGGAAGAACGACGACCTCCTCGACAACTTATCCTGGAACCTCTTTTGGAAGATGACCTGGATCTTTCCAAAATGAGGATGTTGGCGGTTAATAAGAATATCTACCAGTCCATGCGGGCTAAGCACAATGCGGCTAACGGACCTCAGTTTGTTTACCCACAGTCCACACTCACACCAAACTCTAAAATATTTAGCCATAAAGTTTGATCTCATTGATAGAACTTAGTAATCATTCTATCGTTTGATAAGTCATTAGATTTAATATAATTATCTTGAAAGCAAACCTTCTCTCTATCATTGCGTTACCTAGTTTTTAATGTACAAAAATACCAAAGCAAAAGGATAGTACCTACAGCCTATTTTTAAGGTAACATCACTCTTCATTTTCCTCTCAAGTCAGTATCATATAAGCGACTAAACACTGAGTAGCTGATCTGCATCCATTTTTAACTTATTTATTAAGAAACAACTTTTCAGATATTAAAAGCTGCTACTTTTTTGTACAATTTTTAAAAATAATTTTTAAAATTTCGTTATAAATGTAATTATGATTTCATTATTTAATTTTTATTTCAGATGATCAATTTTAATTTGTTAACTTTTTTGGAAATTAAACTTACCAGTACATTTACTAGAATGGAAGTAGTTTCACTGTTATACCTACTAGTGTGTACCTACCAGTAAAATAACCACTAGCCATATTGTAGTACATGAACTAGTGTTGCTACCATACGGTTCTACCAGTGTGTGTACTAGTCTAAACGCCCTACCATTATATGTATCTACTAGACAACTAGTATATATAACGTTCTACCAGTGTATCTACTAGTCTACAACTTTCTACCATTCTATGTACCTACTAGTACTCCAACTAGTCAATAAGACTTTTAGGCTTGTTTCACTATTCTGTACATATGTAAATAAATGTTATTTTTATATATTATTTTATTATACCGTTGTTCATGATAACTTTCTGGTGTTGTATCCACAGAAGGGCCCTGAACTGTTGTAATTTGGCTATTATCAGTTTTAGAAATTCTTTCATCTTTTTAATAGTAATGTTAGTAATTATATAAAGGAACTGTTTCTGAAAGTAAAAGTTAAGGCTTTTGAATTTTTAAATGAAAATAAAGAAATATACCTAAACAAAAAGTAAAAATTTATAAAATATAGGTACATAAAAGTAGGTTTTAGATAAAAAGTAATGACTTTTGAAAAAACAAGATTTTTAGAAAGTTCCGTTAGCTATATAAAAAAGGGAAATGAGGGTACAACTACAGTTCGTCTGATTTGTTCTCCTAATCATTGATTGCATTATTCGAATGATTAGCTAATCCGGGGTACGGTCAAGAGCCCCCCCTCCATGTTTTTTTAATCCTTATATACCTATTTAAACAAATGAAGAACTACTTAGATAGAAATAACTGAGAGTTGCTAATGTAGTTTGTTGTATCCGCTAGATTGTTGTACTGCACACTTCATGATTGTTTAATGACCTGGCAGGGGGCTCGCACCGTGTAACAAGGCCAATATAAGGTTGCCATCCTGCTTCACCGAATGGGTAAAATAAACCATTGGGAGTTAAATATTAAGATCTATCAGTGGAGCATCTTCGTTTCTTGGGTAAACTCGAAAATCTCTATTAAAAGAGGCTTTCCCATCTTGGTTTTTGAATACCATTTCAATTTTATTCATAGTCTGTAGATTATACGTTCTTCTGTCTGCAGTGTGATCCCTGTAAAGGGCCGTACACACGTAGGGTTTTTTAAGTTTTTCCACCAGACTTTTTGCTAAGCTCCTCCTACTTTTTCCACGAGAATATAAGAAAAAAACTATATAAATAATTATTTATCCAAGATTCCTGCAGGTATCTTGGATACCAACTAGAATAAATAATAGTTATATCTTTTTGTTTCTTATATTCTCGTGGAAAAAGTAGGAGGAGCTTAGCAAAAAGTCTGGTGGAAAAACTTAAAAAAAAAAAAACCTACGTGTGTACGGCCCTTTAATGACAATGTTGACAATAGGTATTGTTCTGCCTTCACGAAGTGCTTTCTCCTGTTCCTGCTATTCAATTCCTTTAATAGTCATATGAAGCAGCATAAACGTTTTCACGATTTATTCTATCTAAAATTGTCATTATTTGCGGAATGTATCGATGATATGCAAGTCTTATATCACTGACATGTGTGGATCAGCCTTTTATCGGATGAATGTGTCACGTTCAACAATACGTTTGGCTGTGAACCTCAAACCAATACAATCCTCTTCCAGAAGGTTCGGTAATTTGGGCATCAACTATCCAAATGATAATGCGGAGTTATATTTTCTAATGCTTTCTTTAAAAAAATTATAATCGAAGGTATCAGAACTTAATGATCACATACACTCAGGATATTCTCTTTGAATAGAAAGGATTATTTAAATTCTATTTCACCTAAATGGCAGCAACTGTCGAAAAAATCCACGTGTTTTTTGGTACCAAAATGTTTAGCTCGGCAAGATTGACAACTATTCATTTCACCGCAGATGTGCTCACTGAGAAAACATTGCGAGTCAACCTGACTCATAGCTTGAGTCAAGGCTGGCAATTTATTGGAGTCTTTTTTCTTAATGGAGTAGCTAATATCAATATGACTTTTTCTTTTGAGTAAACTATTAGGATGAGTCAAATTGACTCACATTTTTGACCTGGTTTTATGACAAATTGAAAACTCAAATTTTGAGTCAGTTTGACTCGTATGTTTTCAGTGCTGTTGAATGTTATTTTCATATGTTGAGTTACAACGCCTTTCTGCTATGAATTCTTGATGTCAGATCCGATTGTCCCGACGAAATTGTTCTTGCATTCTGTTTCTCCTTTCAATCTTTATTCCTATATTTGATAGTTCTTCTGTTTCATCTTGGCGTACTTGGATATCTCATTTCCTATCCATCTCTCTTCTTTAGTATGTTTGTTCTTCATTTGCATTTTGTGTGAATTCTTTCATTAAATTTCTATTTTGAAGTCTTATTTCTGCAATTTGTTCTCTTGGTCGAATTAATAGACGTCTTCTATCCATTTTCTTTGTGGCTGTTCTTGTCTCAATTTAGACCTTCGAGTCCGTTGTCCTTCTCTCGACAATTTTCTTTTCCGCCAGATTCCATTTTTTTTAATTTTGATTTTTGAAATAAATAAATTTTGATCAATGAAATAAAAATGCAACGTACATTCAATTTTGTATCTTGTAAGGGTTTTCCGTATTTTTCATTTCTCCTGATGTTCTCTTCTCTGCATTTTCCTTACTTTTTTTTCGGTTGTCCGGATATCTCTACTTTTCGTTTTTTTCAAGATTTCCGTATTTTCGGTTATCCGATTTTTAATTATCCTACTAATTAAAACGTGATATTTTTTGTAACCATACTGTACAGTATGGGCCACAAAAATGTTTCCGCTTTTTCAAATACTTGTAAATGTTAGCCAATGGACGAAAAAACTGTATCTTGGTCTCTTTTTCTCCGCCTCTTATTGTACTAGGAACATGTAAAAACTTCTTGAACTGATGGACATAGTTTAATAACAGGTAATCAAAGAGTGAGAGTGATTATTTTTGACATTGCGCGAAGGATATTCTTAGAGCTAACTGTGTGATTTTACTTACTAAAAGGCAGTGAATAGAATGAAAAAAATTACAATGATAGACATTTTAATACAGGGTACTTACACTCCTTCCTTGGAAACTATTTGGAAATATAACAATTTCAGTGACATTTTGATTTCATCGAAGTTTTAACTCTGAATATTCGTTCTTCGCTTGTTCATTGCATGGTTAAGGCTCGCTTCACACTTGCATTTTTAACAGCGCGGAAAAAAGCTCTTCTGAAAATGTGTTCACACTTGCGTTTTTTCATCGCTGAAGTCAAAATTTGATGTGATTTTTCCATCAGCGATAAAAAAACGCCAGTGTATAGAAACATTTTAAGAAGAAGTTTTTTCCTCGGTGTTAAAAATGCAAGTGTGAAGCGAGCCTTAACCATGCAATGAACAAGCGAAGAACGAATATTCAGAATGAAAACTTTAATGAGATCAAAATGTCACTGAAGTTGTTCTATTTCCAAATAGTTTCCAAGGAAGAAGTGTGAGCACCCTGTATTAAAATGTCTACCATTATTAACTTTTTTCCTCTTTTATTCACTGCCTTTTAGTAAATAAAATCACAGAGTTAGCTCTTAGGGTAAGTTCACACTACAAGCGGCGCAGAGCGGCGCGAGCGGAGCGTCATTAATGAGGATTGTTATTCGTATGCAGAGACGCTTGGCTGTTCACACTGCGAGCGGAGCGGCGCTCCAAATAAACAATGATATTAATTGCGCGCCGCTCCGCGCTGCTCCGCTCCACTTGTAGTGTGTACGTACTCTAAGAATAACCTTCGCGCAATGACAAAAATAATCACCCTCACTCTTTGCTTACCTGTTCTTAAACTATGTCCATCAGTTCAAAAAGAGACCAAGATACAGTTTTTTCGACCATTGGTCAACGATTTACAAGTATTTGAAAAAGCGGAAACATTTTTTCGGCCCATACTGCATGATAGTGACTATAGATTACGTGCACTTGGACTCGTAGAGCGCATGCTTTCGCCGCTGCTCATAAATGATCTTAACCATTCAATAATACTTGAGTTATAAATGACCTTGACCTTTGATCGGATCGGAAACAAAATTCTACCAGATGGTTCCTAGACGTTGACCAATATTCCCATCAAATTTCGGGTAATTTGGTTGTAAACTTTTCAAGTTATAACTAATGAATGACCTTAACCTTGATCTTTGACCCGATCGCTCCCAAAATATAACCGAATCGTTTCTGGATATTGATCAATTGTCCGACCGAGTTTCATTCAATATGGTTGAATAATTTTGAGTTATAAATGACCTTGACCTTTCACCGGATAGTTCCCAAAATCTGATAAACTGATTCCTGGACATTGACCGAACGTTTCACCAAATTTTAGGTCATTTGATTGAATACTTTTTGAGTTATGCGAATAACAAGATGACAAATAAATAAATACCGACTTAAACATTACCATTTGCATTTTGCGAAGGTAATTAAATAAGCTGATTCCGTTAAGACATATATTAGCAAATGTTTAGGCACACGATATATAATGCACACTGAACAATTACGTCAATTAGTAATAAATGTTTTTTTTTTCTCTTAAATGTTCCATAGGTCTTACAGTAGAAAAAGATTCTAGAAATGAAGAACAAAAACGGTTCCCGGAAAAAAGCACACAGGAAAAATGCCCAAAAGAAAAATGTCCGCAAGGATAAAAGCCCACTGGTATAAAAGCCCACAGGTATAAAAGCCCACAGGATAAAAGCCCACAGGTATAAAAGCCCACAGGATAAAAGCCCACAGGTATAAAAGCCCACAGGATAAAAGCCCACAGGTATAAAAGCCCACAGGATAAAAGCCCACAGGTATAAAAGCCCACAGGATAAAAGCCCACAACTACCTAATATTTAAAATACAGAAAAACACAAAGGTGTTTTAAATAAGGGCATAAGTTAACGGCAAATATTCTAAAAGACAGTTGTTTTTAATTTATTTTAGTATAGGGTTTAACGTCAGCTTTCAGCCATTTAGACTACGTATATCACCGACGTCAAAAATAAATTTAAGAAAAGGACTGGAAGAAGCAGTCAGAAAGGAAAGTGGCTCCATGAACAAAGTCACTTACCACCGTCGGTGACAAAGCTAATGGATGCAGAAAAGCTACTCCGTGAATGCAGTCACTTACCATGGAATCTGAGACTTTCAAAATGAGACAAAAGGTGCAAGACATAGAAAATTAATTAAATATTCGTGCCTTTGTAAACTTATGCCCTTTAAAACAACTGTATTTTTTTCTGTATTTTAAAAATTATGTAGTTGTGACCATTTTTCCTGTGGGCATTTTTCCTGCGGGCAGTTTTCCTGTGGGTTTTTTTCCTGTGGGCAGTTTTCCTGTGGGCTATTTTCCTGTGGGCAGTTTTCCTGTGGGCTTTTTTCCTGTGGGCAGTTTTCCTGTAGGCATTTTTCCTGTGGGCATTTTTCCTGTGAGCTTTTTTTCTGTGGGCACTTTTCCTTTAAGATTTTTTCCTGTGGGCTTTTCTCCTGTGAGCAGTTTTCCCGTGGGCTTTTTTTCTGCTTGGCACTTTCCCTGTGGTACTTTTCCTGCGGGCTTTTTTCCCTGTGGGCACTTTTCCTGTGGGCACTTTTCCTTGTTGGCATTTTTCCTGTGAGCTTTTTTCCTATGGGCATTTTTCCTGTGGGCTTTTTTTCTGTGGGGACTTTTCCTTTGAGATTTTTTACTGTGGGCATTTTTTACTGTGGGCATTTTTCCTTGTAGTCATTTTTCCTGTGGACTTTTCTCCTGTGAGCAGTTTTCCCGTGGGCACTTTTCCTGTGGGCATTTTCCCTGCGGGCTTCTTTCCGGTCACCGACAAAACAGAAAAACTCAATTAAAAAGTTGTACTTTAAACTGATTTACGGTTGGCGACCCTACTAGGCAACTATCAACAACTCTGTGCATTTAAAAATGATTAAATTGGTACGCATTAAAATAAATTACGTATCAATATCTAATTATAACGAAGAGTGGTAAAACGACTGATAAAATTCTTATTTGAAAGATATCTAATGGATTAAACATTAAATTGTTAACAGATGTACTACAAAAAAACGTTCACATACATTTATGTAATATATATTATGATATTGCATGTTTTATCAGAGTAAATATAATTCGTCTGCACTGTGGGACCCAAGAGATGGCGCCACAGCTTCAATGTCATCACAATATATAAAATAGACGCAGTAGCTACAATGAAAGCTTTTGCGACGTCACGTCTCAAAACAAAACACATAAATTGAAAATAAATGGTTTAGAAGATTGAGTAACTAAATATATCCATTATAGTTGTCATATAAAGACAATAATTGAACAATTTTTGTTGCTATTCCGACTTAAATTACCTTAAATTTGATTTTAAAATGTTGATGTGATGACGTCACGAGTACGAAAATGTCTATTGTCGCTACCGTATTTATTGAGTTAAATCTCAATGTCACTAGCAAGTGCCAGTTTCTTTTCGACATTGTTAGAGTGAGGAGGTGTGTGCTAAGAAATAGAAAATGTCTAAAGCATCTAGAAGATTTTATCGCTCTGACAGCGTTCACAATTTACAGTTTTTAGACAAGGGGGAGTCAGCTGCTGCAGAGAACAAATATGTTTTCGAAATTAGTCACGAGGCTGCTAATAAAGGTAATAGTTAGATCAACGTTTTAAGCTCAGCTGTTCTATAATATTTCATAATACTTTAGGTAATCCTAAGTATTTAATAAACATCGTAGGTGTCAGTTACCTATTTCTTTTTACAGGTAACAACATTAGGTAAAACCTATTAAATATCAGACATTTATATTTAAATAAAAGAATTAAGTATATCTTGCAGACTTGCAAAAATGCCGGTGAATCTAACTAGGATAGGAATCGTAGGGTTAAAAAATTTTCTTCGTTCATCATTCACTATTACAAACAAATTAATTAAATAATTTATAAAAGGAGGATAATAATAAATTAAAAACAACTAAGATTGGCAATTTTTTTGTAAATATTTCATACGTAAATTAAGCACCTAAAAATTTCTTATAAAACTAAAACATGTAATTTCGTAGATATAGGGTAAATTCTTACTTATCGGACAGTTCCACATATTCGATCATATAAGAAATATATATTTATACCTATGTAGGTAACTTACCTATTCTACCTATAATAATTTTTTATTTTAGGTCAACTGCCAATTAGTATTCAATTATTTTATCAATTCAAATGATAGTTATATGTATAATGTATATGATCGTAAATGTGGAACTGTCCGATTACTGTGAACGTACCCTTTATTTTATAGGTAGGTATAGCTAGTACCTAGGAGCCAAGCTAACCGGCTTAACCCGTACTATGTCTGGCACATAGATACTAACATTATATAGACATGTAGTGATTGTGTTCGTGACGTCATCATTGCATTACTTTAAAAACTTTAACTAAAATCTTAGCAGTTTCAACTAATGAATAATTATATTAAATATATTCATAGTATTTTGATAACTAAACAGTTTGTTTAGCTTTAATTAGCTTAAATATAATATTTGAATGTTGCCCTGATGACGTCACGCACCTAAACCGTCTGGACTGTCTCTACACTTAGTGTTTATTTTGTGTGTACCTAACGATCTTATTAACCCTACCGCCCTAGGCTACCTGTGTGCCAGGGGCTGTCTGTGTTACTGTGCTAAAATGATTCATCGGTAAATAGGTACAACGCACTATGTAAATTTCCTAATTGCATAAGTTTGACTTTAAATTGTAGCTAGGTATATTTTTAGAGATAATATAAATACTTGATATCGGTAGGTATAATTATTTAATTAAACACACTTTTTGGGTATCATTCTACATACATTATTGGGTACTGATTTAACTAATAATACCTATACAGGGTGAACACAAAAAAGTGTACCCACCCATCTTAGAATTAATATAAATATCGTATTTATAAGTAGTTAAAAAATGAGGTGGAGTGAATTTAAAAATTAGATTCCTTTTCATGTATCCATTCTACCACCGTCATTGCTTGAGATTGTACGTGTACGATATTTATATTAATTCAAACTTGGGTAGGTACACCCTCTATACTCAATAAATGCTGGTATAGGTAAGTGAGCCTTGAATGTCGCTGTGTTGAGTACAAACTTTGTAGGTTTATTTTGCAATGATATTCATACTCATCTATTAATTAAATATCAAGTTACTCAGTTGCCAACCCATACAGTTAGATACTTAGATTACCTGGTAACAGTAGTAACTACCATTGGTAACTGTTGGTAATACCATTGGTAACTGTTAGTAATACCATTGGTAACTGTTGGTAATACCATTGGTATTTGTTGGTAATACCATTGGTAACTGTGGGTAATACCATTGGTAACTGTGGGTAATACCATTTGTAACTGTTGGTAATACCATTGGTAACTGTTAGTAATACCATTGGTAACTGTTGGTAATACCATTGGTATTTGTTGGTAATACCATTGGTAACTGTGGGTAATACCATTGGTAACTTTGGGTAATACCATTGGTAACTGTGGGTAATACCATTGGTAACTGTGGGTAATACCATTTGTAACTGTGGGTAATACCATTTGTAACTGTGGGTAATACCATTGGTAACTGTGGGTAATACCATTTGTAACTGTGGGTAATACCATTGGTAACTGTGAGTAATACCATTTGTAACTGTTGGTAATACCATTGGTAACTGTTGGTAATACCATTGGTAACTGTTGGTAATACCATTGGTAACTGTTGGTAATACCATTGGTAACTGTTGGTGATACCCACACCTCACTAGTTACTAATACCCACACCTCACTAGTTACTAATACCTACACCTCACTAGTTACTAATACCTACACCTCACTAGTTACTAATACCCACACCTCACTAGTTACTAATACCTACACCTCACTAGTTACTAATACCTCACTAGTTACTAATACCTCACTAGTTACTAATACCTCACTAGTTACTAATACTTCACTAGTTACTAATACTTCACTAGTTACTAATACTTCACTAGTTACTAATACCTCACTAGTTACTAATACCTCACTAGTTACTAATACCTCACTAGTTACTAATACCTCACTAGTTACTAATACCTCACTAGTTACTAATACCTCACTAGTTACTAATACCTCACTAGTTACTAATACCTCACTAGTTACTAATACCTCACTAGTTACTAATACCTCACTAGTTACTAATACCTCACTAGTTACTAATACCTCACTAGTTACTAATACCTCACTAGTTACTAATACCTCACTAGTTACTAATACCTCACTAGTTACTAATACCTCACTAGTTACTAATACCTCACTAGTTACTAATACCTCACTAGTTACTAATACCTCACTAGTTACTAATACCTCACTAGTTACTAATACCTCACTAGTTACTAATACCTCACTAGTTACTAATACCTCACTAGTTACTAATACCCACACCTCACTAGTTACTAATACCTCACTAGTTACTAATACCCACACCTCACTAGTTACTAATACCCACACCTCACTAGTTACTAATACCAACACCTCACTAGTTACTAATACCCACACCTCACTAGTTACTAATACCCACACCTCACTAGTTACTAATACCCACACCTCACTAGTTACTAATACCCACACCTCACTAGTTACTAATACCCACACCTCACTAGTTACTAATACCCACACCTCACTAGTTACTAATACCCACACCTCACTAGTTACTAATACCCACACCTCACTAGTTACTAATACCCACACCTCACTAGTTACTAATACCCACACCTCACTAGTTACTAATACCCACACCTCACTAGTTACTAATACCCACACCTCACTAGTTACTAATACCCACACCTCACTAGTTACTAATACCCACACCTCACTAGTTACTAATACCCACACCTCACTAGTTACTCTAATACCCACACCTCACTAGTTACTAATACCCACACCTCACTAGTTACTAATACCCACACCTCACTAGTTACTAATACCCACACCTCACTAGTTACTAATACCCACACCTCACTAGTTACTAATACCCACACCTCACTAGTTACTAATACCCACACCTCACTAGTTACTAATACCCACACCTCACTAGTTACTAATACCCACACCTCACTAGTTACTAATACCCACACCTCACTAGTTACTAATACCCACACCTCACTAGTTACTAATACCCACACCTCACTAGGTACTAATACCCACACCTCACTAGGTACTAATACCCACACCTCACTAGGTACTAATACCCACACCTCACTAGGTACTAATACCTACACCTCACTAGGTACTAATACCTACACCTCACTAGGTACTAATACCTACACCTCACTAGGTACTAATACCCACACCTCACTAGGTACTAATACCTACACCTCACTAGGTACTAATACCTACACCTCACTAGGTACTAATACCTACACCTCACTAGGTACTAATACCTACACCTCACTAGGTACTAATACCCACACCTCACTAGGTACTAATACCCACACCTCACTAGGTACTAATACCCACACCTCACTAGGTACTAATACCTACACCTCACTAGGTACTAATACCCACACCTCACTAGGTACTAATACCCACACCTCACTAGTTACTAATACCCACACCTCACTAGGTACTAATACCCACACCTCACTAGGTACTAATACCCACACCTCACTAGGTACTAATACCCACACCTCACTAGTTACTAATACCTACACCTCAAGGTCACTCTATCTACGTATCATTTGGCTACCTAGTATGTAGTCAGAACATATACGCACTATTTCTATGCACTTTAAATATAGTACAGATATGCACTACTTATAAATTATTATTGCAGGAAAATGCACTCGAGCACCGTAGGGTAAGTTTTGAGATATCGGACTGTTTCATATTTTCGATCATATAAAAAGTATAAGATTTAACTATTAAACCATTAAAATAACTATCGTAATTAAAATGACTGAACTTTGCCTACTACTCTTATCTAGTTTTTTTTAAATCGTGTTTACTTGAACTTCCCTGTAACTTTCTAAGCCATATATGGAACTAGAATATTGATATGTAGAGTGTATATGAAAAGTATATGTTGAAAAGTATATGTTCTGCGCCATTTGCTGATTTTGCACAATCTCGAGAATGCGCTTCGCATTTTTCGATCATTGAAAATGTATCATCTTGTTATTCGATTAACTGAAAAAGTGTTCAACCAAATTGCCTGAAATTTGGTGGAACGATTGGTCCATATCCAGTGACCTTATGTTAGAATTTTGGGAGTGACCCGGTCAAAGGTCAAGGTCATGGTCATTATAGCTGAAAAAGTATTGAACCATATTGCATGAAATTTGGTGGGACGATTGGTCAAAATCCAGGAACCATTTGGTTATATTTTGTGAGCGATCGGGTCAAAAATCAAGGTCAAGGCTATTTATAACTCAATAACTCAAATGTATTCAACCAAATTGCCTGGAATTTGATGGAATGGTGGGTCAATGTCAGGAACCATTTGGTAGAATTTTGGAAGCGATCCGGTCAAAGGTCAAGGTCATCAATTAATTGCATGAAAGTTGGTGGGACAATTGGTCATTATCCAGTTACCAGTTTATTAGATTTTGGGAGAGAACGGGTTAAAGGTCATTTATAAGCGGTGGCGGAGGTATGCACTCTACTGATTGCACGTAACCTAGTTGATAAATAATTTAGTCATATATTAGAAATCAAAATGAATATTTTTTAGTAATATTTTTAACTTTAATATTTTCTCAAGTAACTACTATCTTCCCTTTTTTTCAGTTGGGGGCATTTACCAAGTTATCAGGAGCAAGTGCCCCGTGTCAGTGGATGAACTGGGGGACCAATACACTCTGCTAGGCCCTTACAAAGAGAACAGTGCTAGGATGGAGGTGGAACTAGCAGATTTCTCCGCTGATTCCCCTTTGTTGGGACCTGTAGAGACCCTTAGGACCTTCGGCTGGCGGGTGAGGAATCTTTAGTGTTAGAAATTTGATTTCTATTTCAAAAATTATAATATTTTATTTTGATTGGTATCCATGATACCTGCAGGTAGCAGGATACCAATTTAATTAAAAGTGATTCTAGAATTCCAATTAAAATAAAAGTAATTTCTAGAATGTGTTCTAATAATATTTGATACCTTCAGGTATCTTGGATACCAAATAAAAAGGTAAATTATTATTACATCTTTTTACTTATAGCTATCACCGAAGATGTAAAACTGACCGATAATTCGTAAGTTACCCATATGTACGATTCAGCACATGGTAGCAATTTCGACTCCAGATGGAGGTATATTTTCCATTCGGTCTCAAAACGTACAACTAATTTTTTTTATTTCAACTCATAGCATCTTTACATTTAAGTGAATTCTTCTAAGATAACCTTCCTATAAAGCAAACTGTAATATACCATTAACAAATTCGAGCCAATATAATACAAATATCCTGATATATCAATTAATACGTAATACGTCTAAGAACACAAGACTGGTAAAATCATAGTAAATAAATAGAGAAGTATACCAAGTACAATATTGGAACATCAGAAAATACTCTGAGTGACGTCATACAAAGTATTTTCCTTTTGTTTTTAAATAAAAAATGTTCTACTATTCAGTTAAACGTGCATTTTCATGGAAATTAACTTACATAAAATTGTTTTTATCACGTTTTACACTCTATTCACTTATAATATTCACCTTAAAATACTTATAATACATGAGAGTACTCTATGCGACGCCATTTGTTTACATCGTTTCTGAAGAATGGATCAAGTTCACCGTCAATGAATTCGAAACTTAGCATACTTCTCTATTTATTTACTATGGGTAAAATACTCTTTAAATCTTCTGCTGTAACTCTTACAATCTCCACATCGTTTCCATTATTATTATTCCACATTATTCCATATTTTAACCTATTTCTAGTAAAATGATAATGCTGATCCTGGTGAGAAAGTATCTAAATCAACGTAGAAGTGTCAAAAATCCTGATACATTCTGATTGTTCACAACTTACTTAATGTTAAATTTTTCGTCTTTGAATCGCAAGTTATAGATGATGTTTTCAGTTAACTCATTAGGTTTTGGTAATTCCTTTGAACCCATCGTGATGGTCAGTAAGCTAAAGACGTTTCAGAATTTTAAATCAGGAGTTCTTTCAGTAGCTACTCTATACATTGCAGTTTTCTAACACTTCCCTTTCGTAGCCAGTATACCATGATATAGACGTTGGCTTTCGACGTAACTTCTCCGGCGTGGCTTTGATATGTTTGTTTGGTAAACGTTACGTTTAGGGCCCAGTCCTGATTTGTCAGAGGTTGAATCAGTGTCCTCAAAACTTGACTCCCCACTCATGCTCCCCCCCCCCCCCCCTCCCACTGCAGGTCCACACCGGCAGATGGCTGGTGGAAGGCAACCCCCAGATCATCCTCTTCGACATCGGTTCAGCAGCTCATGACTTGGATAGGTACAAACACGAGCTGTTCGAGAGTTCCAAGATAGGAATACCAAATGGGGACGTCGAGTGTAACGACGCTGTCATCTTTGGCTTCATGATTACTAAATTCTTGGAAGAGGTGAGGATAAGGACCCTGTAAGTACCTAGGGGTCCATATGGACCCTCTCGATGTTTTTTAATAATATAGCTAGTGAGCTTCCTGATTTTGCACGGCTTTATATTTTTGGAATTTGCGCATCTTTTAAAAGATGAAACTCGTTAGATAATTCGTATTAGTTGAGTTATGAATATTTAAGAATGGACTGAAATAAGAGTTAAATTCTTTAACCTAGTTCGTGAATGTCAATAATTGAATATTATTTAATTGTTTGATTGTAAAAGCCTTATTAAATCATATTATCCCGACATCTAGCGGTGAAAACGTAAAGCCACGTGCGTGCGTATGTCACGTTTGTGTTCATAATATTTGTCACCAAATCTGTAGCAAAGCCATCTAGCGGTACAACTGACTATTTATCCATTTAACCCTAATTCCTCAGCGATTTAATCATATTAAGATGCATAATTTGTAAAATTCATCCAAATTATGTAAGTCTATAAAGTGATCAAACTTTTTCAGTTCCGCAATACATGCGATGAGTTTTGTGACGGAGCCCCAAGGGTGGTGGCCCATTTCCACGAGTGGCTGGCTGGGATAGGGCTCATCATGTCCAGGGTGAGGCAGTTAGACATCGCTACTGTTTTCACCACCCATGCCACGCTTCTGGGCAGGTACGTCACGTCAACATGACTGAATGTTAAGAATTTTATTTTGAATAAGTAGATGTTAAACCTTTAATATATTAGCCAATAAATTTTTCTTCAATATATGGGCGTGTCCATGTGATATGATGAGTGAATAACAAGTTTAATTTTTTTTTAGGTTCCTCTGCGCAGGCTCCGTTGACTTTTACAACAATTTGGATAAGTTCAACATAGACGAAGAAGCCGGTAGGAGGAATATTTACCACAGGTACTGCATGGAGAGAGCTGCGACACACCTAGCACATACCTTCACCACCGTGTCTGATATCACAGGTGAGAAATATATAATTAACATTAGTTTAAAAAAGCAATTAATTCATGGTCTACCTTAGGAGGAGTTAAACTTACAACATAAATTAATAAATCCAAAATTAACATTTAACAAAAAAGAAATTAATCCATGGTCTACCTATAAATAGCTTACAAGTTTACAACCTGGGTCAAACTTCTGGAGGATAAGGCTTTCTCCTTTCACTAATAAGCAGTGTTCACATTTAACACTCAGGAGACGTGATTTTAGGAGTAGTTCGTTTCTATTGAATAGTGTGCGACAAGAACCTCTTCGGAATTATAGTAATAGAGCAGCATTTTGGGAGGGTATTGACTGTTGCCTTCCACTTGATCTTTGCTAGTTGTCTTTGATGGGCAACTCCTCTAAATCACATTAATGAGATGGTGACTTCTACTGTTCATTGGATGGCTGCTCTGCAACATTAGGAGCTGTTCTACAATCGGCTTCAGTTGCTGGCTCCCTCATCATATCTTCTTCTAGGCTCTGACTCAACGTGACACTCGTCACATATCCTATATTCTCCTCCAGGCTAGGTAGATATTTTCATCAGCTAACGAAGTTTGGGATTGGAACTCATTATTTCTATTAAATAAGCTAGAAAGAGCTCCAGTGGATTATTATTACATTTCCAGTTTATTCTATACAACACGTTTGAAAAAAACTTATAACTCAAAGTAATCAATATTATTGTTAAAAAACTTCTAAGCCACAAACACTTGAGTAGAAAGGAATTATCTTATTTCAAAGATATAAAAATAATTAAGCTCAAATAACAAGCTGGTCTGAAGGTTTTATACCTGCAAGTATATATCTCTCCCCTCACTTAACTCTCCCCCAGGTATCGAAGCCACGCATCTTCTCAAGAGAAGACCTGACGTCATCACCCCCAATGGACTGAATGTTCGTAAGTTCGCAGCTCTTCACGAGTTTCAGAATCTGCACGCACTGGCCAAGGAGAAAATTAACAACTTCGTCAGAGGACATTTTCATGGGTAAGAGAATAGCCAGGGTAATGATTACTGAGCACTTTCAGTAGACTTGAAATACAGTAGTGTGATTTTTTCTTCTTGCAATCCTAGTGATATTTGGAATAAGAATTTAGAAGAAACAAATATATTTTCTTGAAGATAAGGCTTGGTACTTACATTTCATGTAATACAAACTTATTTGAAACTCATTGAAAACACTTCTAAAGGCTATCTACAAAAGGTGTTGAAAATGTCCACCGGAATCTTGTTGTAAAGTCCTCCGCGCTTCAAGACGCTCTTCGTCACCCTCTCAATTATTACTGAGTCATGATTTGCTGATGAGAATCCACATGATATTGTCGAATGAAATTATAGAATTGACGAAAAAGTAATGATATTTGTTGCGATTGTGGACGGAAAATTCTATGTCCAAGCATTCATCGATGACGACGGCCCTTGTGACTCTGTTAATGGTTCCTATAACATGGCTTTGCTGAGAGACAAAGTGTCTCAACTTTTTTGAGCCACTGCAACATGACGCAGACTCTGGTGGATGCAAGATGGTGCTCCATCTCATTGTACAAGAGTGGCTAAGCAGTTCTTGAAGAAAAATTTCAAGGACGAGTTACCAGAAGAGACACTGAGATCTTCTGGTCAGCACTCAGTAAGAACTCAATCCTCTTGATTTCCATTTCTGGGCTACAGGCTTACAGAACAAAATATTTTGTATTCGAAAAAAACTCAATCCATTCATGGTATGATAGAATTTAGTGTGTGAAGCTGTTTGGTGCAAATTATGACTCAGTAACAATTGAGAAGGTGACGAAGACTCGAAGAGCGTCTTGAAGCGCGCAAGACTTTGACTACAGGATTCCGGCGGCCATTTCCAACACATTTAGTAGATAGCCTTTAGAAGTATTTTGAATGAGTTTCAAATAAGTTTGTAGTACATGAAATGTAAGTACCAAGCCTTATCTTCAAGAAAATATATTTGTTTCCTCTAAATTCTTATTCTAAATATCACTAGTGGGGGCTCAAAGGATTGCAAAAAGAAAAAACTCACTGTAAGTCATGAACGAATCTGACCTTTTAAAGTGAACACCCATTTCCTGAGTTCTGCAGTGTTACCCTACGTGCATTATATCAAGATATAAGAACATAATCAGGTATAGTACCTAGCAGACGACACAAAAATATGACGTCACCACAACAACACATTCCTTGTTTGTGACCGAGTGGCTCATAATTCCTCGTATTTGCATGTTAATCGAGAAGTTTAAAGTCATTTTATAAGGGTTTCGTACAAAAGAAACGCGAAAATGGTGATTGAACCTCAAAGTTGAATATATATAGATATAATTCAGGTGTGTTTTAATTGTTCATTTCTTTTACTTATCTATAAAAAAATAGGGTCTTGAACATATGCTACCTAGCAGCCTAAACTAGTGCTAGTTAACTGCTAAATTGTAGTTCCAATGAATAACAAATAAGGAAAAAAATAATGGAAATACAATTTAACCAATGCCTAGTTAGTAATTGATAAGAAAAAATTCAATTTAAAAGTGATTAAGTTTAAGTAGGTTTTTCCATATTTCAAAGTGTGGTCAGAGTCGCCATTTTGAGTCACCCGGTGGTCACGTCAAACTATAGATTCAATCAGCTGATTACCATACCCTATGTTACTGTATCCTGCATTATATATCTAGAATTAACTGTACAAATATAAAGCGTTTGCCTTTAATTTCCAAAAAAAAAATTCACAAACTAAAACGTATTTCGGTATTAGCAACTCCTGTATTGTACTTTATTATACTTTATGTTAATCTTATTTATTTTCCAGTCACATGGATTTCAACTTGGACTCGACTCTCTATTTCTTCATAGCTGGTAGATACGAATTCGGAAACAAAGGAGCAGATGTCTTTATTGAGGCCCTATCTAGACTCAACCATTACCTGAAGGTAGGAGTGAATCCAAACTTTTCAAGTTCTTTTCATCATTACCATTTTCTCCATATCATATTTTTTTGGTGAAGAAAATGCATTTGTTGTGATTTTTGACAATTTTCACTTAATTCAAAAAGAAACTACCAATTTTAATGCTTGTAGACCTTTTGAAATTAGTCGGGTAGCTAGCTACACGATGACCAATTTTTAAGATTTAAAATTAATAGGGAATTAGAGAAGTGTAATTTGATAAATTAACATAAATCTGAGCCTCTTCCCTCTCACAGGCCGCTAACGTTGACAAGACTGTTATCGTGTTCTTCATTTTCCCCGCCAAGACTAACAACTTCAACGTAGAGTCACTGAGAGGCCAGGCTGTCACCAAGAGTCTCCGGGACACCATTAATGACATTCAGGGCAAGATAGGCAAGAGGATGTACGATATATGCCTTGCGTGAGTAAACCTACTAGGAGCAAGTGGTGATTCACTGGCCAAAATAATATCGCGTCTTGCGGAACGCTAAAATCCTTATTTTTGGGTCACGTGACTGGCAATCTAGCGTCAGTTTAATGGAGTAATGATATAACTGAAACAAAATTTAATGGAGAAATGATATAACTGAAACAAAATAAGGTTTTACACCGTCTTCCTTAGCGTCCTGCAATCACTGTAACACTACCTCTCTCTAGAGTAGTTGATCATAACTCTATGACTAGGAGTGGATAGTAGCCATCATCTTCCATTTTTTGATTTACTAAATCACAAATTTTGAATTCTTCCTCAGACGTTGAAAACAGTGCTAGGGTAAGTTACGAATTATCGGTTTGTTCCACATCTTCAGTCGTACAGGGTGACCCACAAAAAATGTACGCAACTTTGAATTAATGTAAATATCGTAATTACAAATGAATAGAAATTAGAGTTTAAGCAAAAGCAACTTTTACTTGTATCCAATATACCACCATCATTGCTTAAGATTCATTATTTATTTATAAAAACATTATTTATATCAATTAAAAATCGGTTACACTTTTTTGTTGGCCACCCTGTATATGAAATAACGATGTAATAGCTAGCTAATTACATAATTTTAATTGTTATCCATGATACCTGCAGCTTTCATGATCACCCATTAATTTAAAAATTGAATAATTATATATTTACTTCCTACATTTCGTCATTTCCCTATTAGGTTTCACCTCTCTAATTATTATAAGAAAGCCATTAATTAATGTCATAGTTTCTCTCAGAGACTAGATCTGTGTAACTGGCGGACAATCCAGCCAATTAGAAGCTAAAAATTTGCTCAGCCAGTCAGCCGTCCGCCAACCAGCCGTTCAGCCAACCAGCCATCTCAGCAAGCCAGTCAGCCACTCAGCTCTATATAAGTAGCTGCACTAGCTATTCTCATCAGATCTTTGTCCGCCTCTGGCGGATGAACATTTCTCACCTTCCTCTCCTAAAAAGATGCATTAGCACACACAAAAAAAAGATGCCTAAGCACAAAAAAGATGCCTTGCACACAAAAGATGCTTTAGCACATTAACAAAAGATGCAATAGCACATAGTCATTGAATGACTCGGCACAAAAAAAAAAAAAAAAAAAAACCTGGTACGGTTTAAAGAGGCTCTCTAGCACAATGAAAAGATACCTATAACCTGGCACGGTTTTAAGATTGCTATATAGCACATCATAAAGATGCCCAAACCCTAGCACGGTTACAAGATGCTTGAAACCCAGTATGGTTATGAGATGCTGCCTGGCTAAGCCTCAGCAAAAAAAAAAAAAACTGGCACGAGTTAAAAGATGCTTTCTAGCACAGTCAAAAGATGCCTTTAAGCCTGACACAGATATAAGATGCAATACAGCACATTGAAAAGATGTCTCCCTTGAAAAGATAACTCTGTTCCAAAAGAGTAAAAAAAAAAAAAAAATGGAGAGTAATAACTAGAGAAATTGTCATTTCCCATATACCAATAATGCGATGTATTTCGTTTCTTAATCACCTTTATATGTTACAGATCACTTATATATAAATCAATATTTACAATGAGTGATAAATGTTCAAAGTGTACGGAGTATCACTCCTGTTTGCAACACTCTAACTGCATCAATCATGAAAAACGCCTGTTGGTAAGAGACTGCACTCAATGCAAAGAGCTCTTCACTAAAGCTGAACAGGGAGACAGAACTGATGTCAAGAACCTGATTTCGTGGCTCAGATCTATCAAAACTATTCGTCAACAACGAGGTAAATCCTCTAGCGAGGCTTGGGAGTTCTGGCAAGATCAGGATGAAGCTAACCTCTACACTCCTCTTCTAGAACGCTTGGGGCTGAAGAAGCCCCAGAGCCGTGACAGTAGCGCCGATGGCGTCAATCCTGTCTTTCATGATGATAATAACAACCAGGGGTCTATTCTACATCTGCTTCATACGATGAATTCTCGGTTCCAAAAATTTGAATCGAAATTAGATTCTCTTGAAAAGGAACACGATCGGTTGGAAATGAATGTCACCAATAAGAATCATCACGCGGTTCCAAATACCGCATTCATCACAGAGGATGAGGCACATGCTGGACGACCAGATTCTGAGGATTTGTTCCTAGATTCTGAGGATGATTGTATACCTGATGCTCAGGGATCACCCAGTCTGCATTCTCGAGAAACCTCGCCCCCAGTTCCTTCTGAGGCTTCCATTGGTATGGCTAGCACTCCTAATACACTTCGAGAGACTTACTTAATGCCAGAAGATGCAATAGTAATCGGCGTCTCAACTATTGAATGGAAGGATCATATTTTCACTGAAGAGGACATAGTTATTGTCCAGAAACCTGGCCCTAACGAACCCTTGTCCTTCAAAGTTCAAAAATCAGCTCGTATGTCAGAGCATCTGATTGAACTAATCACGGCAGCTAATAATATGCCGTCAAGTTCCCCCTCCCATGCTCAGACCTTTTCGAATGCATTTAAACTTCTGGACAGCAAACTGTCTAACGTAACCGGTTGGCATGGTCCAAATGCCAAAGAGTCATCTGTAAGGGTTGACAAGTTCGCAATGTCGGAAGACATAGAGCTTCTGTCTAGAGACGTTCTAAGTCTAAAGAGACAACAGAACAAACCAAGGGGAGGCAAACTGGAACACTTAAATGAGTCTGATTATGCGAAGTATTTCCAAGGTCCTAAGCTTAAAAATGACCACAATTCAGAGGGTCTCCATTTGCGAAATAAAATAGACTAGGATACTTGCGCACGGCAGATATCGAGAAGGAATTCTCACTCCGCCACACGGCCTGGTCAGCCTGCAAATTAGTTGAGACACTAGAAGTTGCTCAAGCTGCCTTGAGTTTGATTCCACAAATGTCTATTGTACATTCCGTACAGGACAGAGATGAAAAAATATCTAATGTCAACAACTTCATTGGCTATTCCAAACAAATAGCACATCAGTTAGCACTGTCCCTGTCAAGAGAGGCTTTGACACATAAAGCCTCTATGAGATACGATACTGTTGCCAAAGTACAGCCTAGCCTCCAATAATCAAGGAGAAGCTCCTAAAATCCTCATTACTCCAGGATTCTCTTTTTGGGAGGGAGGAGTTTTCTTCTGCGGACTCAATGGCTTCACAAGCTGTACACTTCCATGGACAGCACCCAAGTTACAGGTCTCATAATAAGAGACCAATAGTAAAGCCCTATGACCCTTCCGAGAGGAAGAGGTCAAGACCTCAGTTGCCATTAGCTCAAGGGAGGCGACCCTCCTCTCGTAGTGAAGCTGGCCATGGTCAACAAAATAACTCGAATCAGTCAGAAAGAGTTAAGAGTTCAAAGAACCCTTATGTGGTTTCTTACATTAACACTAAGCCATCAGAAGCATCAACTTCTGATACACAGAAATTTCGCATCCCTAAGAGAGGCACAGTATCAGGACAACTCAACAAAAACCCTTACAAAAAGTCAAATATCTGACTCACCGGGAGCCCGCCTTCAATCCTTTCAAAAAGGATGGCGGGGAGCTCCAAAGTACATACGAAATGTTATTCTCAGAGGATATCATTGGAAATGGCTAGAGACTCCACCTCTGTCATTCCCAACTTCTCAAAAGGCGTCCACTACTCTAGTAAAAGAGGTGAACGATCTTCTTTCAAAAAGTGCTATTTATTCTGTCCTAACTCAGCTTTGTTTCCAAAGCAGAGTATTCTTAGTCCCGAAGAAGCACGGCAATTATCGAGTTGTCATAGACCTATCCCACTTGAACCAGTTTATCGAAAACTCAAGATTCAAGATGACAAATCAAGTCGTTGCAGCAAACTTACTGCAAAGAGGGGCATGGGCAACAACTTTAGACATACAGGACGCATACCTGCACGTACCAATACGACCATCCCTTCACAAATACCTGGCCTTCATGCTAAACGATCAGCTTTACTTTTTCAAGGCTCTGCCCTTCGGACTGTCGACAGCTCCAAGGATATTCACCATGATCATGAAATGGCCCTTACAGTTGCTGCATCTGAAAAACATACAGTTGCTAGCATATCTAGACGACCTGTTAATTTGGGCTCCTACGAAAACGCAAACACTCTGTGCGACCAATTCCGTAATGAAGACATTACAGGAATTAGAATTCCTGTTAAACTTAACAAAATCAATGATAATTCCCTCTCAACACTTCGTGTGGTTGGGAATATCATTCTCCACTCCAGAGATGATGTGGGCCATCCCTATGGAAAAACAGCTATCCATGCAAAAAGAGGCCATCAATCTCATCACCTCAAGGGAATCGAGCAGGAGAATTTGGGAGAGTCTGATCGGCCAAGCATCATTCTTCTCCCAAGTGGTGAAACCACTCAGACTAATCTTCTACCCCTTGGCAAAACCACAGGAGTTGGGGCCAACAGTTTGCAGGGACAAAATGAGGGAAATTCCCCCTCATCTATTGCAAGCACTTATCCCATGGACAAACTTGGAGGTACTGTCTCAAACTTATCCATTGAAAATCCCGGAGCCAACACTCACCCTTTGGACAGACGCGTCCCTAGAGGGATGGGGCTGCTTAACTTCGGACAACCAAGTGGCCCAGGGTCACTGGTCAATAGAAGAGAAAGAATGGAGCATCAATCGCCTAGAATTGCTGGCAATTCTGGAAGCAATAAAGGTGTTGCAATTAAGCAACGAGCATCTACTCGTATACACGGACAACGAAACTGCTCGATTCTCCATAAACAAGATGGGAAGCAGCAACAGTCGGATACACTTTCTTATTACTCGGATAATGGAGTTGGCGGAACGCCACAAGTTAACATTGGTAGCAGCCAGAATAAATTCCAAAGAGAATATAGTAGCGGATCACCTCAGTCGATCCACAGTGCAACCAACAGAATGGGAATTATCCATAAACACATTCAACATGATTCAAGAATGGCACGGGAAGCTCATGATAGACATGATGGCAACCCCGTTGAACTCCAAGCTTCCAAACTTCATTTGTGCTTTCGAGCACCCCCTGGCAATAGGGACGGATGCTCTATCAATAGACTGGAACCACTTCCAGGAAATTTACATATTCCCTCCCGTCAATCTGATTCCGAAACTGATCCCATTTCTAACGAAGTACCAAGGGAGGGGCGTGATCATAGTCCCGTGGCGCCCCACGGCACCATGGTTTCTTACAATATGGTCAAAAGCAGTAGATCATCTACACTTGCACAAAAGCGTCTCTCAAATGGTCTCAGGGAAAGAAATATCAGGAGACTACAGATTTTACGGAAGGTGGACCGCCTTCAGCTTTTGAAACGAATATGGTCTATTAAATACGATAAAGTTACTTCTGAGCAGCTTTCTCTTTCCTTCCGTAAATCGTCTTCAAACCAATATCAGTCTGTTTGGCGATGCTTCCAAAATTGGCTGCCCCCTGTGGTTAAGGTCCTGACTAAAGCTCACATCCTTAGATTCTTAATATGGCTACACAAGAAAAAGAAGCTCTCTTCCAAAACTGTGCTAAGTTACAGAGGAGCCTTATCCCTACCTCTGAAAATGGGGTTCGGGATAAACACAAAGGATAAGGACTTCAACTTACTGGCAAGGGCTCAGTTCTTAAACCGACCAGCTCCTAAAAAGAAAATACCAAGTTGGTCCTTGAACCATGCTCTCGAATTTTTCAAACTACCTCGCTTCAATAACAACAGAGCATCTGCTAAAGACCTCTTTCTGAAATGTCTTTTTCTTACGGCAATTGCGTCGGGTAACAGAGCTTCTGAATTGTCTGCTTGTGTGAGGGGAGGCATAGTTCAGTCTGGTAATACTCTAACTATTCCAGTTAAGGACAAGTTCTTGTATAAGAACCAGAGAGCAAACTCCTCACCCAATATCATCTCCTTTCCGAGCCTTCCTCGACAAGAGTTATGTCCAGTGGCATGCTTACTGAAGTACACCAAGATGACTGAGAAATTGCCTCATAATAATTACCTGTTTATCCATCCTGCGTCAAATAAACCACTAAAATCTGGGAGAATTTCATATTGGCTACTACAAGCTCTTAAATTAGCCACTCCTAATTTCAAAGGAACAGCGCATGAAGTCAGGGGTCAGGCATACAGTGCTGCTTGGTCAAGAGGCGTCCCTATGGAACGGATACTCAAAGAAGGGTTCTGGCTGACCCCAAACGTGTTCATTGACAATTATTTGAACTCTATTGATTCTCTTATCACGCCTTTCATTGGCGGTAGACACTTAATTAAACCCTAAATCTGTTTAGTAGATATGTGTTTGGTCATTACTAGATTATTAGTAACGAATCATTATTATTCTTGTATTTGTGCCACTAGCAACTAAACATTAGTTACTGATCCACAGTTATCTTTTTGTTGTTCTGAATTATGTGATTCACTGTTATTCTATGTTGGTTTCTCTGAATATATGAGAGCATTGATCTGTGTGTCCATATCCCTTTCCTCCACCGTAGCTATACCTGCGGCGTAATTGGTACTTCGAAACCTAATAGGGAAATGACGAAATGTAGGAAGTAAATATATTAGATTGACGCAGGAAAGCGTCATATTTGCTTCCTTAAATGAGTCATTTCCCTATTGGTACCTCCTCCTCCCCAAAAGGATATATATTTCTTATCAGTAGGTGTTCCAAAGATCTGATGAGAATAGCTAGTGCAGCTACTTATATAGAGCTGACTGGCTTGCTGAGATGGCTGGTTGGCTGAACGGCTGGTTGGCGGACGGCTGACTGGCTGAGCAAATTTTTAGCTTCTAATTGGCTGGATTGTCCGCCAGTTACACAGATCTAGTCTCTGAGAGAAACTATGACATAAATTAATGGCTTTCTTATAATAATTAGAGAGGTGAAACCTAATAGGGAAATGACTCATTTAAGGAAGCAAATATGACGCTTTCCTGCGTCAATCTAATATATATATACATATATATAATTTTCTTCTATGATAGAAGATGTGGAAGTGACCGATAATTCGTAATTCACCCTAAATGGGGGCTCCAAATCTGCTATTTACGTTGTCTGCTTTCACAGAGGAGATCTGCCAGACCCTGAGAAGCTCCTCCTGAAGGAGGACACAGTACGTCTGAAGAGGTGTATATACGCTGCACAGAAGACGACACTGCCCCCCATCACCACACACAATGTCATAGATGACAGCAATGACCATGTCCTTAACGCACTGAGGAGGTGTCAGCTCTTCAACCATCCCTCTGATAGGGTGAAGGTGAGAAAACAACCTCTAAACCCCACCAATAGAAGCTTCATTTGTAGCGTAAGGCCCCCTTCACACTTGCCTTAGAAAAAAGCAGCATTTTTTCTAGCGCAAGTGTGAAGAGCTCCGTTAAAATTAATTGCAGCTAAACTTTTTACCTTGAGTATTTTTTCTAACGCGGCGTTGAGAACGCAAGTGTGAAGGGGGCCTTTATAATAATGGTTGTTGGTGAAAAGCCCCCTGGGACTCTATCCCGAAACTGTTTGGTGGTGAAGTAGAAGAATGGATCCATTGACCCCCGACCTGTTGTAATTTGGATTTTGGGTGATCATATTTAATGATAGTACCTCTGTTTATCATTTTTTTTAACGCTTGCAGTTTTAGATGTCAGGTAAACTCGTATGCTTCATTTCCTATCACCTCTTCATTTTCCTCTTCCATTCCTAGTTAAGTGACTGCATTCACTGAGTAGCTTGACTTTGTTCATGGAGTCACTTTCCTTTCTGACTGCTTCTTCCAGTCCCTTGTATTAAATTTCTTTTTAACGTCAGCGATATGGTCATTGATTCCGAAGCAGACGTTAAACCAACACTAAAATATTTAATAATTAATTGTCTTCCATGTAGCTATTTGTAAAAATATTTTCTAAAGAACTGGTAAATCGTTTTTTTTTTTCCTTCAGGTTATTTTCCATCCTGAGTTTCTGTCCGCTACCAGCCCTCTATTTGGTATGGACTACGAAGAGTTTGTACGGGGCTGCCATTTGGGTGTGTTCCCTTCGTACTATGAACCCTGGGGCTACACTCCTGCCGAATGTACCGTCATGGGGATACCTTCCGTCACCACCAATCTGTCTGTAAGAATGGGGCTGTCTGGTAGGAACTGGTACTCCAGTTACTGTTATGACCATTCAGTATTTCATGTTATAGGTTAATTAAGAAATATAATTATAAATCTGTAGCTACATACCTGATATTTTATCATGTTGCTACAAACTTAAAACTTCCTATGATTTATTTACATTATTTCCTTGTTCGCAGGTTTTGGTTGCTTCATCTCGGATCACGTTTCCGACCCGATGAGTTACGGCATTTACATCGTAGACCGGATGAACATAGCGCTAGAAGAGTCAGTACGTCAGTTGGCTCAGCAGCTGTACGAGTTCACTTCCCTCAACAGGAGACAGAGAATTATACAGAGGAACAGGACAGAGAGACTGTCTGAACTGCTGGACTGGAGACAACTCGCTTCAGTGAGAGATGGGGGTTATTATGAGTGAAAAGCGTGTCTGGACATGTTTCAGCCTGTCTGGACATGTTTTAGACTGTCTGGACATGTTTTAGACTGTCTGGACATGTTTCAGCGTGTCTGGACATGTTTCAGCGTGTCTGGACATGTTTCAGCCTGTCTGGACATGTTTCAGCCTGTCTGGACATGTTTCAGCCTGTCTGGACATGTTTCAGCCTGTCTGGACATGTTTCAGCCTGTCTGGACATGTTTCAGCCTGTCTGGACATGTTTCAGCCTGTCTGGACATGTTTCAGCCTGTCTGGACATGTTTCAGCCTGTCTGGACATGTTTCAGCCTGTCTGGACATGTTTCAGCCTGTCTGGACATGTTTCAGTCTGTCTGGACATGTTTCAGTCTGTCTGGACATGTTTCAGCCTGTCTGGACATGTTTGAGCCTGTCTTGACATGTTTGAGCCTGTCTTGACATGTTTGAGCCTGTCTTGACATGTTTCAGCTTGTCTGGACATGTTTCAGCCTGTCTGGACATGTTTCAGCCTGTCTGGACATGTTTCAGCCTGTCTGGACATGTTTCAGCCTGTCTGGACATGTTTCAGCCTGTCTGGACATGTTTCAGCCTGTCTGGACATGTTTGAGCCTGTCTGGACATGTTTGAGCCTGTCTGGACATGTTTCAGCCTGTCTGGACATGTTTCAGCTTGTCTGGACATGTTTCAGCTTGTCTGGACATGTTTCAGCCTGTCTGGACATGTTTCAGCCTGTAGCTATTTGACATTTTTCTGTGAACAAACTTAGTAAAGTTAGCTTCCTATGTAAACTATATATAAGCTACGTCAAGTAGATATTATGAACGGTAGCCGGTAAATTGCTCGAATGAACAATTGCTCAAATTATCAAATTGCTCGAATTATAAAATTGCAGAGTTTTTGATTTTATAAAAGTCGGTTATTCATGAAGTGGAGCTGCACCTAACAATGTTTGTTTCTTTTTAGTAATTAATCATAATTCATTTTATAAATGATTTTAATTATTACTCATTCTGCATAATTTTTTTTAGACCGTTTGTTTCATCTCGTATGTAACATGTGAATTGGAATCATGTGGTGAATCAGTACTATTAATGTTTTTATTTTATCATAAAACCCGAAATTTATTTATTACTAGCCTATCTGTATGTGGTACCTCAATAGGTGAAATAACTCAAAGTTATGACAGAGTTTTAATAAATCTACAAAAAAAATTGGTTTTTTATGATAAAATAAAAACATGAATAGTACTGATTCACCACATGATTCCAATTCACATGTTACATACGAGATGACACAAACGGTCTAAAAAAAGATTATGCAGAATGAGTAATAATTAAAATCATTTATAGAATGAATTATGATTAATTACTAAAAAGAAACAAACATTGTTAGGTGCAGCTCCACTTCATGAATAACCGACTTTTATAAAATCAAAAACTCTGCAATTTTATAATTCGAGCAATTGTCCTTTGAGCAATTGTCCTTTGAGCAATTGTCCTTTGAGCAATTGTCCTTTGAGCAATTGTCCTTTGAGCAATTGTCTTTCGAGCAATTGTCTTTCGAGCAATTGTCTTACGAGCAATTTACCTAGAACCATTATGAACTATATAAAACTTTTTTTCTATACTCAGACTGTTTCTCAAGTTCATACTTCATTAAATAAGTTTTTTTATTTACATTTTCTTCTAATTCACTAAATATATAATATATTGCTATCAGGTAACAATATTTTAAAATCCTCATGCATCGTTTCACGGCTTCTTTTCTCCCTCAGTACTACAGACAGGCCCGTCAGGAGGCTCTGGTGAAGGTGTACCCTGAACTGCAGTGTGCGGAGTCTGGGGGTGCCTCTCGCCTCAACTACCCCCGCCCCATCTCTGAGCCCCCCTCCCCCTCCTCATCCCGTGCCACCACCCCCGCCCCCTCTGAACATGGCAGTGACGTGGAGAGTGTGGACGATGAAGGAGAGGTAATTACCATGTACAACTCCTCTATAGTGAAATGCTGTATGGTGATGGAAGTAGCTAGCCTCTATAGTGAACACCCCCCTCAAGCCATCCACCTTGTCGTGGTGAGGGGGCTTGTGTGGGCCAATGATGGTAGAGGCTGTACTTGCTGGGGGTCTCGACCCTCAGGTAGATCTAATCATGCTAGGTTGGCTCTGCCTGAGGCTCCAGACTAAGAGGTGGCTTGGATGGTTTACGGATGGATTTGAGCGAGTGAAGATAACGAACGATACTGATCTGGACTAGCTATGGAAAATAGCTGAGGAAGGAGACTTCACTAAAAACCCCCACATCTATTGGTCATTAGTAAACATGAATAAGTCTAATAATGAAAATAAAGCCAACAGCGTTAACGGGACTGTGGCAGCACCTGAGGGTAGCAGCTGCAGTGTCGCGCTCGGCAAGTCTCGCATCGGTCAGGTGGAGACGGGTCGTCATCTAGCAACTGACTCAGAGGTTAGTGGAGCCCAGGCTACCTCTGCAAAACATGCGACTGGTGCAATACCAAAAGTAGATAGAACTACCAATAGAAATATTGACAAATCTAAACCGAGCAGCTCATCTGCCAGACCAAGAGACCAAGCTAACAACAATTTTGAAAAACTATTCGGACCGAAAAATTTTGTGCAATTCTTTTCCATTAAATCCAATGGAGAAGCTAACTTAAAAAGTTAAATATGTTCAAGGTAGATAAAGAAATCAAACACTATGTTGGTGTTTGTGAGAAAATTACAGAGGATTTTCAACTGAAATCGTGGACGGTGGAAGTGAGAACCGCTGAACAAGGAACTAAGTTACTCACTATGACCAACTTGTGTGGTGAATCTGTTAAAGTCATACCCCACGAATATCATAACTCTTCACAAGGAGTAATCACATGTTCTCTTCTTAAAGACTTTAAAGATGAAGATATTGTGGAGGGCCTCTCAGATCGTGGGGTGATTGGATGCCGTAGAATTATACGGGGCCCCAAATCATCACACCCGGAGCCAACGACAACCCTACTTTTGACATTTAATACCCCAAACCCACCAGACAGACTGTTGATAAGAACTGGACTCGTGGAACGAGTTCGTCTTTACATCCCTCTACCAAGGAGATGCTTCAACTGCCACCGTTACGGGCATTCTGGAGCAAAGTGCCGTAAACCCCTACCTGTTTGCATCCGCTGTGGTGGAGACATGGAGGGGGATCATACACCAGATACCTGCCGATTACCTGTAAACTGCATCCACTGCCATGAACCACATAGTGTGACTTCCAAAAACTGCCAAAGATTCCTGCTTGAAAAAGAAATACTAGCCATTAAGACCAAAGAACACCTAACCTTTGCAGAAGCAAGATCCAAAGTAAACCTTACACTCGGTGCAACACGATCCTATTCTGCAATAGTTGCAAATCCAATAATAGCTCCAGCTCCAGATAGACATCAACAGACAGTTGATAAAAGTAGACATCAACAGACAGTTGATGCAGATAGACAACAGACAGCTGATATCAACAATAATACTAATACTACTAAACAACAGGAGCCCAAGACATCAACGAAACGACGACTTCAAAGATCTCCATCTATATCACCAGAACGAGCTAACGCCGAAAATAACTCAAAATCGATGAAACATCGAACTAAACATCCAAAATTTGAACAAACCCGATCCATAACTGATGACAACCCTCATCAAATGGATATAACTGAACCACCTGATAGGGTTCTTGAGAAAAAGAGAAATTCTCTCAAAGAGAATATAAACTATTCTCCTCAACAAAATAACATCTTGAATCAAGCTAGAAAATCCAACAAAGATAAAAAGAAATCAAATAATCATAAAGCTTACCGTAGTCAATCAATAGACTAACGGTAGCTATTACCACTATAATAATTAAGAGATCACTCTTATCATAAACAAGTTCTCTTCTCTATTACTAAACTTCTACCCACATTCATAAGCTTTTAATCCTACAATGGAACTGTCAGGGATATCGCTCGAAGTATGAGGATCTCAGACACATACTGAACCTTAAGCATCCAGCAATCGCACTACTTCAGGAAACCATGCTTGGTGACTGTACTCCTCGTCCGCCAGCTGGATACAACATCTATAGCTCCTTCAATAGACCAGTTCCTGGTAATGGTCTTGCCACCCTAATCAGAAAAGATATTCCACACATGAATCTGCAACTACAAACAAACCTGCAGGCAACAGCATTCAGAATTAGATTAGCACGACAATATACCATTTGCAATATTTATCTACCACCAAACAAACTAATTCATCTCAATGATATCACCAATATAATTGACCAGCTGCCTGTTCCCATATTATTATGTGGGGACTTCAACAGTCGCCACCAACTATGGGATGAAACATGCACCCAGCAAGATGCTAGATCACGAATAATTGAATCTCTACTATTAAACTCGTCACTAGCTCTATTAAACAGTGGTATTGCTACTCACTTCCACGTGCAGACGGGCTCAAGCTCTGCAATAGACCTAAGCCTCTGCTCTGCAACGAATGTGACAGATTTTTCCTGGTCCACAATGAACGACTTATATGGAAGTGACCATTACCCCTTAATAATAGAAGAAATTGAACCACAAGTACATGTGCCTCAAGAGCGGTACTTGGAGCACAAGGCAGACTGGTCAAAGTTCTCATTTGCAACCTACATCGATGACCTCAATTGCTACGTTAATGATAATTCTACAGAGGAGCTAGTCACTATGTACTGCAAACATATAATCTTGGCTGCTGACATAGCAATACCTCGATCATCTGGACGCCTTCAACCACGAAAAGTGCCCTGGTGGACTGAGGAATGTACTCAGGCCAACAGACAGCGCAAAAAAGCTCTTAGAAAATATCAGCGGTCACTACTTGTTTCTGATAAAATAGCTTACTGCAGAGCGAGAGCAGTTGCAAAGAGAGTGAAATTCGAGGCAAAGAGAACGTCCTGGCAAAAATACGTCAGCAGCCTCAACATGAACACACCAAGATATGGACCAGAATACGAAAAATAAGAGGATCCTATCAAAGTCATAAGGCCTCTTATTTGATAAAGAATGGTGACCATATTACTGATGACATGGATATTGCTGAACTTATGGCAAACCATTATGAAGCTATAAGCAGTAATAATTCATACAACTTAAATTTTCAGAGATATCGAAGGACACATGAGCCACCAATTAATTTCTCAACAAATGAAGATATACCATATAATAGCCCTATCACCCAAATAGAATTGAGAAGAATGCTGGCAACTTGTGGAAACACTGCAGCAGGAGAAGATAAAATCACCTATAATATGATCAGGAGATCTTCATGAATCATGCTTTCAATTTTTAATATCCATTTACAATAAAATATTTGATACTGGACAATATCCACTACAGTGGCAATCTAGCGTTGTGCTTTCATTTCCAAAACCTGGCAAGGACTCAACAGTAGAAGAAAACTTCAGACCAATTTCCCTCACCAGCTGTGTAGGGAAGTTGATGGAAAAAATAATTAATAATAGACTCACATTCTTTCTTGAATCTAATAATCATCTCTCACCTGAACAATTTGGATTTAGAAAGATGCACTCCACTATTGATGCATTGAATCGATTTACAACGGATGTTGCCAAATCCCTGAATGAGAAGAATAATGTCATATGCGTCTCCTTTGATTTAAGAAAGGCATATGACACGACATGGCGATACGGAATTCTTCAAAATATGTATGATATTGGCTTGAGGGGCAAACTACCTTAATATGTTAGATGTTTTCTATCTGACAGACTTTTCCGAACGAAAATAGGCAATGCTATTTCTACCTGTCACAGATTTGATCAGGGAGTACCACAAGGAGGAGTGCTAAGTTGCACCCTTTTTTCCCTGGCTATCAACAACATACTCAAATGTATACCAAGCAATGTTCGTGCTTCACTCTATGTTGATGACCTGCTCATTTATTGCAGTGGGAATTATTTTCCTGGTATGGAGAGACGACTACAATTCGCTATAAATAGGGTCAGCAGTTGGGCGGACTCACACGGGTTAACGTTCTCTGCAGCTAAGACAAATTGCATTCACTTTCACCACAAGAAAAGATTCCAACAACCACTAAAGTTGATGCTAAACAAAACCATAATACCCAATAGAGAACATATAAAATATCTTGGAATGGTGATTGATTACAGGCTCAGCTGGAAAGATCATGTAAAAACTACGAAGATCGAATGCTTCAAGAGACTGGAACTACTGAAACATATCTCTCACACATCCTGGGGATCTGACAGAACCACAATGCTCAGGCTCTATAGAGCTGTTATCAGATCCAAGTTAGATTACGGATGTTTTATTTATGGTGGTGCAGTTGATGGGACACTGGCATTGCTAGATCCCATCCATAATGCTGCTATTCGACTGAGTACTGGAGCCTATAGATCGTAGCCGGTACTTAGCTTGTATGCTAAGAGTGGAGAGCCTCCCCTTAAAACTAGAAGAGAGCAACTACTTTTACAGTACTATGCAAGGACCCTTCAATTGCCTACCTCAGCAGGATACCAAACTATTGAGAATCATACTACCTATATCAACAATAACCCTGGTAAAATGGTAACTGTTGCTGACCAAATAAAGTCAGCTACAATCGATATAGACTTTAACATTGTAACTTTACCATTTGTATACAAAGATGTACCAGTTTGGCAATTATGCCCAGATACTATAATATGTAACTGCTATGAATACCCTAGAAAGGGTACTTGTTCTGACCATGTAATGCGATCCTATTTTAACGAACATCGGAATCAACATCATAATGGTGAGTTTCCTATTTTCACTGACGGCTCTAAGAGTGACATTGGAGTGGGCTGTGCAGCTACTAGCTTTGGTGGATGTAAGAAAATGAAGCTGATGACCCAGAGTTCTATATTCACTGCGGAATTGTGTGGACTGTTCTGTGGTCTGCTGATAGCAAATAGTATGGAACATGAGAAATTTGTAATTTACTGTGACTCCACTAGTGCTATACAGGTTACGGATCATTTTGAATCCACTCACCCTATCATCAGAAAAATTATAATCTTGTTGATAAAACTGAAAAATAGAAACAAGAACATCACATTCTGCTGGAGTCCAGCACATGTTGGAATCCTTGGTAATGAAGCAGCAGATAAGCTGGCTGCATCTGCAGCTGAAGAAGATGTCCCACCATGCAATGAAGAGTTACCATACCGAGACTGGTATCCTCTCATTAGAGGCGCAGTGAGAGAGCGCTGGGCAGCTCAGTGGCTTGGAGTGAATCACAACAAACTACGACAGCTGAAAGACACGACAATACCATGGCAACCGCTGAACAATAGAAAACAATCCATCATTCTCACAAGAATACGCATTGGACACACAAGACTAACTCACCAATATCTCATGGAGCAACAGCATCAACCCTACTGTGAGGACTGTATCGTCCATCTGACTATCAAGCACCTACTTTCGGAGTGTCCATCTCACTCCGACCTGAGACTACAAATATTTCCTGAATCCTTCAACAAGAATCCTAACGAAATTATGAGACTGATGCTTGCTGAGCGTCAGGATGAGTCCTTTGACTTTGCTCGGATATTCAGATATTTGCAAGAGATAGGAATCTATGATAACATCATCTGAACTATGAAACTGGCCTATCCCCAATCTAGTGTTCGACGCGTTATAGAACATACTGAAGCGTCAAGATGAACCACCCCTCAACTAATCAATCAATATAGTGAACACATTTTCTCTAGTCAGCTATAAAATGACCATCTATTCTCTAAATATGTGTTCACTATAGAGGCTACTTCCTTACTCAGGACACTACTTTCACTATACAGGAGTTCCACCATGTCATATTTAACTAACATTAAAATGTGTGCTGTCATGAGTGATACAAATATTTTTCGAATATTGTGGTTCAATAAAATTAAGTTCCGTTCTAGAAACTCCAATTTATTTATTTTCGGTTCTAATTTATTGAGTTTTCTTTATTTCAGCTGGAAGAACTGCGCAACCCATCCCGTGATTAGTGTCGCCTGCTCTACTATCACTCTAAAGTCTAACCCATCTACTCAACTATGCAAAAAAAATGGGGCATCTATGGGAATGTGGTGGGTGACGTGTTACTTTTTGCGTCATGATGGACTGTTGCGTCATGATGGACTGTTGCGTCATGATGGACTGTTGCGTCATGATGGACTGTTGCGTCATGATGGACTGTTGCGTCATGATGGACTGTTGCGTCATGATGGACTGTTGCGTCATGATGGACTGTTGCGTCATGATGGACTGTTGCGTCATGATAGACTGTTGCGTCATGGTAGACTGCTGCGTCATGGTAGACTGTTGCGTCATGATAGACTGCTGCGTCATGGTAGACTGTTGCGTCATGGTAGACTGTTGCGTCATGATACGACTGTTGCGTCATGATACGACTGTTGCGTCATGATACTACTGTTGCGTCATGATACTACTGTTGCGTCATGATACTACTGTTGCGTCATGATACTACTGTTGCGTCATGATACTACTGTTGCGTCATGATACTACTGTTGCGTCATGGTAGACTGTTGCGTCATGGTAGACTGTTGCGTCATGGTAGACTGTTGCGTCATGATGAACTGTTGCGTCATGATGAACTGTTGCGTCATGATGAACTGTTGCGTCATGATGAACTGTTGCGTCATGATGAACTGTTGCGTCATGATGAACTGTTGCGTCATGATGAACTGTTGCGTCATGATGAACTGTTGCGTCATGATGAACTGTTGCGTCATGATGAACTGTTGCGTCATGATGAACTGTTGCGTCATGATGAACTGTTGCGTCATGATGAACTGTTGCGTCATGATGAACTGTTGCGTCATGATGAACTGTTGCGTCATGATGAACTGTTGCGTCATGATGAACTGTTGCGTCATGATGAACTGTTGCGTCATGATGGACTGTTGCGTCATCACGGGTTATATGAGGTTTAAGACAATGCTTTGATGTCAAAAATGACGTTGACATCATGTATGTACTTTAACGTCAAAATGTGTATGACGTTAAAGTAACTACATGATGTTTCTACATCACCATTTTCTAGTTTAGTTATATTTGTTATTCATTTCCTGTAGCTGCTTCAATATTTAAAATAACACTTCAAAAAATCGAAAGTGTCAAACTAGTTTTAACGAAGATGTCTAGATAAGTTTATCAAGTTATATATTCTCTCCAGTTCTATCCTCCATATTATGTGCCATTCATTTAAAAAAAATCATTTTAATTATAACCCATCAGATCTATTTTTCTCAAACATGTTCAATTCATGTTGACATTTTTATATGTTAACAATACATATATTTATTCATGTTTATTGGTCTATTGTTTTGTATGAACATGTTTTCTTTGAATTCTATAGGTTTTGCTCCGCTTTTTATATAGTGTTTTGTTGAATTTTGATAAATATTCAATTTCCGAAAACGATAGAATTAGCTACATGCAAGTAAATTCTACCTAGGGTAAGTTCCGAGTTATCGAACAATTTCATATTTTCGATTATATAAAAATTGTATCTATGATACCTGTATCCATGATATCTGCAGGACAGTATCATGGATACCAATTGATCTAGAAATTTGATGGTTCTTATATGATTTTGAATCGATAACTTGATCCTGTACGGTAATAGAGTATTTAGCCCCCCTATTCTTTTTATGATGGTGCTAAGTTTTCTAGTTTTTAGAGCTACTTTAGATAATAGGTATGACAACTGATAGAAGAGGCATGACTGCCATTGTTGCAGTACTCGGTAAGTGGGGTTTAACCAGTCAATCGGATAACCCAAAGGTTAGATTGGTTTAATGCTATGTTTACACACACTTTTCGAGAACTGTGCTGTCACCCTGTATTTAATTCAGATATCGCAATATTACGTTTTCCAATTTATTTTATGATAATTCAGTTCTTTTATTTTCATATATTTAGTTCAGGTTGATTGATTTAAATTAGCTTTGATAGATTTTATAAAGCAGTAATTTAAGAAAATTTA
The DNA here is from genome assembly GCA_947561585.1 of Caprella mutica. Lineage (NCBI taxonomy): Eukaryota > Metazoa > Arthropoda > Malacostraca > Amphipoda > Caprellidae > Caprella > Caprella mutica. The sequence goes on from CANNZV010001513.1 coordinate 127,071, forward strand.
ATTGATAATTTCTCAAGCCAGATTTTAATAAGAACGTGTTTGAACATGTATGAACGTGTTTGACCACGTATGAACGTGTTTCAGCTTGTAAGAATTTTACATAGTTACTCTCTCCGTTGCTACAATTTTTGTTAAATGGCAGCTGCTAGGATATAGTGAAATAAGGCGTTATTGTATAAAATAATTTACTTTTAATTGTTAAAAATAGTAACTGTGAAAATATAGAATCGATTCGTAATTAAATGATTTATTAGTTCGTATTTCTTTTAATTCCTCTAACTAAAGGGAAATCGTACATTTGAAAGAAGTGGCATTATGAATTGTTGATGAAAATTTCAGTTCCATGAAATTTATGAAATAATTACAAGTTACAACACTTATTTTAGTGTTAACTATTCTTCTTTCATGAATGTCGTAATTCATTTCTTAAAATAACTCTGAGCCGTTCAATTATATAATAAACTTTTTCGTTTTTTTTTGAGTAAATATTGGGTATAAAAAATGTCATTCAAATTATTTGTTTCCCCGTAAGTTTATTAATTGCTTCAAAATAAATTAAAACTTTATAAATTTATTTAACCGTTTGGAAACGGAAAAATAGAATATAAAATAATTTTATTTATATTCAACCAGATTTCATTCGCGGTTGAAATTATCTTTCAAAATACATTTTATTAATATTTTGTTGTCGTATTTCGAATCATGGAAAATAAAACAAGTTTTTCTATTAAATAATTTATAGATATTTAATTGAATCATTGGAAGAAAACTATATTGAAATTATTTAGCGTTCATTTATAAAGTTCAAATGGAACATATTCTTGCGGTAGGGCTATTAATCGAATGGAGGCTTATTTTAACCGAATGAGAAATACCGATGAACACAGTGAGAATATTGTTAATTATTTGAAAAGATGACCTATTCCTAACCAGATGGCCCTTGTCAATTGGCCCAGTGTTCGTGCCTTTATTTTGCCAACGTTGACCGACATTGGCCCGATACTGCATTGTAATCAGGGCTATAACATTGGACAAACTTACTATAGAAACATTTATATACTCCAGAAAACAATTATATCTTAAACTAAGGCCGAAAACACATTTTTTGTTTATAATTTGAAATTTGAAAGAGAAACAAAAGTGAAATTGATCACGTACAATCTTCTTTAGCGTTTGTTTTGAATGACAACTAAGTAGGTATAATCAGTCCTATATTAAATATTCCTGTTAAGGTATAAATCCGAGAAACTTATAATAGAAACGTTTAATTATATACTTTTTAGAAATAATTTAATTTTTAAACGAAGGACGAAAGTACATACCATTTATTCGTTTATAAAATTCGAATTTGAAATTAAAACAAAGAGTGTAGAATCTTTTTCTTCATCGTCAGATTATTATTTAGTGAAATTGTTGCACTCAGATTATACTGAAGTTAATTGAATGCAGTTTGCAGAATGATTGTCCTAGACCTTAGTTATATAATATTACGTTCTAATTAATAAACTCATTTTTTCTGCAGAACCTGGAGAAGACCTTAAATTTAAACATAAAGAATTAGATTTATAGTTTCTTTATCAGTTATTAACTGATATCAATCTAATAGAGGTTTACTTTCCTTTGTTTCTGTACTTGTGTTTCTTCTTCTCTGTCGGAATCGACATCAGTTCGGACAGCAATGGAGAGAGAGTCACATCAAACTTAGTGCCATTCTTCAACGCTATTTCTTTAACAGAGTCCATGTTAGGTTTATCCGGCACTCTCTCGGAATTCAATTTGTAGTCTTGTCTGAAATCCAGATGGAAGTTGAATAATATAATATAGTACATAATTTAATATTCATTTTCACTTTACAAAATTTATTTTTGACTTCTTAGGCTACATTAATTAACGGTAAACTAAGTTAACCAATTTAACTCGTTTTGCGGTGAATTTACCATACGGTGAATTGAGTTGCGGTGAACTTACCGCACACCGTTATGATTGAACATTGAAGAATACCTAACGTTACCTGGCACTGCTGCTCTTTGAAGAATAGGGGCAATCAGACAGACGAGTCATCATATCACCGTTCCTCCAAATCAAAGACAGATGGACGCAGAAAAAAAACACCAGCAACAGTTTTGGTTGCCGCATGAGAGTCGAATGGAATACGACTAACAAAATGAGAATGAGCATTTGTAGTTGTCTGAAAAATGAGAAATTTGATATTAGAATAATGAATGAAAAACAGGACATGTATAGTCGGTACATTGCTCGAAAAGAATTGCTCGAAAAGAATTGGTCGAAAAGCAATTGCTCGAATGAACATTTGCTCGAAAAGCAATTGCTCGAATGAACAATTGCTCGAAAAGCAATTGCTCGAATGAACAATTGCTCGAAAAGCAATTGCTCGAATGAACATTTGCTCGAAAAGCAATTGCTCGAATGAACAATTGCTCGAAAAGCAATTGCTCGATAGACAATTGCTCGAAAAACATTTGCTCGAACGAACAATTGACCGAAAGAACAATCGCTCAAATGATATAAGATAAATGAAATAGAGTTATTATCGAATACTAATTAGAAACAAGGACGATTAGATGCAGCAAATCGAAGAGATTCAACTTCATTATTAACTGACTTTCTGCAATATTTTTGTAATTAAAAATTGCTCATATAATCAAATTATGAATAGTAAAAATAAGAAAAACAGGAAGATAATAATTTAAAAAACAGAATTATGATTGATAGTAAATAGCGTTGAAAAATATGAAATACAGTTATTATAAATTATTAATTAGATACCAGGACGATTAGGTGCAGCTAACTTGTTGATTATCTTTCTTTTATTAATTTGATTATTCGAGCAATTGATTATTCGGGCAATCGTTCATTCGATCAATTGTTTTCGAGCAATTTACCTAGAACTGTATAACCCGATCGTAAAGTTATGGTGAGTCCATAGAGTATTAAATTGAGTACCCCATTGATAAAAAGGAAAAGAGACGATATGCAATCTGAAAAAAATATTTTAGTGTATATGGAAATTTAATTTTGATAAGTACTTGGTATACACACATTTTTTTTAATAAACATAGAAAAATTTATATAAAACAAGATCAAAGTCGAATATGACTGGTTACAATGATTCAGTTAATGTCATTTATAAGTGGTGGAGAAGGTATGCGATCGAAGAGTGCCAGTCATCTAGCTTATCGTACATCACTTGATTATACATTTTAAGAAATCATTCATCTGAACGCAGGCAAAATAGGAGAGTAAATTCATCTGTACAGGGTGAACGACAAAAAAGATACCTGAATTTAATTGCTTATAAGTTTGGAACAAATCGAAATATTTCAATTCTCTTTGCTGCATTATGTTCAAAAAAGAGTTATTTATCACTCTAGCAAAAAACGTTATATTGATAACATTTCTCTCTTCTCAGCGTTGTGTAAGTTGCACAAACAGTTTTCCAGGTAAAAATCATTGTTTTCAAATTTACAACGTTTTATAAATTATTTATAAAAAGTGTACAAAATTAACCTCCATTTCATTGACATTAACGTACAATATAATGATCTATTCGAAATGGTGACCCCTATTTGCGACACATTTTTCACATCATGCTGTCATCGTGTCAGTGCTCTCTTATGATTCACTCAGGGTTATTCTTAGAGACTACAATTACGTAAGTGATTTTATTCATCAGGTCATCCTTAAGTGGAGATAATTAGACATTTTTCTCAAACCCCCTCACAGAAATTTAATTACAAGGTATGAGATCTGATATTCTGGGAAGCCATTAAATGGTATATCCAATTGTCATTATTCTGTGGCAGAACTGTTTTTGTAAATAATTTTCAACTAAGATGATCGCTACCACCAGATCTAATTAAAGTGTTATTCCCATATACAATATAAGTTTCGGGATAACTTCTCAATTCAAAAGTTGCAAATAATTCTACATAATAAAAAAGTGTGTAACAAAATAGAAACAGTATTTTTAAGATTTAGTATGATTTTTACATGGAATACTGTCTGACCTTTTTACCACTAATTTTCAAACAACGCTGGGATAGAAATATTATAATACCAATTTTACCGCCTTTGCTAGAGTGATAAAAAACACTTTTCTGTACATAAGACAAAGCACAGAATCAAATTATCTTGTTTAGTTAAGCAGGTAAATTCGGGTTTACTTACTTTCTTGTGATCCACCCTGTATATATTTTCAGAATGGTGGAATTTTCCATGGTGGAATCTTCCTGGTGGAATTTTCCACGGAGGAATATACCGTTCACGAAACGAACGAACATACAAACGAACATACGTACACAAGAATCAGTTGGGTGCTATGTCTCAAAACTTATCATTAATTAACCATGTAAAAAGTTATCATGGGACCCAACTTATCATCGATGGGAATTAAGAACGGCTCAGCTTAATCATCTATGAGTATTATATAAGAGTTACCCAACATAATCATCGATGTTAATGTCGTTATAGGTATAATTCAGTATTCATTATCAGTGTCCTGATTATATAGATTTATCAGAGAGGATCCATCTTAATTATCCATGAAGATTTCGACCAAAATAGAATAAATTAGAATATTGAATTATTCGAATCAATCTCTACAGAAAAATGAAAAGATAATCACATTCTCCGTAGATTTCCTCACTCAAAACATTATTAATAAATTAAAAGATTTCTAGGAAGGAAACAAATATATCGAATTAAAATTAGAACAGGCACTCATAGAGCGCATACCTTCACCGCTGATTAAAAATGAGTTCACTTTGACCTTGACCTTTGACCCGATCACTCCCAAAATCTAACCAAATGGTCCCTGAACAATGACCAATCGTCCCACCAAATTTCAGGCATTAAGTTAGTTGAAAACTTTTAAAATTACAAAATGACCTTGACTTTTGACCTTTGACCTTATCGCTATCAAAATATAATTGAAGGGTTCCTGAACAATGAAAAAAATTTCCACGAAATTTGAGGCAATTTGCCTCATTAAGTTTTGAGTTAGGCGAATAACAACAGTATGAATAAATCCGATCAGAACATAACTTTCCGCAATTTTGCAAAGAGAATAATGCGTAGTAACTTATAGTTTATCTCTTCTTATCCCAGTGAAAAATTACCAGAGAATAAGGCAATTTCCATCAATCTTAATTTCCATCAATTTCCATCAATCTTAATTTCCATCAATCTTGATTTCCATCAATCTTAGTTTCCATCAATTTCCATCAATCTTAATTTTCGTCAATTTCCATCAATCTTAATTTCCATCAATTTCCATCAATCTTAATTTCCATCAATTTCCATCAATCTTAATTTCCATCAATCTTAATTTCCATCAATTTCCATCAATCTTAATTTCCATCAATTTCCATCAATCTTAATTTCCATCAATTTCCATCAATCTTAATTTCCATCAATTTCCATCAATCTTAATTTCCATCAATCTTAATTTCCATCAATTTCCATCAATCTTAATTTCCATCAATTTCCATCAATCTTAATTTCCATCAATTTTAATTTTCATCAATTTCCATCAATCTTAATTTCCATTAATTTCCATCAATCTTAATTTCCATCAATTTCCATCAATCTTAATTTCCATCAATTTCCATCAATCTTAATTTCCATCAATTTCCATCAATCTTAATTTCCATCAATTTCCATCAATCTTAATTTCCATCAATTTCCATCAATCTTAATTTTCATCAAATTCCATCAATCTTAATTTCCATCAATTTCCATCAATCCTAATTTCCATTAATTTCCATCAATCTTAATTTCCATCAATTTCCATCAATCTTAATTTCCATCAATCTTAATTTCCATCAATCTTAATTTCCATCAATTTCCATTAATCTTAATTTCCATCAATTTCCATCAATCTTAATTTCCATCAATTTCCATCAATCTTAATTTCCATCAATTTCCATCAATCCTAATTTCCATTAATTTCCATTAATCTTAATTTCCATCAATTTCCATCAATCTTAATTTCCATCAATCTCAATTTCAATCAATTTCCATCAATTTCCATCAATCTTAATTTCCATCAATTTCCATCAATCTTAATTTCCATCAATTTCCATCAATCTTAATTTCCATCAATTTCCATCAATCTTAATTTCCATCAATTTCCATCAATCTTAATTTCCATCAATCTTAATTTCCATCAATTTCCATTAATCTTAATTTCCATCAATTTCCATTAATCTTAATTTCCATCAATCTTAATTTCCATCAATCTTAATTTCCATCAATCTTAATTTCCATCAATCTTAATTTCCATCAATTTCCATCAATCTTAATTTTCATCAATTTCCATCAATCTTAATTTCCATCAATTTCCATCAATCCTAATTTCCATTAATTTCCATCAATCTTAATTTCCATTAATTTCCATCAATCTTAATTTCCATCAATCTTAATTTCCATCAATCTTAATTTCTATCAATCTTAATTTCCATCAATTTCCATCAATCTTAGTCATAATTAATATTTAAAATAGGAAATATATTCGAGTGACTATTTAAACTGTTAAAATACAATATCTTTTAAAATACATTTGAAAATTGTGAATAAAATATGTATCAAAAACGTGACCGGTAATTTGGCTCCCGGTAATTTGCCTCCCGGTAATTTAAACTTCGGTAATTTGCCTCCCGGTAATTTGAACCCCGGTAATATTTGATTCCATGATGATGCACTACATCGCAACTGCTGAAAAAAAGACAACTGTCGCAGCCACATCAGAATTATCAAACGTTTTAAAAATAAACTAATGAATTTATCCTAAAATCTTGTAGCATAGTTAAATAATATTGATATAATATCTAATTAAGTGAATAAAATAACGGGGCTCAAATTATCAGAGGTCAAATTACCAGAGGTCAAATTACCAGGGGTTCAAATTACCAGAGGTCAAATTACCAGAGGTCAAATTACCAGAGGTCAAATTACCAGAGGTCAAATTATCAGAGGTCAAATTACCAGAGGTCAAATTACCAGAGGTCAAAATACCAGAGGTCAAATTACCAGGGGATCAAATTACCAGAGGTCAAATTACCAGAGGTCAAATTACCAGAGATCAAATTACCAGGAGGTCAAATTACCAGGGGGTCAAATTACCAGGGGGTCAAATTACCAGAGGTCAAATTACCAGAGGTCAAATTACCAGGGGGTCAAATTACCAGAGGTCAAATTACCAGGGGGTCAAATTACCAGGGGGTCAAATTACCAGAGGTCAAATTACCAGGGGTTCAAATTACCAGAGGTCAAATTACCAGAGGTCAAATTACCAGGGGTTCAAATTACCAGAGGTCAAATTACCAGAGGTCAAATTACCAGAGGTCAAATTACCAGGGGGTCAAATTACCAGAGGTCAAATTACCAGGGGGTCAAATTACCAGAGGGTCAAATTACCAGGGGGTCAAATTACCAGAGGTCAAATTACCAGAGGTCAAATTACCAGAGGTCAAATTACCGGGGGGTCAAATTACCAGAGGTCAAATTACCAGAGGTCAAATTACCAGAGGTCAAATTACCAGGGGGTCAAATTACCAGAGGTCAAATTACCAGAGGTCAAATTACCAGAGGTCAAATTACCAGGGGGTCAAATTACCAGAGGTCATATTACCAGAGGTCAAATTACCAGGGGGTCAAATTACCAGAGGGTCAAATTACCAGGGGGTCAAGTTACCAGAGGTCAAATTACCAGGGGGACAAATTACCAGAGGTCAAATTACCAGGGGGACAAATTACCAGAGGTCAAATTACCAGAGGTCAAATTACCAGGGGGTCAAATTACCAGAGGGTCAAATTACCAGGGGGTCAAATTACCAGAGGTCAAATTACCAGGGGGTCAAATTACCAGAGCTCAAATTACCAGAGGTCAAATTACCAGAGGTCAAATTACCAGGGGGTCAAATTACCAGAGGGTCAAATTACCAGAGGTCAAATTACCAGAGGTCAAATTACCAGAGGTCAAATTACCAGGGGGTCAAATTACCAGAGGTCAAATTACCAGAGGTCAAATTACCAGGGGGTCAAATTACCAGAGGTCAAATTACCAGAGGTCAAATTACCAGGGGGTCAAATTACCAGAGGTCAAATTACCAGGGGGTCAAATTACCAGAGGTCAAATTACCAGAGGTCAAATTACCAGGGGGTCAAATTACCAGAGGTCAAATTACCAGGGGGTCAAATTACCAGAGGGTCAAATTACCAGGGGGTCAAATTACCAGAGGTCAAATTACCAGGGGGTCAAATTACCAGAGGTCAAATTACCAGAGGTCAAATTACCAGGGGGTCAAATTACCAGAGGGTCAAATTACCAGAGGTCAAATTACCAGGGGGTCAAATTACCAGAGGTCAAATTACCACAGGTCAAATTACCAGGGGGTCAAATTACCAGAGGTCAAAATACCAGGGGGTCAAATTACCAGAGGGTCAAATTACCAGGGGGTCAAATTACCAGAGGTCAAATTACCAGGGGGTCAAATTACCAGAGGTCAAATTACCAGAGGTCAAATTACCATGGGGTCAAATTACCAGAGGGTCAAATTACCAGGGGGTCAAATTACCAGAGGTCAAATTACCAGGGGGTCAAATTACCAGAGGTCAAATTACCAGAGGGTCAAATTACCAGAGGTCAAATTACCAGAGGTCAAATTACCAGAGGTCAAATTACCAGGGGGTCAAATTACCAGAGGTCAAATTACCAGAGGTCAAATTACCAGGGGGTCAAATTACCAGAGGTCAAATTACCAGAGGTCAAATTACCAGGGGGTCAAATTACCAGAGGTCAAATTACCAGGGGGTCAAATTACCAGAGGTCAAATTACCAGAGGTCAAATTACCAGGGGGTCAAATTACCAGAGGTCAAATTACCAGGGGGTCAAATTACCAGAGGGTCAAATTACCAGGGGGTCAAATTACCAGAGGTCAAATTACCAGGGGGTCAAATTACCAGAGGTCAAATTACCAGAGGTCAAATTACCAGGGGGTCAAATTACCAGAGGGTCAAATTACCAGAGGTCAAATTACCAGGGGGTCAAATTACCAGAGGTCAAATTACCACAGGTCAAATTACCAGGGGGTCAAATTACCAGAGGTCAAAATACCAGGGGGTCAAATTACCAGAGGGTCAAATTACCAGGGGGTCAAATTACCAGAGGTCAAATTACCAGGGGGTCAAATTACCAGAGGTCAAATTACCAGAGGTCAAATTACCATGGGGTCAAATTACCAGAGGGTCAAATTACCAGGGGGTCAAATTACCAGAGGTCAAATTACCAGGGGGTCAAATTACCAGAGGTCAAATTACCAGAGGTCAAATTACCAGAGGTCAAATTACCAGGGGGTCGAATTACCAGAGGTCAAAATACCAGGGGGTCAAATAACCAGAGGTCAAATCACCAGAGGTCAAATTACCAGAGGTCAAATTACCAGAGGTCAAATTACCAGAGGTCAAATTACCAGAGGTCAAATTACCAGAGGTCAAATTACCAGGGGGTCAAAATACCAGAGGTCAAATTACCAGAGGTCAAATTACCAGGGGGTCAAATTACCAGAGGTCAAATTACCAGAGGTCAAATTACCAGAGGTCAAATTACCAGGGGGTCAAATTACCAGAGGTCAAATTACCAGAGGTCAAATTACCAGGGGGTCAAATTACCAGAGGTCAAATTACCAGAGGGTCAAATTACCAGAGGTCATATTACCAGAGGTCAAATTACCAGGGGGTCAAATTACCAGAGGGTCAAATTACCAGGGGGTCAAGTTACCAGAGGTCATATTACCAGAGGTCAAATTACCAGGGGGTCAAATTACCAGAGGGTCAAATTACCAGGGGGTCAAATTACCAGAGGTCAAATTACCAGGGGGTCAAATTACCAGGGGGTCAAATTACCAGAGGTCAAATTACCAGGGGGTCAAATTACCAGAGGTCAAATTACCAGAGGTCAAATTACCAGGGGGTCAAATTACCAGAGGGTCAAATTACCAGGGGGTCAAATTACCAGAGGTCAAATTACCAGGGGGTCAAATTACCAGAGCTCAAATTACCAGAGGTCAAATTACCAGAGGTCAAATTACCAGGGGGTCAAATTACCAGAGGGTCAAATTACCAGAGGTCAAATTACCAGAGGTCAAATTACCAGAGGTCAAATTACCAGGGGGTCAAATTACCAGAGGTCAAATTACCAGAGGTCAAATTACCAGGGGGTCAAATTACCAGAGGTCAAATTACCAGAGGTCAAATTACCAGGGGGTCAAATTACCAGAGGTCAAATTACCAGGGGGTCAAATTACCAGAGGTCAAATTACCAGAGGTCAAATTACCAGGGGGTCAAATTACCAGAGGTCAAATTACCAGGGGGTCAAATTACCAGAGGGTCAAATTACCAGGGGGTCAAATTACCAGAGGTCAAATTACCAGGGGGTCAAATTACCAGAGGTCAAATTACCAGAGGTCAAATTACCAGGGGGTCAAATTACCAGAGGGTCAAATTACCAGAGGTCAAATTACCAGGGGGTCAAATTACCAGGGGGTCAAATTACCACAGGTCAAATTACCAGGGGTTTAAATTACCAGAGGTCAAAATACCAGGGGGTCAAATTACCAGAGGGTCAAATTACCAGGGGGTCAAATTACCAGAGGTCAAATTACCAGGGGGTCAAATTACCAGAGGTCAAATTACCAGAGGTCAAATTACCATGGGGTCAAATTACCAGAGGGTCAAATTACCAGGGGGTCAAATTACCAGAGGTCAAATTACCAGGGGGTCAAATTACCAGAGGTCAAATTACCAGAGGTCAAATTACCAGAGGTCAAATTACCAGGGGGTCAAATTACCAGAGGTCAAAATACCAGGGGGTCAAATAACCAGAGGTCAAATCACCAGAGGTCAAATTACCAGAGGTCAAATTACCAGAGGTCAAATTACCAGAGGTCAAATTACCAGAGGTCAAATTACCAGAGGTCAAATTACCAGGGGGTCAAAATACCAGAGGTCAAATTACCAGAGGTCAAATTACCAGGGGGTCAAATTACCAGAGGTCAAATTACCAGAGGGTCAAATTACCAGAGGTCAAATTACCAGGGGGTCAAATTACCAGAGGTCAAATTGCCAGAGGTCAAATTACCAGGGGGTCAAATTACCAGAGATCAAAATACCAGGGGGTCAAATTACCAGAGGTCAAATTACCAGAGGTCAAATTACCAGGGGGTCAAATTACCAGAGGGTCAAATTACCAGAGGTCAAATTACCAGGGGGTCAAATTACCAGAGGTCAAATTACCAGGGGGTCAAATTACCAGAGGTCAAAATACCAGGGGGTCAAATTACCAGAGGGTCAAATTACCAGGGGGTCAAATTACCAGAGGTCAAATTACCAGGGGGTCAAATTACCAGAGGGTCAAATTACCAGAGGTCAAATTACCAGAGGTCAAATTACCAGGGGGTCAAATTACCAGAGGGTCAAATTACCAGGGGGTCAAATTACCACAGGTCGAATTACCAGGGGGTCAAATTACCAGAGGTCAAATTACCAGAGGTCTAATTACCAGAGGTCAAATTACCAGAGGTCAAATTACCAGGGGGTCAAATTACCAGAGGTCAAAATACCAGGGGGTCAAATTACCAGAGGTCAAATTACCAGAGGTCAAATTACCAGGGGGTCAAATTACCAGAGGTCAAATTACCAGAGGTCAAATTACCAGAGGTCAAATTTCCAGGGGGTCAAAATACCAGAGGTCAAATTACCAGAGGTCAAATTACCAGAGGTCAAATTACCAGGGGGTCAAATTACCAGAGGTCAAATTACCAGAGGTCAAATTACCAGAGGTCAATTTACCAGGGGGTCAAATTACCAGGGGGTCAAATTACCAGAGGTCAAATTACCAGAGGTCAAATTACCAGTAACCGGAAAATTCGTTCATTAAACGCAAAATAATTAATTCAAATGAAACAAAATGTTATGATAAATGTTTTGGTATAAAGTAGTTTAATGTATGTAGGTGATACTACATAGTTAATATACTTTATTTTATTCATTATAAAGTTTGTTGTACTGCACAATTCATGATTGTTTAAAAAAATACGTAAAGATTGATAGATATATAATAATTTCATTAACTTAATTTAAGATAAAATGTTTGGTGCCTTAGCGTTCTTAACACCTGAAGATGTTGTTAGCGATAATGAAAATTTATACGATGATGTCAATTGAGTTTTCTAACTACTTTAAAGCTACGTACATTGGAACAAAACTGGGAACACAAAACCAACGTGAAAACCCGTAATATTCAATTGAATTTTGGAATGTTCAAGAAATAGCATCCTAATAGTTGGTAGAAGAGTTAACCCTAACTAAAAGAATTGAAACAAAGAGAGATGTCACACAGCGTAATAGGCTAAAATATCGAGATATCGTAGAACAAATATAAAACTAGTATTGCAATGCACTCCGAATGAAACAATTTTTTTGAACAAATAGTATAGCATTGCTGAAAAAGTCCAGCTATTAAATTTAAATATTTGTTTAAGTTATACCCTCAAATAGGTATTTTATTTCAAAAAACTCTAAAAAGCAGGATGGTTCACTACACATGACTTCACTATAGAGGAGTTGTACTGGTAGAACTCCTTTTTCTTGAAATGTAACTAATTTAACAAATAGATATTCATAGAAAACTTAAGAATAATTGTAGCAGCCTAACCTAATTATGTTCACTATAGAGGTGAGTTTGCTATACATGACTCTACTATACAGGATGATTCACTACACAGGAGTTCACTATAGAGGAGTTGCACTGTAACAACCCTAACCAGGAAGTGATAGAAAGTAAGAGACTATCTATGGTACTTCAAATTTCTGATTGTTATAAGACTTGAAAAAGTACAATGAAGATTCATTCAATGGTAATCAGTTGGTTCTTGAAGTTTGCTCTAATAAGACATCTATTGTCTAAACCCTTTCGCAATGGTGTCGATGATAAACAGTTAACGCGTAAAAGATATCATCATTGAAAAAGTTAAATACTAAATGTAAGACTGAACTATGAAATCAATATTGAAGTCATTAAACATATGAATGAATATGTAGTAATAGCTAATCACGAAGTACTGTACAGGTGAAGAAAACTTTAAGTGAATTGCAAACAACACCTGAAAATAGTAAGTTGTATTTCAAAAATAGCAAACCATATAGTATCTTTCAAACTAAACTACTGTCAAACCATACAGTGTGTCCGCAAAAAATGTATCCACTGCCATCGAAAATATTTCATAAGTACTATTTATAATTCATTAATATTAATCTACGTATCTATGGTACCAATATATTATGCATATTATTGTAAAATTATGAACAATGCAGATTCAAGGATGTGGATACATTTTTTGCATATACACTGTATAACAATTAAATTAATAAGATGTTATTCAATTATCTTAAGCCCCATCCACATGGTCAGTTTTTTTTAGAGAAGTGACAAACTTAATGACAAACTAAATGACAAACTTATCGTCAGTTTTCAAGGAGTGTCTACACGGTCAAATTTTCTCGCCAAAAGTTTGAGGTTCACTGGCGTCAGTTTCGTCAAAATTAATGTTATATATCGTGAAAATAAAAATTATATAACTTGGTATGTATATTTTTTAAATTTAGAACAGTAAGAAACCAGAAAAAATAATTTGTTTTTAATGACAAAATATCGTCTTGAAAAGGATAGTCAAAAATAGATCATAGAAAACAATTCACAACGTAGCCTACCTATAACTTAGATTAGTTAGATCTAATACATTCTAATACAACCAAGTATTAAAGAGTCTATCGTCAGCCATTGTAACTAGATAGATACTAAGTTTGAAAAAATGAGGTTTTTGTAGGTTTACCTAGCTGTAATAAACTAAAATGACGCGCAAATAAAAAAAATAATTACCGTAAAATCAGTGTGTACTTCAAACTTCATCGTCAGCAAATAGTTTGACAAACTTTTTGATGACGATATCCAACATGTTGGAATCACAAAACTAATGAAAAGTTTAACGCTAGGAAATTATCGTCATTTAGTTTGTCATTAAGTTTGTGACTTCTCTGAAAAAATTGACCATGTTTTTAGGTATATTGTTTTTTAGGTATCAATTTTGTGAAAAATTCGCAGCGGGGACAATTCGTCAAAAACAATTCGTCGCGGACAATTCGTCGCCATATTTTACCTTATGCCATATTTCATATTATTAATTTGTTTCATATTATATATTTGGCCATTTATTCGCCATATTTTCCATTTCTTTCAAATATTCAAATTAATAAAAGATAAAGTATGTACAAAATTTGGTATCTAGAATACAAAAGATTTTTCTAATGAACAATTAATCTTCCATTATTTTAAAATTAATTATTCCACATTTCGAAATAAATTATAAATTTATAAACTGAAGAGCAAGTGAAACCACGTGAAAAGTAACCATCCTTCTATTTTTCTTAAGAGCTTTCGAATAATAAAATATTCATCATCAGTATCCTAATTTTGACTAATCTAAACGAATTATATAAAACAAAGAAGTATAATGGATACCAAAATTAATATAGTCGCCTAAAAAGTTAATAAATAATTAAAGAAAAAGGAAATAATAGAAAAATAATAAGTTATTAACCCAAAATAGTTAAATTAAAAGAACTCGCTTGTTCATTGAGCGATGGTGACTGTTTATGGATGTATATAGATTCCAATATACGAACATCACACTGGTTTGTAGTTTGCAAAATTTTGAAATTTTCTTCCTTAATTGGGTGATTCGAATCTAAAGACTGGTTACGAATTGAACTTAAAGGTGGGGAGCTGTAGGGGTTATTAGTTCTAAAAGATATTCCCTTATGCTGAGAAATTCTCACCTTTAACTGCATCTTGGTCTCACCAATGTAAGTGGACTGGCACTGTCCAGACGAGTATTTATAAATGAGACCAGATGACAGTAAAGGTGGGATTTTATCTTTATAAGAGAAAAATAAACCAATAGTGGTTGCATTTTTGAAAACAAAATTTAATTAAATTTGGGGATAAAATTTGTTGAGTTATGAATTAAGTACTTTTTTACATTTAATGCTTGAATCACCCAAATAAGGAAGGAGATGAAAATATCAAATTTAAGAACTGTTAATTTACGCTTAAGTGGAGTATGAATTGTATTTAAATATTTAGAGACAAATTTATCAAATAAGTATTGGTGATAACGATTACAAGAGAAAAAATTACGCAAGTGTGATAGTTCGGTATCAAAATCTATATAATTCGAGCAAATCGCATACGATCTATGAACAAGACAAGTAAATAAATTAACTTTATATAATTAAAACGATTAATGTCAACATCTAAAAACCATCTCTTCATAAATTACCTGTTAATACTGTTGATAGAAAAATTGTTTACATGTTATCAGCTGTAAAACAAATAGTACGGAGTAGTGGCACCATCTGTAGGAGGACGCAGGAACTAAATCGATTTTATAAAATATGATATATATCACTTATTATATTTTCTTCAACCGTTTAATTTTACAAGAATGCTTTATTCTTACTAAGTGATCGTTCAACATTAATATTATGAAAACAAAAATTGACTGAACTGCCCCTTTAAGAAAAATAGAAGGATGATTACTTTTTACGTGGTTTCACTTGCTCTTCAGTTTATAAATTTAATAAAATTTCCCAAAAGGAGGCCCATAGCACAAAAGAAATAAATTATTAAACGTTTGAAATAAATGAAAACAATTAAATAATAAAATAATACCAAGACTTGGTATCAACAATACGAGTAATTTATATAAATCTTAAAACCTCAGATCAAACCAACTCAAAATCTCTGGATGTAATTTGAAGAATTAAATAATGGAATAAAATCGTGTTGAATTTGAGAATATAGAAAAAATATAGAAAGGTGTACGCGACGAATTGTCTGCGACAAATTGTCTACAGCGAATTGTCTGCGGCGAATTGTCTACGACGAAATGTCTTCGCGACGATTTGTCCGGACATGATATTAAGTACTGGTACAATATCTATTTTTATAGTACATGTATGATTGAAACATCAGCATTTCATCCTTTACTTCAGATTTCCAGAAAGAATTAAATTATGCCAAAAAAGAAAAGGTATTAATATATTTATGCTATTGGTTGTAAAAGAAGGATATTCAAGATTAGGAAAGATTTCGGTAGCTCTACAACTAATGTGTTCTGTTGGTCTAGCTGAGGTAAGAAGAGTTTCAAGTGATGGAGCGCTATACCTACCCAAGTTTTTCTTCGGAATTGGACAAACCAGTGCAAAAGCTAACTGAGTTCTTTGGACATATGGTGGCTCACTGCCATAAGTTGTACAGTTCATCAAACTACCAGCGTCGGCACCTATCAATATCAAAGGCTCCTTACAACCCACTGTATTAACGAAGTGCCTTGCTAAATGTCTAACATGCGGCAAGGTTCGCTCAAGTCTATAGGCACCGCCATTTCGCCACGAATAAGATCGCCTCAACCCAGAAACGAGCTTCCCGCCAATATTGAATTTCAGTCCACTCATAGTCTCAATTGAGTGAGTGTGAGCAGGAGCGCGGACACCCAATGGATCTAGAAGCCTATGGTCTGCAAAGCACCTAGTACTCAGATCATCTTATATAATAGTACATCGAATAACTTTGCTAGTTCTGGTATGTGGAATGTCGGCGAAAAATGTCTTGGAAAACACACTCATGTTGTCGGGACCGATTTGATCTACATCAGTTCTGGTCACCTTAACGCGGTAGCCGGTAAATTGCTCGAAAACAATTGCTCGAAAGACAATTGCTCGAAAAACAATTGTTCGAATGAACAATTGCTCGAAAGAACAATTGGTCGAAAGACAATTGCTCGAAAAACAATTGCTCGAACGAACAATTGATCGAATGAACAATTGCTCGAATTATCAAATTGCTCGAATGAACAAAATTGCTCGAATTATAAAATATCATAGTTTTCGATTTTATAAAAGTCAGTTATACATGAAGTGGAGCTGCACCTAACAATCCTTGTTTCTTTTTAATAATTGATCATTAATCATTCTATAAATGATTTTAATTATTATTCATCCTGCATAATCTTTTTTTAGACCGTTTGTGTCAACTCGTATGTAACATGTGAATTGGAATCATGTGGTGAATCAGTACTATTCATGTTTTTTTTATCATAAAAACCGAATTTTTTTGTAGATTTATTAAAACTCTGCCATAACTTTGAGTTATTTCACCTATTGAGGTGCCACATACAGATAGGCTAGTAATAAATAAATTTTCGGGTTTTATGATAAAAAAACATGAATGGTACTGATTCACCACATGATTCCAATTCACATGTTACATACGAGTTGACACAAACGGTCTAAAAAAAGATTATGCAGAATGAGTAATAATTAAAATCATTTATAGAATGATTAATGATCAATTATTAAAAAGAAACAAACATTGTTAGGTGCAGCTCCACTTCATGAATAACTGACTTTTATAAAATCGAAAACTGTGATATTTTATAATTCGAGCAATTTTGTTCATTCGAGCAATTTGATAATTCGAGCAATTGTTCATTCGATCAATTGTTCGTTCGAGCAATTGTTTTTCGAGCAATTGTCTTTCGAGCAATTGTTCTTTCGAGCAATTGTTCATTCGAGCAATTGTTTTTCGAGCAATTGTTTTCGAGCAATTGTCTTTCGAGCAATTGTTTTCGAGCAATTTACCTAGAACCCTTTAACGCTTCCTCTATCGCGATTTGCGGTGACCGGTCCATTCGCCGAAAACACATTCTCCGAAAAAAAATCGCCGAAAACACATTCGCCGAACGACACTGTCGCCGAAAAATATGATTATTTAAAAAGGTAAACAAATTTATCTCGTATGTCCAGATGAAATTACATATAGATGAACTTGCATATATGTAACTATTCCTTTTATAAAATATTGACAATATGGAGAAATGTGTTTGAGTACAAAAAGGAAGTTAATAAAACAGATTTATTCAAGGTTTTCGAGATATTCAATCTCGAAAATTGAAGATTTAGAGATAATAAATCCATTTTTTCTAACATGAAACTTTTGTATTTTTTTTAAAGGAGTTGCTGAACAAAATTGGTTTTGACTTCCTTTTTGTACTCAAATACATTTCTCTATATTGTCAATATTTTATAAAAGTAATAGTAGCTAAATGAATATTCTTAAAACCTAGAAATAAATCTGTGAAAATATATTTTCTTTTGCAACTGATAATTGTACACAGAAAATCGAATTAACATATAGTTAATAAACTGACTCAAATAATGCAGCATTAACATTATATTAGTTAATTAAGTGAACGTGAATTCCAAAAAGTTTAACCAATAATTTAAATTATGTAGAATATTGTAAAGTAATTTATACACTTATGTGCAAGTTCATCTATAAGTAGTTTCATCAGGACATATGAGATAAATTGGTTTACATGTTTAAATAATCATATTTTTCGGCGAATGTGTTTTCGGCGAATTGACCTAGAACCGCGATTTGCATCCCTTTTGTTGGATTCGTTAATTTTTTTTAAAGACAATATTTTTCCATTAAAATCAAGAAAATGCATCACAGTTAAATGTTTACTTCAGCATATGTCACATCTAACTTTTTTCAATTTACACTCACTGATAAAATGCTTTCCCAAACATCTGTAACACAGCTTATGGTTTCTAATCACAGATTTTTTTTTCTTTGTTCAATTTACTGAACATTTACCATCCCTCGATGTCATGTTTAACACTATCGTGGAACACCTATACATGCGAAACATGTGTAGGTGTCGGTTCTAGGTAAATTGTTCGAAAAAAATTGCTTGAAAACAATTGTTCGAAAAACAATTGCTCGAAAAAGATTTGCTCGAATGAAAAATTGATCGATAAACAATTACTCGAAAGACAATTACTCGAGGGAACAATTGACTGAATGAACAAATTGAATGCTCGAATGATCAAATTGCTCACAGTGTCAAAATCAATAAAAGTCACTTAATCATGAAGTTGGATCACTTCAATAAGCTGCACCTAACCGTCCTGGTTTCTAATTAGTAATTTGTAATAACTGTATTTTATAATTTTAATCGTTAATTACTATCAATCATAATGATGTTTTAAAATTTAATCATCCTGGTTTTCTTATTTTAATTGAACAGGAATACTGCAGCAATTTTTGGTTCTACAATTTTCGTTTTTTTGTCCGTCAATAGCTTCACTGGGCTCTGACGAGATGTTCTTAGGACTAGGTTAGGGTTGTTAGGTTTTAGCAACTCGGGCTATGGGAACTGCCGATAACAGTATGGAGCAGATTTTCCGATACATTTAGCATGACCTCTGGTAATCGTGTCACTTTTTAATTTTTCTCTTTTCGGTAGCCATTATCTGGTTGACTTTTCCTCTTCTTTTACATACATTAGGCAATTGATTATTCGAAATTGGATTATTTGAGAAATTGTTGATTAGATAAATATTGTCAAAATTCAGAAAATCATGAAGTTGAAATCTCTCTCTTCCTTGTTTCTAATTAATAATATAATAACTACTAATTAGTAATATAAAATACAGTAATAACTTTATTTTATTTATTTTATATTATCTGAAAGATTGATCATTCGAGCAATTGGTCATAGGAGTAATTGGCCATTCGAGCACTTGTTCATTCGGTCAATGGATCGTCCGAACAATTGTCTTTCGGCCAATTAATTGTTCATTCGAGCAATTGTTTTTCGAGCAATTGTCTTTCGAGCAATTATTTTTGATCAATTTCGGATACGACCATTTTCTGTGCAGATTTATGACCGAAGTAACACTCGGAGAGGTAAGAGGGGTCAACTTGAAAAAATCGTCCACGGATTCTCTGTAAAGTCCTTGTAGGAAATTTACAAAGACAAAGAGAGTGGGACTTACTCCACAAGAAGCTTTACTTCTCACACCGTGAGTTTTCCAACGACATAAAAGAGATTCTGAAAACTTACTTTTGAACATCTGAAGGCCTTCGTAAGCATCCAACTGAGGCGACGATGTCATTGGGCAGACAGCTCTTCAACATGCATCCAACATCTGAGTTCATCTTCATCATCAATGGGTTTTACCATTGATTTGAGCAAGATGCTATTCTACTTTCATATCATTCATTCAGAGTAACCCAAATTATATCAATGAATGATGCAGCGTTTTCCAATGTGACTACAGATAAATAGTCACTGATTAGCTCCTGAGGTAGGTTTGCAGTATTTTCCAGTGCATTAAGAGAAACACAACTATTCTTTCTCTTAGGAGATTTGACCATAAATGATAGTAACCGGGTGAACCATCGAAGGGGTCAACCGGTCTTCTCAATAGCTCCGACTTAATAAAATAGGATGAAGCCGCCGAGCCATTTCTGAGTTGATCCTCAATAGTTAAATTGTTTTGCATAAGGCTCCAATTTTCAAGTGGTGGGCGATTCAAATTTCCAATGGGTGGGAAGTTCTGATTTTCTCGTGGTGGGGGCCTCCGATATTTAATGTGTGGGGGTTCAGATCTTTCCGGGGTGGGGATTCCAATCTTTCAGGAGTGGGGGATTCCAATCTTACAGGAGTGGGGGTTACAATCTTTCAGGAGTGGGGGTTCCAATCTTTCAGGAGTGGGGGATTCCAATCTTTCAGGAGTGGGGGTTACAATCTTTCAGGAGTGGGGGTTCCAATCTTTCAGGAGTGGGGGTTCCAATCTTTCAGGAGTGGGGGTTCCAATCTTTAAGGAGTGGGGGTTCCAATCTTTCAGGAGTGGGGGTTACAATCTTTCAGGAGTGGGGGTTACAATCTTTCAGGAGTGGGGGTTCCAATCTTTCAGGAGTGGGGGATTCCACTCTTTCAGGAGTGGGGGTTCCAATCTTTCAGGAGTGGGGGTTCCAATCTTTTAGGGGTGGGGATTACAATCTTTTAGGGGTGGGGGTTCAAATATTTTTAAGGGTGGGGTTCCAATCTTTCATAGGTGGGGGGCTCCAATCTTTCATAGGTGGGGGGCTCCAATCTTTCATAGGTGGGGGGCTCCAATCTTTCAGGAGTGGAGGGTGTCGATATTTCAGGAGTGAGGAGTTCCGAACTTTCACGAATGGGGGGTACCGAACTTTCAGGAGTGGGAGGTTCCTGTCTTCCATGGATGGTGGGTTCCTGTCTTCAAGGGGTAGGGGGTTCTTGTCTTCAAGGGGTAGGGGGTTCTTGTCATCAAGGGGTAGGGGGTTCTTGTCTTCAAGGGGTAGGGGGTTCTTGTCTTCAAGGGGTAGGGGGTTCTTGTCTTCAAGGGGTAGGGAGTTCTTGTCTTCAAGGGGTAGGGGGTTCCTGTCTTCAAGTGGTAGGGGGTTCTTGTCATCAAGTGGTAGGGGGTTCTTGTCTTCAAGGGGTGGGGGGTTCCTGTCTTCCATGGGTGAGGGATTACTCCTAACTACCGACAGTGGTATGTTCTGCTCTACTAAGGGTATAGGAATATCAATTTCAAGATTCTTCCCTTCCTCCATTGAAATGGAATTAAAGTTTCGACAGGAAAACTGAATTAACGGAGACTCAAAATACTCGTGACTAGCAGGGGGCAGCAGTCATCACTGAAGGTAGTGATTCCCTGTCGTCGGGATCGACATTAGTTAGTAAGTCAATCCGATGTTTTTCCCTGTAGTAGTTCAACTCTCTGGTAAACTCATACGTTTCACGCAATACATCTAATCTCAATCGCTTAACATTGCGTGATTCCTGAATAGCGCCATCGCTTCGAAGGCAACTTTCATACATTTTGCAAGTCACGTCAAACTTCTTTTTGACTTCACCCACTCTATTTGATATCATCTCAATCTCCTCTACTTTCTCCTGGTCAAAATTAGCAGTAATCAAATTCTTGAAGACGTCGAATAATTCCATAACCTCACGCTCACTTTCATTCAAATATTCTAGGTGAATTTTCCTACGTGCAACCGCCATATCAGGTGATTTTATTTCTTAATAATTTGTACTAATGAACAAAACTACTTAGCAAGACGATATTTCTTCAGACCCTTAATTCTTGCACAGTAGAATATGTTCAAGTTACGATAAAAAGATTTATATTTATGTAAGTTGCATCTTACATTTTTTTTTCAATTTTTAATTTCCCACAATTAAATTTTCATAGAAAAATCTTTTATATTGTAATTGATTGTCTAGCGGGAATTGATTTTCACTTGTTCAACTGGATTTTCACGTGTTCAACTGGATTTTCACATGTTCAACTGGATTTTCACGTGTTCAACTGGATTTTAACTTGTTCAACTGGATTTTCACTTGTTCAACTGGATTTTCACTTGTTCAACTGGATTTTCACTTGTTCAACTGGATTTTCACTTGTTCAACTGGATTTTCACTTGTTCAACTGGATTTTCATTTATTCAACTGGATTTTCACTTGTTCAACTGGATTTTCACTTGTTCAACTGGATTTTTACTTGTTCAACTGGATTTTTACTTGTTCAACTGGATTTTCACTTGTTCAACTGGATTTTCACTTGTTCATATTTTTCACTTGTTCAACTGGATTTTCACTTGTTCAACTGGATTTTCACTTGTTCAACTGGATTTTCATTTTTTTCAAATTGACTTCGAAAAGATAAGGACATTGTCATTCATAACATTTTGAATGGTTTTCACTTAGCTTCCATTCGATAATCAAACATTGAGTGTTTGATTATTCGAGAATAATCTTATTTCTGATGCTTCTTTGGGAGTATTTATTTATTGAATGATATGTAGCTATTTATCATTTCAGTGCTAGTACATGGGAACCAACATGGAACATCTTCGACAAGAGTTTGATTGCAGACTACAATTAAAGGTAAATAACTATTTATCAACTTCACATTACTTGATAGTTAGCTCTTTTTTATATATAGGTTATCACTTGTCATCAACTATTCTTTAAGGAATATAGTCATAGTAATTTTGTTTAAAGTCGTCTATGTAAATTAGTGTGTAAAAGAGCATTTCATATTCATTCAGAGTATTAGCTAGCTAATAGCTACTCGAGTTATTTTGTCCTTCATATAGTATATAGCTTGAAACGAAAGCTTGAAACCTGATAAAACCTTCAACGTTGAGTTTAAATAACCTCTTAATCTTATTTCTATACACCTAAAATTCCGTGATCCGGAAAATTTATTGAAAGCAATTGACCGAAAACAATTCATTGAAAGCAATTGACTGAAAACAATTTATTGAAAGCAATTGACCGAAAAAAATTTATTGGAAGCAATTGATCGAAAACAATTTATTGAAAGCAATTGACCGAAAACAATTTATTGGAAGCAATTGACCGAAAACAATTTATTGAAAGCAATTGACCGAAAACAATTTATTGAAAGCAATTGACCGAAAACAATTTATTGGAAGCAATTGATCGAAAACAATTTATTGAAAGCAATTGACCGAAAACAATTTATTGAAAGCAATTGACCGAGAACAATTTATTGAAAGCAATTGACCGAAAACAATTTATTGAAAGCAATTGACCGAAAACAATTTATTGAAAGCAATTGACCGAAAACAATTCATTGAAAACAATTGACCGAAAACAATTTATTGAAAGCAATTGACCGAAAACAATTTATTGAAAGCAATTGACCGAGAACAATTTATTGAAAGCAATTGACCGAAAACAATTTATTGAAAGCAATTGACCGAAAACAATTTATTGAAAGCAATTGACCGAAAACAATTCATTGGAAGCAATTGACCGAAAACAATTTATTGAAAGCAATTGGCCGAAAACAATTTATTGAATGCAATTGACCGAAAACAATTTATTGAAAGCAATTGACCGAAAACAATTTATTGAAAGCAATTGATCGAATGGAAAATTGGCAGAAAGGAAAATTGGCAGAAAGGAAAATTGGCCGAAAGGAAAATTAAGCGAAAGGGAAATTGAGCGAAAGGAAAATCGAGCGAAAGGAAAATCGGTCGAATGGAAAATAGGTCGAATAGAAAATTGAGCGAACAAAAATTGAGCGAACAAAAATTGATCGAATGGAAAATTGATCGAATGGAAAATTGGTCCAATGGAAAATTGATCGAAAGGAAAATTGAGCGAACATCAATTGATTGAGCCAAAATTGATCGAAAATGATAATTGATCTATTTACACTAATTGACAATGATAACTAAAACCATGGATTACCAGAGAAACTTACTTGCAATATATTACAGCTAGTAGATCTTGTTACCATGATTTATATATAATAATAATAATTTTTATAACAATAAATTATGTATAATAATAATTTATGTATAACATTTCTTCAATCAACTGTTTTTATATAACAGAGAATTATATGGTTTGAAATATATTATAATTTGAAGAATTTTAACTTTTCTTTGTTCTAGAATTTAGATAATTTGTGAAATGAAAGTTAAATAATTAATCAATTTAGTATAGGTTTAACGTCTGTTTCGGAACCAAAAGTCATATCACTGACGGCAAAAGGGAATTAAATACAAGAGATAAGAAGAAGCAGTCAGAAAGGAAAGTGGATTCATGAACAAAGTCACTTAACACCGTCGGTGACAATGCTCATGGATGCATAAAAGTTAATCTGTGATTGCAGTCAATTTCCAAGGAAAATAACAAAAAGGGACACTAAGCACCGGTTGCTGCACTAACAGATGGAAGAAAAAAATGAAGCTGATCTATTCGATCAATTTTCCTTTCGATCAATTTTCCATTTGACTAATTCTCCTTTCGACCAATTTTCCTTTCGATCAATTTTCCATTCGACCAATTTTCCATTCAGTCAATTTTCCATTCGATCAATTTTCCATTCGATCAATTTTCCATTCGATCAATTTTCCATTCGATCAATTTTCCATTCGATCAATTGCTTTCGATAAATATTCCTAGACCCAAAAATTCCTGACCAAGAAAGTTACCACCAATACACAAAATATTCCCCAAGCCAGCGAACAGTCACTCAGTACCTGTGTATTTGTTGCTACTAATTCAGTCCGTTGCCTAAGCCGAAATGAGGTCTGTGGCTCATATCAGCGCCTTATATAGCCAGAACAAGAGAAAGAGAGGAGATCGGAACTCTTCTGATTCGAACAGGTGTGTAGGACCGAAACGGATGGAACGGAGGCAAATATGGATGTTAGAGTACCATTTGAATCATTTTAAATGTTCAGGAAGGCTATTAATTCCCACAAAACACTTGAATGCAACAATTGGGCCAAACACCATTGATATTGTAATAACTAGGATTGTGACAATATGATTTTTGCACAAAAATATAATCTTGAGCACATTTAAAATAAAGAAAATGTTTAATATGAAAAAAATATATATTCTCGTTATGAAAAAATATTGTCGATATGAAAATATAAAATATTTAATCTGAATATAATCTTTTCATGAATAAATACTATTTTTTTATGAAACTATTATTTTTTCTGTTCAGAGATAGGCTATGTAAGCCTAGGAAAGATAGGATAGAAATACTCTATAGTGAACTCCTGTGCAGTGAATGAGTTAGGATGTAGTCAATAGGTAATATAACTGCAGGTATTATAGAAGAAGGAATAATAGAAAATAAGAATGTAAGTATTTTAGTAAACTGTTGCCCACCAAGACATGCCGAAATTAATATAGAACACAGAGCCGAATGAGGATAATGTGAATGTGTCGAAACCTATTCAGTGTTCAATATTGAAAAGTTTTATATATTAATATTACAAAATGTATTTTCACAAACTCATTTTATCCCTACAATTGTTCATTTTTTTTAGTTCAATGTAACGAATAACCTTTAAAATTTTAATGATGTACACTGCACATTGGGATCCATATTATATGACGTACTGATTCAAGTTAATGCAACTTATTTAAACTCTTCAAAGATTTCCGTTACATCTAAATATGAGATTAGCATCCTATTGTAATTTGAGGAGCTTGATGATCTATATCCTTCATCAATCGGATTGCAGCAATCGGATATGAATTGAGAATAAAGGGAATATAAAGCATATTCATATATAATATAAAACTTATTTTAGAGTATAAATGAATATATTTAAAGAATATGGAGAATATTTTTCAAGAGAGTATAAAGCATATTTCTAAGATAAAATTGTTACAAAGTATCACTTCTTTATTGTGTCTGCTGCCACAAATTTTTCTGGAACCAATTATCTTGGAACCAATTGCGACGGGCCCAATTACCGGGGCTCAATTGTGGGTCTATGAATTTTTTTTGTAGGTACCATGCACTGGTTGTGACTGTATAGTTCTTATTACCTTCACAGAATGAGGGAGGTAATGTAATAGGCGACATTTATTTATTTTTTTATAATCTTATTATTCCAATAACTCAAACATTATTCAACCAAATCGCCTGAAATTTGGTGAGACGATTGGTCGAGGTTCAGGAACCATCTGGTAGAATTTCTGGAACGATCCGGTCAAAAGTCAAGATCATTTATAACTCAAAAACTCAAAAAATATTCGACCAAATTGCCCAACATTTTGTAAGACGATTAATTGGTCCTTATATCCAGGGACAATTAGATAATATTTTGGGAGTGATCGGGTAGGGGAGGATGGTCATCAATGGGACACTGGGAACAATGGGACATGCTGAATAACTTTTTTATTTGAGGGCAATTTTTAACGAAATCTTAGTGGTAAATTAGGCATACTTCAATGCATTCACTCGCATTGCATTCAGCTGTTTGGGTGCAGTCAGCCCTGTGTAAAAGCGAAAACGTGTTTTAGAGGTGGGAAAACTAAACTTTTTCGTACTTTGTTTCAATTTTTATAAATCTGTAAATTTAACATATAATGCTTACGGTATTTTTTACATAATATTAAGTAATATGTAAAATATGATCATATGAAAGGATTGCCTTTATACTTTTGTAGTTGAGCTGCTATACCCATATGTTTTCAAAATGGCGTCATGGTGATCATTGGGACAGAAAATTTGGTTAACAATGGGACAGTGCCCTATTGTCATCCAAACTGTCTAGTTACTCCATATGAGTCAATAAATATCTATTTTTGATACAATAACGTGAACTGTAGCTTCAGAGCTTCTTGTAAAAACAGAGCTTCCAGATGAAGCGGAATTTTCGACCATGTTCACGGGCTTTAACAATCTAAGGTCATCACAACACTGCATAGAAAACAAATTTCACTAATAAAAGAAAAAGACGCAGCATGATATGATGATTGCAACTGATATACCAGAGAAAGAAGAGCTTTTTGCTGGTGTCACTAAGATAAGGCCTTCGAAATCACTTCATAAAGTATCCGCCGTAGATGGCCTGTGAACCATTGTTCTTGGTCTGGTATAGAACTCTTAATCTAACTGATCCATTCGTCTGAGGAACTTAAATCTCTACCGAAAACATTGGAAATGAAGATTTATGCACTTGTAGAATTTGATGCGACTTCTAAAACGTATTCTGTTGGCCTAGAGCATGAAAAAGATATATAAGAAATATTGATGTTAGGCGAAGATTCAAGTGCAATGAGCTTAATTTTCCAAATGTTCCTGACATGTTTTGGTGAAGCTAAAGGACATTAAACTGATATTATATGAATCAACTAAGTGTGGGACAACATAAAGAGATAATTCGAACTTGAAATTTGATCATAACCTCAACAATAAACAAGTTTGATCAACTGTCCCATCGTTCACCAGGGTATGTTCGATTTTCACCAGTGCTGTTATACAATGGGACAATTTTTTTGTTTTTTTATTTAATTTTTTTCTTGTCAACAGAATATGTGATAGCATTCGAGTTAGTTTCATTTTATAAAGGAATATCTATATTACACATGGATTTTTATTTTTCATATTTTGCCCATAGTAAATGAAATATCAATCTTTCTGTGTTTTTTGTCCCATTGATGACCATCCTCCCCTAACAGTCAATTTAATCCATAATTCAAGTATTAGTGGATGGTCAAATTCATTTGTCAGCAGCGGCGAAGGTATGCGCTTTATGAGTGCACATCATCTAGTTACCTAATATTGGTTGTGGAAGAGGTGAGATATTTTGGGGTGAGAGTGCAGAGCAGGAGAAATTTGTTTGTGAAGTAGAGGAGTGATATGGTCGAAAAGGCAAAGAGATTGAGTGGTATGACCTACTCAGTCATAGAGAAGGGATGCCATAAGGTTATGATAGGGAAAAGTTACTGGAAGGGTGTGGTGTTACCAAGTGTGTTGTATGGGTCGGAGGTGGTGAGGATGAGGGTGGAGGATGTGGAGAGTCTGCAGAGGCAGGAGAATGTTGCTATGCGTAGAATGTTGGGTGCACCGAGGAATGTAGCAATAGCAGGGATGAGGGGGGTCATAGGAATAGGCACAATGAAGAGTAGAGTGGCACGAGGAAGGCTACAGTACTATAGGAGAGTGGAGTAGGGGAAGAATAAGTTGTTGGCTACAGTGATGAGAAACGCGCAGGTGAAGGGGAGTGAGTGGATGAAGGAGACGAGGAAGTATATGAGCTGGGCGGGGATTGATGAGGGGGAGTTAAAAGCAATGTCAAAGGAAGAAGTGAAGAAAAGAGTCGCGGAGGTGGTGCACGTGGAGTGGAGAGAGGAGGTTGAGCGAAAGAGCAGTCTGAGGCTGTACGGGAGGTTTAAGAGTGAGATGAGGGAGGAGGATCATGAGGGGGGAATGGCATCAAGGCTGTGGTTCGCGGCAAGGACGGGGTGCTTGAGGTTGGAATGTAGAAGATAGGGTGAGGAGAGCGACAGGTGTAGGTTGTGTGGAGCAGACAGAGAGGATGAGGAGCATTTTATCTTGGAGTGTAAGGAGTTGGAAGGTGAAAGGGGGCAGGCGGTGGAGCTGCAGAGGCCGAGACAGGAGAGTGGAGATGAGGTGTTGGAGAACTTTTTGTTTGGAGGAGGAGATGGGAGGGAGAAAAGGAGGGTGTTGCATGAGATGTGGAAACGCAGAGAAGGAGAGATGAGAAGGAGAGACGGGGAGATGCCCCATTAGTTGACTCCCTGATGAGTCAGGGCGGAGAACTAATTGTGAGTACGGATTGAGATTGAGATAAGTAAGACGGACCTGATTACAAAGGAATCTGTACATTGGACACCTTGACCTTGACCTGTCTATTCTTATCCGTCTATTCCTATCCGTTAATTCTTATCTGCCTATTCCTACCCGTTAATTCTTATCTGTCTATTCATATCCGTTAATTCTCATCTGTCTATTCTTATCCGTTAATTCTTATCTGTCTATTCTTATCCGTTAATTCTCATCTGTCTATTATTATCCGTTAATTCTTATCTGTCTATTCTTATCCGTTAATTCTTATCTGTCTATTCTTATCCGTTAAATCTTATCTGTCTATTCTTATCCGTTAATTCTTATCTGTCTATTCTTATCCGTTAATTCTCATCTATCTATTCTTATCTGTCTATTCTATTCTTATCCGTTAAGGGGCGTCCCTTGGGCCCCGAACTGTTGTAATTTGGATTATGGATTGTCTTTTTTTCGTTTTTACCATGTTTATCATTCTTTAAAACGCTACTTGCAGTTTTAGAAAATAGCGCTAGGGTTATGCTCTTCAACTACGAGGTTTTAGATTTTTATGTTAGGTAGACTCGTAGACTTCATTTACTATAACCTCTTCATTTTCCTCTTCCATTCGTGAGTGCAGCCACCGGTGCTTATGTCCCGTTTCGTCACATTACTTGGTAAGTGACTGCATTCACAGAGTAGCTTTTCTGCATCAGTGAGCATTGTCACCGACGGTGGTAAGTGACTTTGTTCATGGAGCCACTTTCCTTTCTGACTGCTTCCTCTAGTCCCTTGTATTTAATTTCCTTTTGACGTCAGCGATGTGATCAGAATTGGTCGAAGCAGACGTACGTTAAACCCCTAATAAAATTGAAATTAATTCTTATCTGTCTATTCTTATCCGTTAATGGTACAGAAAGGATGTTTATTTTAACTGAATGAAGAAAACCGCTGATCAAGGTGAAAATATCGTTAATTATTTGAAAAGATGTGTTTTTCCTAACTTGATGGTGCTTTGTCAAAATAAAATAAAATAATTCTTTAATTTGAATTTTTAATACCGCGGAAAAAACCTTTTCTTAAAATGTGTGATACCGCTGATGGAAAAAACACATTAAATTTTTCATTTTAGCGCTAAAAAACGCATTAAGTGTGAACACATTTAAAGAAGAATATTTTTCACGCGCTGTTAAAAATGCAAGTGTAGCGGGCCTCAAACATGCAATTAACAAGCGAAAAACGAATATTCAGAGTGAAAACTTCAATAAGATCAAAATGTCACTGAAATTGTTCTATTTCCAAATATTTTGTCTTTCGATACTCTGTCTGTCGATACTTTGTCTTTCGATACTTTGTCTTTCGATACTTTGTCTTTCGATACTTTGTCTTTCGATACTCTGTCTTTCGATACTCTGTCTTTCGATACTCTGTCTTTCGATACTCTGTCCTAGTACCAATATCAATATATTTGATGGAATATTCCTTTTCATACCTCCATTCGGTAAATAGTCCGAGTACTATTCACCGAATGGACGCTTATGTTTTAACCGAATGGAACGGGTAAGATTACTGTGTAAAGGAGAGGAAGTGAAATCAAACAATTGGTAACATGTATTTTAACGGAACCAGTGTATTTAATTATGTAATGATCGCTACATATACTTTGTTCATCTAAAATTCTAAAAAATGCTTATTAAAGAATTATTTTATTTTATTTTGACTAAGTGCCATCAGGTTAGGAATTGGGCTTTCTTTTCAAATAATTAAAGATATTTTCACTGTGTTCATCGGTATTTCTCATTCGGTTAAAATAAACCTCCATCCGGTATGCCATTCGGTACAATTCGATAAATAGTCTTACTCATGTATTCTTGTAAATTAAACTATAACGACTAACGAAATGGTTAATAATAATGTTGATCTTTTTTGGGTATAGGTAGGTAGTCAAAATTGATAGAAATGTCTTTTTAAGGAACAATTTCATATACGTGGATATGTAGTTTTATCTCGGAGTTATCAGTATGTTCCACATTTTTAATCATATGAGACAAAATTATGTAACCATAATTATTCCACTTTTGTTCATGGAAAAAAATTAAATAGAAGTTAGATAGGTAATATCAATTATAAATAATTTTTTTCTTATATTATCAAATGTGGAACCGACCGATAACACAGAACTTACCCAATAAGAGATTTTTATAGAGTAAATTGTAAAATTATCCAATGTTTAGGAATTTTTACCGGATCTGAGTTCATTTTACAATAAAGGTGCGTTCCCGTGCTGAAGAACTCGAAGAACGTTCCTTCAAGGTACGAAGTACGGTCCCTCGGTTAGCGTTCCCGTGCAACCACTTCAATGTGTACGATTCCGTGGTTTAGGAATTAATATCACTAATTAATTAGGGATATTAACAATCACTAATTTGGTTTGGTTGGTTTAATTAATTATCAATTAATCTCAAAACATGTAATATTATGTCAATTATGAATTTTATTAATTTACAAATAAGAACAGGTGTTTCTCCCGCCCAATTCGTTTGTTTGTTTACGTTTGTGACGTCACGGCTGCCAAGAGGGACAGCTCGACGTACTAGCAACAGTGTCGTCGAGTTCCACGAACTTGACGAACGTTCTTCATCACGGGAACGGTTTGTTCTCGTAGAATTGAGGGACGTCCTTCGAGTTCTTCATCACGGCACGGGAACGCACCATAAGGTACTGCATTCATATGTGGTTACCTCACCCGCATTCGGGTGTCACAGCCTGTGACACCCGAATGTGCCTGTGACTCACAGGCACATTTGGCCTCTAACTTTTTTATTTGGGCACCTATGAAGTTTAAACTTATACAATGTTTGAACTATATCAATACCCATAATATCGTCAATTACCTAATTGAAATTTGAATTAATATAGATCATTTTTATTTCATGAAAATCGTATGCTAACTGTAACATTTCCGGCTTTTAGAATTGTGTTATGTAGATTTTTGATCCTCTATGGTTCTGTTATGTTAACTTCATGATTGTTTAATGACCTGGCAGGGGCCAGTGGGTGTACATACATATATCACTATACCTATTTATCAGAAATAAACTACAAATGTACCTGTGACACGGGTCCATACAATTACCGGACGGCGGAAGTTCGGAACGGACCATGAATTACCGGAACGGACCATGAATTACCGAAACGCCAGTCTGAAAAGTACAGCAGGATTTGTGGATTAATCCTGCGCCCAAGTCCTATTTAATTCCTATGTTCCCACCAGTCTGTATTTGGTGCAAAAAATTCCACTGACTTTTTAAAAAAGCTGAAAAAATCCACCATAAATTTCCAGTAATTTGGCTGATCCACCAACATTTTCCCAATTTATCCACCGAAAATTAATGGTAAGATAAGAATAAATAGCTAAAAATCCACCGACTTTGCCAGAATATTATTTTCAAAGGGGAAAAAATTCCACCGACATGTCGGTGGAATTTACCACGAAATACAGACTGGTGTTCCCATGTTATTTGCCAAGTAATAAAGCATGTCCAAACTCGCCATTTTAACGGCGAGTTTGTGACAGTTATTTTGAGCCCTTCAATTGCAAATGGTGAGTTTTATCTATTTTTCTCCTATGCTACAATGTTATTTTGGAGAGAATTTATGAAAATTTGATCATTTTGGAGAGAATTTGTTGAATTTTGGAGAGAGCTGGTCAGCTGGAGAGACAAATGGCAAGTTTATGACCAGTCTGCAGAATATGTGAGATATTTGGGATATTTTCTCTGAACAATTTTGAATTAATTCCTATAGGGTACTCATTCAATTACCGAATAGGTTATCCTACCAATATTCAAAGTTAGCCCAGAACGTTAATAGCGAGGGCGCTCCACCACTTCCAGATACCACATTTGGAGCTTAAGAGTAGCTCTATCCAAAACAATAACAGAGATGCCATATCTGAAGTTTTTTACCTTTGAAAATATGATCTCTATATTGTGTTCGTAAAATTGATGTTTTAAATGATTACGAATATTTCAATGAATTCGTAACTGTTACCGAATATAATATTAATTCCGGTAAAGTTACCGAATATATATTTTTTTTGTAACTATTGCGGAATAAATATAAATTTTCGTTTATTACAATTAATTGACTATTATTATCAGCTAAAAATTAGTTATTATTTGATATTATATGAATGCTGCATTATTTTCGTGTAAAACTATATTAAAATATACCTTGTATACAACGGTATAACGAATTTACATATGTATATGTACATGTGTAGGAAAATTACGCACTACAAAGTGTAAATACTTTTAATCATAACACTATGTAGTTTAACACTATTAAACTCCTTTCAAAGAGAACCTCATAACTAATAAAATAAATTGATGTCCATCGGAAACAGATGCATTTATAATTAGTTTCTTTATTAGAAAATAAATAAAATAGAATATACCCTGCCATAAACTCAAAATAAAACTTGAAAACTCAGCATAATACAAATTAAATATCTGTAATCAAATACTTATTTATAATATTTCTTTCCGCATTTCTTTAGTATCTCTTAACTAATATCCATTATAACTATTTATTTATCTATTTCTTCACTTTTTTATCGCAAAATTTACTATAGTATTTAAATCTCTTCAATTCATCTTCATTCATTTTCACGATGTCAGCACTTAAGCATTCTTTATGGAACCACTTTTTGCATTTATTTCCCGAGCATCCAATCCAAGCATCGGGTTCGTCCCAAGCTTCTTTCCCTAAGCAAGCATGGCAAGATTCCATTTCATCATCAATTTCACTCGTGCTATCATTTTCCACTCCCATTACTACTTCTTCGTCAGTTGATTCCTCAGACATTGAATCATTAATTATTTTCTTGGTCAATGTCTTCTTCTTTACAGGTGGGTTTTTCTTTTTTTCTTCTCGAGCCTTCTGTCGTTCTTCTTTCTCCTTTTGTTTCTGAACTTTTTCCAAGTTTTGTTTTTGGATGAATTCATAATATTCTTTTCCACTTATTGCAACAGGTGTCTTAGGTTTAGTTTTGGTTGTTTTTCTAGCAATCACAACGTTGTTAGATATTTTTATGTGGTGCTTAAAAGGTGAATAATCCCAATTTGCTGAAGAAGATGTTGAGGGTTGGCTGACAGATGTAGAAGTACGCACATTATCTCCTTCGTTATGAAGCGTCCCAGTTGTCTGCGGCTGATCTTCAGACAGGGATACTGCAGAACGAGTGGATCTGTTTGGTGTACTGCAAGAATTAGCTGCGTCCACAGATTCTGATGACTGCTGGTTACGTTTTGGTGAAGACAAATACAGTGGAACATGTTGCTGTGGTGCAGAACTGTACGAACAAGAAGGAACATTGGCAATAGTTTCGTCAATAGAAGTCTCAGGGTGCTCCAATCGTACCACAATCTCTTGGTTCATCAATTCAGCTTCTACAGGTGTAATCTGATCTGGGGATATTCCAGATATATCATTCAAAGAACTCTCATTCATTCGGGTATTGTCAGAAGTAGTATCCAATCCTGAAAGCGATTTATTTTCAGTCATTTTTCTTCCATCACGATAGATTCTCCATAAACTATTCAAATTTGATTGGTCAACAATATCATAGTTCTCGTCATAACGCCTTTTGAATAATGACACCAATTCAGGAGTCGGGTTGTGGACAATCATTTGCATCATTCTGATGATTCCTAGTTTTTCATCTGCAGAAGTAGATGATTTAGAGAATTTCTCTGTGGAATTCACATTAATCAGCCTATCGTATGGAAGAACTTCTGGATCGAATGGTAGCAGCCCACACTTCTTGAATCCCGCAATGACATTCTGAGGACGATCAACAGCTTTTTTCCAAGCCTCGTGGAATACTGGAAAGAAGTGCGCCTTAGACATTGTCAACCCTCTATACTTTTTGCCAAAGTTATTCAAGCTCTCGTTCCAAAACTTTTTCAGTGGCCCATACACAGCCACATCAAGAGGCTGGATGATGTGGCTGGCATGAGCAGGGAAACACAACAAAATAATGCTGTGTTCTCTACAAAATTCTGAAACGGCTAAGTTCATGTGGGAACTATGTCCATCCATGAATATGATAATGGGGAACTCCACTTTATCACGCACCCTAGGATAAAAAACATTCGCTAACCAGCCAAAAAAACAATCTGCTGATATCCAGCCGTTTGGGGATTTACCCACATCAAAATCTTCTGGATTAGTTCCTTGAAAGTTGAATGTAGGACGAGTACCAGGCATTATTACATAAGGGTTTTGAAGAGCCCCATCTGCTGAGCAGCAACCTAAAACGGTAATTTGCTCCCTTTAGTCTGGTCCAATTTTGTAGACGTTCTTTGCGCCCCTTTCAGTCAACACTTTCAACTTTCCGTTCGTACCACCGAGTGGAAATCCACTCTCATCTAAATTAAAGGTGCGAGATGAATTTACATCAGAAAAGAAATGTTTTGCATCAATATTATGTTCATCTTTTAGAAAAACAGAAACTTTTCTGAACCATTCACTTTTCTGAACCCATGTCATGCTGGGTGTGTTGTCCTTGAATTTTTTACGTCCAATCTCTCCTCCGTTTTGACGTGTTCTCTCCTCTACTCTATCAAGTTCATCTTTTACTATTCCAGGGATTTCTTTTATTGAGAGCCATGGGATTTATTTTTATTCTTTCCAGGGATTTCTTTTATCGAGAGCACAAATTCCAATTTGTGCCATATGTTTGATGAAGCTAATGAGACGATTTTCTTGTTCAAGTGAGAAGGAACTGTTAGGTCCTGAAAGATTATAGAGTTAGGCATTCAGTTATCGTATTTCAAGATTGTAAAAAATAATTAATAAACACTGTTCACAATAAATCTTGCTGTTTTAATTGCCTACAAATTAAATGCTTGTGTTACTAAATATACAATTCACTAACTCTAACCTGGTAGAGATTTTCCATATGTGTATTTTTGACTGAGCTTGTCATGTAACGTTGCAACAAGAATACAATATTTTTTTGATGCTTTGTTATAACTCTCTCCATTTTTCACAGCTGCAATTGCTTCTTACAATTGATGCTCAGTGTATTTCTTTTTTATTCTTTTGTCTTTTGGCATGATAGTTATATATATCGAATTTAGGATATCTGGAAAGCAACCCGAGTATTTTGTATTAATTTAAAAAGTTTTATGTTAGTTTAATTTTTAGGTAAAGGTGCACTGGAACTTGGTTGCTATTGGCTTCACAATGCCACCGTACACTTGGGCTTATGTTTCCTAGGTAAGAATTGCCACTATTCATGCCCGTGAACTGAAGACCGTCAGTCAAACTAACTGCCTCGCTATATTGCTCATTATCACAGTTCTCTAGGGAGCCAGTAGTGTCTGAATATATAGAGAAAACATTATTACGGCGCTAGATACCGCAACAGTAATACCGAAAATTAGCAGTACCTCTATCCCAAGAAACCAGAGCTTACGTAAGTTAATGTTAAAGAAAAGTGCAAAAGTGGTTAAGATATTATTGCGAAGGAGCTTTGTTTGTAAACAGATTGCCATTAAAACCTGTCTTTTCGTTACATTGCTCTTATTAAAGATATTTATATATAAATAAGATTGCACTTTTTGTCAATACTGTTTATTATGTGCAAGACAATGATAATCTCTGAAACACAATCAATCATGAAATAAAATAGGTAATATTACTAATATATTAAACAGAATGTTTTCCTCTAATACTAACATGTAAATGGTTAATAGATATAAATAAAAGAATATGAAATAAATGATGATAAAGTATAACTGAATCCTAAGTATTAAATAAACGGAGCCTAGGAGAAATGAGGTAACGTTCTCACTAGCAAACTGACAAAGAGTACTGTGGTCACTGGTTAACATTTTTCCTACATAAATATACCTAGATGACTTGAAGGCAGTGTAATTAATTTCGATAATACAATGCTACATAATCCTCTAATACATACCACATGCCTTTCGAAATGTATTCAATACGTTTTCACTAATACCGAATAAGTTTTGAATGGTATTCGGTATTTCTGAAACATTATAAATTTTTCACAGGTACCGAAAATGAAAACAAAAATAATTAACGTGATATCTGAACCTATAAGAAATCGAATTGGCATAATAAAGTTTATAGTGATACCTACATATATCAGAATGGCGGGAATACCTCTAAAAGCTGAAACACCATATCTTTATTTTTACCGACTTTTAGGGTAAACGGAGGTGATGGGTCTGATATGTTGTGGTGAAGTATAGATGTTCATATTTAGTAAGTGAATCGATAGAATTAGAGCGAAAAGTGTATTGAAACAGGTAAAAAAATATATATTCTCTAGGAAAACGCATACTGCACCTCTTAGAACGAAACTGACAACAAAACTGATGCCATTTGAATTTCTTATTTGGTATTATGTTACTATTCGGTAATTGAATGAGTACTCTATTTACATTAATTTTGCTACGAACACTCTTGAATTAATTCCTATATTTACATTAATTTTGCTACGAACAGAATAAGAGATCTCTATGAACACTTTACCAGTTTCTGCAGACTGGGTTTATGAGACATACTATTTTACTTGGGTTATTTGCTGCACCCAAATCCCAATTTTTGTAAAAAATCATGAGTCTGACTGTCTGAGGAGACCTTCTTTTCAGACTGGCCGAAACGGAACATCCAAGTAAAATAGGATGTCTCATAAACTCACCATTTGTCTCTCCAGCTCTCTCCAAAATTCAACAAATTCTCTCCAAAATGATCAAATTTTCATAAATTCTCTCCAAAATAACATTGTAGCATAGGATAAAAATAGATAAAACTCGCCATTTGCAATTGAAGAACTCAAAATAACTGTCACAAACTCGCCATTAAAATAGCGAGTTTGGACATGCTTTATTACTTGGCGGAACATGAATTACCGGAACCGCGGAACAGACCATGAATTACCGGAACGGAGTTGTTTTATTGAGAATTTGAGAAATATTCCTTGTTACCGAGTTGTTAAGTGACTTAAGTCAAAAAGGTATACATTAGGTCTATTTAGCTATGTTCCAATTGATATCATATTTTACCATTTTATACTCACTTCTGCTCGTATATTCGCTACTAAACAATTCCAGTCTGCAGAACATGGGACATTTTTAACATTTTCTGTGCAAACAATCTTTAATTTCCTCCTATATTTACATGTATTTTACTGAGAACAGAAGCCAAAATAGAGGATTTCTTGGAGAACAGTTCACCAGTTCCACTGTTCCTGCAGTCTGACCAAACATCTGAAACCTAGTCATAAACTTTACAAGAGTATATGCTGAAATTCGTTTTCTTTGCATAATCTTTCTAAGAAAATGATTTGAGGGGAAACTAAAGTAATTTTAAAACCGGATTCCATATTATAGTTCTAATTAGAAGTATTTTGGTTTTATTTTCTGTATCCATAACTAGTATGTGTTGATATTCGATTAATCAGGATTTTTAATTTTATGCAACATATAAAAATTTATTTCATTTTTAATCGGGTAGTAGGTAAATTCATAACTGTTATGATGTTATCTGTCGCATTGAAGTTATGATGACCTATGACTTACTTAATATACATATACATGTGTATATTAATATACACTTAATATACATAATATAAAATGAAACAAAAATATTTTAAACCTTTAACACAGAATCACAGACTACCTAAGTTATCATCTCATGTCAATTTTCTGTCTATGTTTCAGATGTTCGGTAGCAAATATACGAGCAGAAATGAGTATAAAATGGTAAAATATGATATCAATTGGAACATAAATAGACCTAATGTATACCTAAATGACTTAACATGGACTATTTCTCAATAAAAACAACTCCGTTCCGGTAATTCATGGTCCGTTCCGGTAATTCATGGTATTATTTCAGTAACTGTACAGTGAGTGTA
This sequence comes from Caprella mutica, assembly GCA_947561585.1. Lineage (NCBI taxonomy): Eukaryota > Metazoa > Arthropoda > Malacostraca > Amphipoda > Caprellidae > Caprella > Caprella mutica. Next base: position 166,131 of record CANNZV010001513.1, read on the forward strand.
CACCAGACAAACCGTCGAACAGACATATTGTAGTACTAAGTGCTTTTCTACGAACCTGCTTTACTCCAAACACGGCTTCAGCAGAAATGCAGTAATCGAAGTGTAACAATTGGATACACAAACTAAAAATAAAAAATCCATATCATTCAAACGTGCAACAATCGATTGATGGTTGCCTTATGAAATGTAACAATTACATGCTTAAACTAACAAAATCCATATGGCATATCATGCAAATGTGCATCAATCGATTGATGGTTGCCCTATTAAATGTATCAATTAGATGCTTGAACTATCAAAATCCATATCATTGAAATGCACAACAATCGACTGATGGTTGCTCTATTAAATGTAACAATTACATGCGTAAACTAGCAAAATCCGTATCATTGAAATGCGCAACAATCGACTGATGGTTGCCTTATTAAATATAAAAAAGTATTTAAAACTATTTTCCCATTAAAAACAAAATCATTAATTAAATGCATAGACTAAGAAAATCCGTATCATTCGAACGCGCATAAATCGATTGATGGTTGCCTTATTAAATATAAAAAAGTATTTAAAACTATTTTCCCATTAAAAACAAAATCATTAATTAAATGCATAGACTAAGAAAATCCGTATCATTCGAACGCGCATAAATCGATTGATGGTTGCGCTATCGATTGATATCCGCGATTAAATGTACCAATTTGATGTACAAACTAATCAAATTTTTTGGGTATTTTTGTGCTTAATTTCCTTCTATATAAAAATAGCTATATAGCCTTATATTTAAATATTCAATTTCATTTGATATTTTGTATGCCAAAGGTAATAGTTTCATATTCTTACTATTTTTTTTTCTGTTATGTTTCTAAGAATTCTAGTCACATTTTGTATTTTTTATAGTATCAATAGAGTAATCAATTTGAAAACAGAATGTGATAAATATGCCATACAATAAAGCTTTGAATATTCATTATTTTTCTCGGAAAGGGATATTTTATTCAATCTTTACATCATGGCCATTTACGCATACTGGTCACTTTAGTGTTACAGTAGAAATGGTCAGTTTGGTCACTTTAGTGACCATCTCATATTTCACACAAAAATTGACTTTTCATATTTTTGACAGTCAGAGCATACAAATATGATGCCTTTGAGCTCGTATACAAAGTTTCAACAAAAATATGTTATTGTAAATGCTCCATGCAATTGTTCCGATTTGTTTGGAGTCAGGAGTCGAAAATTTGTATCGAATACGACTCCAAGCTATAGATATAAGTCACAATAATTTAGATCCATTTCATTTGTTGTTCATCATATTAACTATCTTATAAAAAATTAAGAACTAATAACTGCTCATAGGATCATAGCTATAAATTAAATCAATATTTATTTAAAGTCTGAACAATTCAAAATGAAGGAGTCGGAGTCAAACATTTTATGTACCGACTCCGCAGCCCTGATTAATGATATTATGCAGACTGGCTTTGTCTTTGCTTATAAATGTCAAATGACATTGACCATCCAATAATCCTTGGGTTATAAATAAGTCATGACCTATTGACCATGACTTTTTACCTGTTCAGAATCTCCCCCAAAATCTAATAAAATGCCAGTCTGCAAAATATGGGTCATTTTTAACATTTTCTGTGCAAACAATTCTTAATTTGGTTTAAATGCACAAGAAGATTTAGTTTTAAAATTCACAGAAAGATGTAGTGTAAATATCACGAAGAATAAACATTTAAATTCATATAGGAAATTAGTTGATCACTAATTTAACACGTACAAACAAAGTGAGAATTATTGACAAGGAAATATTAAATAGAAGGGCAACTAGGTAAATGATTGATTAATTTAGGCAATCTAAAGACTATATGCTTTGTTCCCAAAGTTTTTAAACATTCACAGCCTATATAGATTAAACAGGAAATTTTAAATGTGGAATTTAAAACTCAAGTAAGTTTGGTAGGCTAAGCCTAGTAGCTATATCGCTAATAATTTTACACTAACTATTATTACTGGACTCAATTAAATTTTAAAAATTAGAAAGAGCACTTAATAAGATTAGTATTTTATAAAGAATGGATAAATTGGATATGTTAATTTCAACTTAATGAACAACCTAAACTACCTAGACTAGAATAAATAAAAGTAATTTTTAATAAACTTATGAGAAAGTGATTCCATGATGAACAGTAGGATTGATAAAATGTTATGGAAATATTTCTCAGAAGTAGTTTTTGTGATGTTAATAGAATGTTTAAATTGTATCACCTACTGCGGGAAAGACGAAAAATAGAAAATTATTTAATCAGGAATAATAAGAAATAGATATAGCATATTGGCCTTCACAGCTTTGTTTAAATATAATTCTGTAAATTTTAACTTAGAAATACCATGGTTGAAATATAGATAGCATAAAATATAAATCTGAAATTTAAACCTAAAAATAGCATTGTCAATATAAATAGCATAAAAACATAAATCTGAGAGGGAAGAAATGTTAAGTATAGTTTAGTTCATAGGAAGAATCAATTGTCAAAGTCAGTCTTGGTCTGGATGTGCTTCAGAGTAGACCTTAATTTGTGTGCCTCTAATAAACCTTAATTTGTGCTCTATCAATAATAATTGTTATGGTGTTTTTACAGAAACAAAGATATGTAAAGTTATGGTAGCTACAATTAAGTGAGTTTAAATGAATAGTTTATTAAGTCTAAGATCGACATAACCAGGGGTAAGTAGGAATTTGAATAGTCTTGTGTTATAAGGTGTAAATTATAGGATTTTAACTAAAAGTCTATTATTTGTTACAGCCTGGTTATTGTCTTAGAGTAAAATATGCAAATCTTTATTAACCAAGAGCATAACATTTGGGGATCACGGCCTCCCCCCAACAATATAACTGAGTTAATATAAAATAATATTCTTCTTTTTAGTTCTCCCCATGGACAACATGCTTGAAGATTCCTTAAAAATGTCACATTAAATTTGATTCTCTAATATTTTTCAGATCCAAGTATCATGTAACTACTAGATAGTACATTATAATTTATAGCTACATAATTTTATCCCTTACAAGTACATTAATAATCATTGAATTAATAGACAGTTTCTAAATCTTCAAAATGGCTGGAGGAGAAAGAAGAAACAGAAGGGTACGTCATGAGGCTGGTGGTGAGTAGTTATAATTTTAGTTCCAAAATGTTATTCTGTCAAATATTATGCTTTGTGTCCATTCATTTTCATGCTATGTTAGATTATTGCATTCCTTTATATAATCTATATAGGCTGTAGTAGGTAAATTGCAGCTTGCTGTACACTAACTAACTAAGACCAACAATCATAAAATAGAAAACTAATAAAATACATAGCTGCAAAAAAACTTGTTATATTAAATAATCACAACAGGCATTACACTTATTTTGATGTGTAACATTTTAATAAAAATTCAGTTCTGGCTGTTTAGAAGTGGATAGAATTTCTCTCTCAGAGAAATTTTAAATTAAAGGGCTGCAATTTGAAGCTAACTTGTTCAATTCAACAATTCATAATACCGTAAATATTGAACAACAACAATTTATTTATGACGGTTAATAATATTTACTAATCAATATTTGACTGATTATCTTTGTAAAAGAATAAAAAGATAAATAATCTTTCTATTGAGTAGCTATCCCTTTCTGTGAATTTGTTTAACTCTTTTTATCAGTCTTTGCATAATCAAAATTTGCTATATCTTCTTCACGTACTTCTTATGACATTGCTGAACTTCTGATTCAATGGTGCAAGTTTTTTAACAAATTTTTTGGTCATTTGATTTGGTATAATTAAATTTTTTTTATTGAAGAAAATTGACTCCATTATAAAAATGGGACAAATAGATAGGACACTGTTCAGAAAGTGTTAGTCTCTCATAGTGCCTATTGATTTTTAATGGCAGTAATCCAGCGAAAGAAATTAACTATATACTAAAATATATAAAAACTAACTTATTTATAGCCAACACATTTAACTCAGATTATCTAGTCTACAATTTAATACATTCTCAATTTCACATGAATTTCTGCATCCTACCATAATTGTTGTGATTTCTCTTCAGGTGCTCCAACCAGTACACAACCATCAGCCAACCAGGCCCCTCCCCAGAAAGAGAATGTGCCTAAACCACAAACCAAAGGGGGGAGGGGGTCCAGAGGGGGGAGAGGGGTGCAAGTTGCTACTGTTGATGAAAGTAAATTCTATCAGCCAGGTGAGAGTTCATTAGAATTCATTACAGATTATCAGTACTTTGATAGTTACTAAAATAAAATATTCTGTTTGAAATAAATGTACTGGTATAGTAATGTAAATTCTTAAATAAAAAGTCATAAATTACTGAATGAAAATTAACATAAATACTGAAAGAAAATTAACATAAATACTGAAAGAAAATTAACATAAATACTGAAAGAAAATTAACATAAATACTGAAAGAAAATTAACATAAATACTAAATGAAAATGAATATAAATACTAAATTAAAATGAATATAAATACTAAATGCCCTTTTCCTATGGGATTGATAGTAAATTATCACCTATTTTCTAAGTAGATGAGGCTTGTTAATAAACTTATCCCATAGAGCAAATTAAGTCTCCGGGTTCTTTAACAATTATTTGTATTATCTTAACTTGAAGAGACTTGGAGGTAATTGATTGAATTCTATTAAACTGACAAATGACTAAACGGTAAAAGTTTTTAGAAAGTAAATTAAACACAAGGAAGTTTTAAATGGGTGTACTTATATTAAAGTTCGAATAGTACAGAGTTCTAAGACTTACGCACAAGTCTTTAAATAACACAACACAAGTTTTAAATAAACTAGCGGTTGAGTAAACTTAAGGGTTTAAAATAAACAAGGGTTTGAGTAGCCAACTCACGAATCCCGTGGATGGACAAGTCCGACCAGACTTGGTCCGACCAACCAGTCTTCAAGAGACCATCGTGAACTATGAACACTTTAGTTAGGTGCCAATGGTATTTAAAGGGTGAACTGGAGAGTCCAACCTTCCAGTGAGTGAATAAACTTCTGTTAAGGTACTGATAGTACTTTTCAAAGATGTTTTTCTACTCACTGCAGATAGAAATAACACACAATGCATTATTCAAATTTAACACGCTAGTGGTAATGGCTTTCTATACGATTAACATATAGATCGATCAGATTTACTAATAGTTCATTTTAGTGAAACCTGATTTGCTAATAAACATCCAAATTTAAGCATACTATTTCAGAGTCCTGTTTAACCTAATACATGATCAGAAATGTTACAAGTTCCTAACTATTAATTAAGTATTTCAATTAGAATAATTGAAATACTTACTTAATTCCTTTTAAATTAATTAAGTATTAATTTCAATTCTATCTATAGAAAAAGAACTCAATATTCTAAGTTGTATAACTGATTTACAAAGTTCATGAAGTTATATAACTTAGTACAAATTATAAAGTTATATTCTGAATTACAAGTTATAGCTCTGGGTTACAAGTTATAAAGTTATGTTCTGAAGTTACAAGTTATATTAGCGGCTTACATCAAAGCTATTCGTTTATAATTATATTCGAGCTCCTAGCGAGAATAACATGACCATAAATTTAAATAGCATTTCCTTCTAATGAACAGTGTACAAGATTAAAAAGATTATGTCTGATTAAATGATTATCAAATTATAGAAATTGAAAGATTAAGTAAAGATACAAGTTCAGCGTATTAACAATCTTTCTATTGTTAATAATGAACATAAATAATAAACATTGTGCATATTGCATATATGCAGTTCTCTGCATATATTTCAAGAGCATATAATATGCACGTGTGCATATTATATGCTAACCAAGAAATATGCACTTTGGGTCATTTTTTAACATGTAAATGTCTAACCTATATAGTTTTCTTCTGGGACTTCTGCATAGAAAGCGATTTTAACTGTAGACCCAAGTATAAATAATCAAACTAATTATTGAAATTTAAAAAGTCTGTAGGTGGAATATTGGAACTACAAATGACTCTTGGTATTTAGTAAATAGCTAGCTACTAGTAGGAATTGATAAATATATTAATAAAATTATTTTAGAGAGTTATACTACTCAAATAATATGGAAACTAATAGCACGTAAGTATGTATTATATTTAAATAATTATACACAAAAGGGTTTAAATTTATCAATTAAAGACTTAGTGTCCTTATCAATTCCACTGTTTGAAATTGAATGTGAATGTTTGAAATTAACTTGCTATTATAGAAGTCTAAATTTAGAACTGCTCTTTTTATATTTGGTTTTCCAAAGTTAAAGCATTTTGCAGTAAAAATAAAACTTGAGAAAGTTTATTGTAAGTTCCATTGAAAACTCCAGAGTACAATTATATTCAAAACATAACTATATACAGATTAACTTTATTTTAAATTTCGTAATTAACTTCGAGCATATAATATGCACACTATTGAATAATTTCTGGCATATAAAATGCATATTTCCAATATGCATTTTGGTTCAGCATACCTTTATACCCATTGACTTTTTGCATATTATATGCAGAAATAGTCATAAAATATGCTTCATATCGTGTTAAAGATTATGCATATTTTATGTTGCATATTGTCACATCCCTAGTGATAAAATACTGAATTAAAATTATTATCAACTAAGTGGACATAAAATGCTAAAGAAAGAATTTGTTTGAATAGAAACAATGAAAATATTAAAAATAACTAATTAACTACCCATAGCACTAACATCTTCCACTCCTGTGCAGTGACTATCATGGAGAGCAAGAAGAAAGATGAAGAGCAGCAAGAGGAAGATGAGATAGAAGAGGAACCAAAGAAATACAGAAAGAGAGGAATTGTCAGCAATTGGAGCAGGTAACTAGAAGATTGATTTAAAGGGCCCCTACACTTGACACTTTTCCTGAGACAGGTAGCTATAACTGTCATAATTTCAGTTTGATGGGGACAGAAAAATATTAAATTTTAGCATTAGACTTTTCCATATTCTGTGTACAATATATCCTTCTTTAGGATATGAATATATACCTTTAAAATAAATATTAGATTGAGAGAAAAAGCTTAGATCTTCTATTCTAAAAAAAAATCACACACACATCGTAAGAAACGTGTTAAAAAATACAGCATGGAGAGTGCTCAAATATATAGGGTTAGTTACAAATTATTGGTTGGTTCCACATCTTTGGTCATATAAGAAAGAACAATAAAATAAGTTTTATTTAATTTTTTTAATTGGTATCCAATTAAAATGTAAGTTATTATATTATTTTTTCTTAGGACTGAAGATGGTAAATTGACCAATAATTTGTAACTTGCTCTAGTTGAACCATTCGTAATTGGACTTCGAGTGAAAAGTATGTGTCATAGCTACCTTACCTCTTTAGGTATCAATAGCTCTTCCTTGTCTGTGCCGTTTTGATAGAATGTTAAAAAATACAAACTGGATTCTCGTAGCTAATGACTTCAGCTTAATTCTATTTAACGTAAAATAAATTTCAATGGAATTTAAACAAAAAAGAGCGAAACCAATTACTAGCTACAATATTTTATTTCTCATAACCGTGATTTTCTTTTTAATTAGCTATCACCTTTAATTTTTAATATCCACCCCCCAGGTATGAACCTACGGAGTTACTTGAAGATGTTGACGATGGATCAGATTATCTTCTAGGAGAGGACTTCAGTTCTGTTATAGAGAAACAATGTGAGAGTCTTTAAGTTTATTATGGTATTAAATGAAGGGGATAAAAATTAAAAAGTAGGATTAATACCCAGTGAACAAACCTTTTCAATTATCTACTTGGTGCTCGTTTGGTATGCGATCTGAGTGTCATTTAGTGGTTTGGTATGCGATCTGAGGCCCCCTTCACACTTGCGTTTCTCGCTGCCGCGTTAGAATTACTGCTCTTCTGGTATATCTTCACACTTACCTTTAGAAAAAAGGCTCATCTAATCATTATTTTCCTTGTTTTCATTTGGTTATTATTTTCTCTGGTTATTATTTTCTCTGGTTATCATTTTCTCTGGTTATCATTTTCTCTGGTTATCATTTTCTCTGGTAATCATTTTCTCTGGTGATCATTTTCTCTGGTGATCATTTTCTCTGGTAATCATTTTCTCTGGTTATCATTTTCTCTGGTTATCATTTTCTCTGGTGATCATTTTCTCTGGTTATCATTTTCTCTGGTTATCATTTTCTCTGGTTATCATTTTCTCTGGTTATCATTTTCTCTGGTGATCATTTTCTCTGGTGATCATTTTCTCTTGTCATCATTTTCTCTGGTCATGATATGGAAAAAAGTAATTTGGCATAATAGGCTATGTTCTGAATTATTGAACAGTTCCACATTTCAAGAGGACAAATATATGTATAAAGAGGACACACTTAGGATCAAGAGGACAAATATATGTATAAAGAGGACACACTTAGGATCAAGAGGACAAATATATGTATAAAGAGGATACACTTAGGATCAAGAGGACAAATATATGTATAAAGAGGATACACTTAGGATCAAGAGGACAAATATATGTATAAAGAGGACACGCATATAGCAACAAGTAACGCATTAGGAATAGAGGACATACATAGAATCATGATAACACTTGAGAACAATAAAACACATTAGAGTTAGTTACAGATATATGGAAAGTTGAATAATTATAGTAATAATTATTCTAGAGAATTAATGTAGTCAGAAATAGCTATATAGATAGTAACAAAAAATCTCTCTAATTTTTGTCTCATATTTTAATATTTAATAGATTAAATTATTGATACTAATAAAATATAGGTTAGATAGCTGAAATAGAAAGACGGTATCCAACATACAACTATTGGTCATAAAATTCATTGCCAGGTACAGGTTTATCACCCTTCTCCTGATGATGAATAGAAATCTTTCTATTCGAAAGCTTGAAAACTGAAGATACCTTCAACGCAGAGTTTAAATAACCTCTAATATTATAGATTTCCCGTTGAGTTTGAATCTTTTCAATTATAATATAATATATTATTTCCTTAAATATTTATATACCATTTATACAGTGTGTCCGCAAAAAATGTATCCACTGCCTTGAATTTGCATTATTCATCATTTTACGATAATATGAATAATATGTTGGTACCATAGATACGTAGATTAATATTAAAGAACTATAAATAGTACTTATAAGATATACTCGATGGCAGTGTATACATTTTTTGCGGACACACTGTATATAGCCTTAATGGAAATACTTTAAAGAGATATCCTTGTATAAACTAAGTCCTACTAAACTTATATGAGTTTATTGTTTGTTTTGTATCACAGATACTTAAACAAAAAAATTATCACATTGAAAATGATAATACATTATCAGATCACATAAACTTTCCAGATCGCATACCAAAGTAACACTATTCACTTGTACGTTATCATCACACTGTGAAATAAGATTAGTTAGAAAACTAACAAATATTTTCTTAATTAGTTCTATAGTAGCTACGTTCAGCTCAATATTGTCAATGTTAATTCCGTTGTTAATAAGGATAACTGATTGTTAGCTACTTGATAAATTAGAGGGGCAGTAGCTACACTTGCTGATAATTTAAGTTTTTAGCAATAAATTGTAGATATATAACAATTGCATATGAAGGAAATTCACTCTTCCGAAATATGTATATTAGTTGATTGATTTTTTTATGAGAATTTTTTATTTTTATCTTTAATGTGTTTATTGGAACTATCAATTCATACAAGGCCCTGTTTTTTTATTTAACTTCTCTATTGTTTATAATATTGCTATATATATATATATATTTTAATGTTCTTTACAATATGTATATAGTATTTAAGAAATTATAGTTGTAGCTACCTAAACATTGCCAATTGAAAACAAAATTAGTAGAGAGTAGCTATTTATAATTAAATATGCTACCTTTCAGTAAAAAACAAAGGGAGTCACATGCGTCTGAAGGGAGAGGAAGGCTGGTCCTTCACTGGCTCCAGTGTCAAGGAGACATTGGGAGACTTGAAGGTTGGAGAACTGGTACAGAGTCTCCAAACTATCAGCCTCCTGGAGCAGATTGTGATGGAGACAAATGTTGTGTTGGTGAGTAGAGGAGAGGTGTGATGGTGAGTAGAGGAGAGGTGTGATGGTGAGTAGAGGAGAGGTGTGATGGTGAGTAGAGGAGAGGTGTGATGGTGAGTAGAAGAGAGGTGTGATGGTGAGTAGAAGAGAGGTGTGATGGTGAGTAGAAGAGAGGTGTGATGGTGAGTAGAAGAGAGGTGTGATGGTGAGTAGAAGAGAGGTGTGATGGTGAGTAGAGGAGAGGTGTGATGGTGAGTAGAGGAGAGGTGTGATGGTGAGTAGAGGAGAGGTGTGATGGTGAGTAGAGGAGAGGTGTGATGGTGAGTAGAGGAGAGGTGTGATGGTGAGTAGAGGAGAGGTGTGATGGTGAGTAGAGGAGAGGTGTGATGGTGAGTAGAGGAGAGGTGTGATGGTGAGTAGAGGAGAGGTGTGATGGTGAGTAGAAGAGAGGTGTGATGGTGAGTAGAGGAGAGGTGTGATGGTGAGTAGAGGAGAGGTGTGATGGTGAGTAGAAGAGAGGTGTGATGGTGAGTAACTGTCTTATTTTTCAGTTTTTTCATCTAACTTCTTTTCTGACAATGTTTATAATATTTGTGATTGTACCTACCTCTTATTGACAGTAAAATAATTATATGACAGTACATGATGTCAAGATGATTAATATTTTGTACTTTTAAATGTGAATAAACTTGTTCAGTAACTTCAACAGTAGAATAATATAGAACTATTTGATTTCTATAAGCCTTGTTAAATTATATAATTACGCAATCTAGTGGTGACTCTTGGACTAAGTTTCTCCATTTTGTTGATAAATTAATGGAGGGTCATTAATAATAGAATAAAATGTTGTCAGTATATTTTTTAAAATCAGATTTGAAACAATACTTTCAATAAATAGCTAACAGTGTGATTTTTATATATAGGGTGAGTTCTTAAAAAAAAAAAAAAAGTTATATAATAAGAATTATTTAATTTTTATTTTAAAAATTAAATAATTCTTATTATATAATTTTTTTTATTACGTGTCCGAAAATGTGGACCTGACCGATAATTAAGAACTTACCCTATTTATAAAAATCTTTTATATTTTTTTATGAATATAACTAGCTACTTAGTTTATTTTTTTATAAATAAGTTAAAGTAAATTCGTATCTTTTCAGCCCGAATTATCTGACTATTACAAAGAGATGGCAGATGCAAATAGAAAAAGTTACAAAGTTAGTGCCCCCAAACCAACAGTAGACACTGCAGATCTGATAGCGAATCACACGGAGAAATTAAAGGAACTGTTGATAGACAACATAAAGGAAGAAAAAATAGACATATTGGCTGAGAACGACTTTTATGAAGAGATAGAAAAAGATATCGATAACTCTAAAGATAAAGAACATGAGAAAGTAGATCTGACTAATAAATTCTCCGAGTTGTTCAGTAGAACGGACATAGACGACGATAAAGAAATTTTAGAAAATAAAGTACTAGATTTTTCTCAAAGTGCCTCTACAGAATCTTTTGATTTTGGTTTGCCAAAGTTAAGCACAACTTCTGAGGCTACCGATTTAGCCTCAATGAGGCAAAAGAACCTCACAGATGAGGATGTATTCCTCCCTCCTCCTTTAGATACCAAGAAAACTAGCCATAGTTACGAGCCTGATGTCGATTTGGACGCTCCTGTGGTGATGAAGCAGGAGACTCCTCTGGTGAAGACGGAGGAGGATACCAAGGAGCTGGAGGACTGGCTAGACTCTGTGCTAGATGATTAGTTATCTACACCAGAACTTCTCTCTAATGAAATACTCAATAGTGAATGTAAATTGTACAGTCCTGAGCCAGGAAGTAACCTCTATAGTGAACTAATTTCCTTCAGTCAACCTAATGGGTTGAACTACTAAAAGAATTGTTAATTATAGAGGCTACTCCCTTACTCAAGAATGTTCATTTAGATCCAACATTTAGGGTTTTCAGATGGTGCCTAACTTTCAGAATAGTAGAATAACTTAAATGTCAAACCACTGTTGTGCCCCCATACACTTTTGAAATAAGACACTATAGCTACAAGAAATGTTTATCTGTTTAACATTGTCTGATTTATTATGCCTGTTACAATTAAAAGTCGAATTTATAGTTACATTACCTTATTAGTTTTCATAACCTATGTAAATCTTAATTACGAATAAAATTATATTTGTTAATGGTTTAGGAATCAAAACCATACCAATTTACATGCCAAAAATTGTTTAATTTATACTTTTATATACAATTATTCAATATTTACATACATGACTTCTTACTGAATTAAAATTTTAAAACTCATACAAATTGTTTAATTATTAGATCTTAAAACCATTAAAAATTAACATTAAATGAAGTTTCTAGCTATACTAATTAAATAAATATTAAAAATATACAATACCCAATTATTTTAAACCATATTAAAGCAAATAAACAATTAAGGGTTATATTTTATTCACCGGATAGAAATATATCCAATAAGCATTATTATAAACTATGATGTTTGTAACTATTAAAATACATTCATAGTTATAATAATGGTCATTAGAATTTTTCCATCCGGTAATTAGAAAAAAAGCCTCTTTAACCTAAGTTCCCTGTTTAGGGAAGTTTCTAATTATCGGACGGTTTTAAATTTTCTTTCATGCGAGATAAATTCTATATATTTTTCTCATGATCAAAACTAAAATTTACAACAAACTAATAACTCTGAACTTCTATAAAATGTGTTTTTGTTGCATTTGCCTGACGGTTGTAATGAACCTCTGCCTTGACATCTGAAGGGGACTCTCGCTCCCTATACTCTCCTTGCGGTGTTCTAACATAGCGTCATAGAAGTCAAGCATAGAAGGCACTGGATCGTACTCCTTCAGATCAGGACACTGCAACTCTAGCCCCTTTCTAGCAACATACTGCCTCATCAGGAAAATATTTTCGGGGTCTCTGAAAAAAAGCGTATGGAATAACTTTATAGAAAATTATAGGCAATCTAGAAGGCTAAAAACTAAATATCGGATCGGTCATATAAAAAAAATTATAATAATTCTATTCGAAAGCTTGAAATCAAAAATACCTTCAACGCTGAGTTTAAATAATATAATTGGTATCCATGATAGCTGCGGGTATCATGGATATTAGATACAAATGAAAATTAAATTATTATATCATTTTTCTTCTATGATCGATGATGTGGAAATTACCTATAATTCGTAACTTACACTATATGATTATCGGATGTTATTTATGCATTTAATAATTTGTATAGACTGTAAATAGATATTGTATGAATGTTCTTCACCGTAAGAGTTCATCCCTTGTGGAAAATTGCTTTCATCTTCTTACAGAATTACTTCCGTGTTGCATCAAGTTGTATGATTGGAACATAATGTACTAAATTGAGTCTTACAATATTGAATTTATAAAAGATTAGTTTTTATTCATAATTTTTTATAAAATATGAGCAGTTTGAAGTACAATCAAAGGCCAATAACCTCATTATAAATTCTAGTCAATAGGTAGGTTATAGCATAGGTAACTAAATAGAGAAGTGTGGTATGTTTCGAATTCATTAACCATGAACTTGATCAGTTCTTCAGAAACGATGTAAACAAATGACGTCACACAGAGTACTCTCAAATATTATAAATGAATACCTAGAGTGTAAAACGTGATAAAAACAAAATTTACTTTATTCTACAATAATAGCACACATCTTATTTAAAATCAAATGGGAACAACTCTGTGTGACGTCATTCGTCTTAAGGGGACAATCCAACCCATTTTCTGATCCAAATATTTTTTTCTTCACTAAAGTGTTCCTAGCGTTCTAACACTAAGGTAGGTAAAATATCACATCGCTAACTAACTCCCGAGATAGTGGAGGGGGGGAGGGGGGTTTGAAGAGTAGGGTTGGGGAGTAAAAATCGATAATCTAGTGGATTTTGGTTGTTTGTTCTTGTTCTTGTGTTTAACTTTAACACAGTGACTCAGGAGGTGCCTGATGACACCCCCACCTTAGAGTGGACAATACCGGGCTTGCCTGGCCTGAGGGGTTTTACTGGTAAACACAAAAACATTTTTTTTGTTATTTTTTATTATTATTGCTCTCCTGAATAATTGCTAATGTTGTATATTTCGTATTCATTTTTGATATTTTTCAAAACGTTTGGAAATAACAGCATTACGGTTTTTTGCATTCGATGATCCTATGAAATCTCTAAAATATGTTTGATTTTGAGCTTCAATTTTTGAAAATACATTGTTAAAAATTTTTTTTAGAAAAAGTGAAATTTTCTTCGATAAATAAACTCTATAATCAAAATTTTGTTTGCTATATGTTGTAGAGCATCGAAAGCAAAAAACCGCTGTATCGTAACTTCAAAACTGGGAGTAATACGATTTTTTCAAATTTGTTCAAAACTCTTGTTACTCGTTCGAAACTCGTCAAATCGAAAAAATTTCATAAACAAAAACAAAACTAAATTCAATTTTATATATGTGAATCAAGTTTCATAACTCTTAATCGCGGTCACGTCTAACTATTTTCGGATGCTCCAATATTGTACTCATTATAATTATCTTTCTATTTACTATGGGTTCTACTCACAGTCTATCATAGTGCACACTCTTGAACACGTTTCGGCACTTCTGGACGTGTTGGGCCACCTTTCGGTTTTCGGGAGAGTCGTTAATCCTCATAGCCCTTACCGCCATGTCCACGTCATCCAAGAGATAGGCCAAGGTAAGCTCAAAATACTTCCTAACCTCTGCAGCAGCGTCAAAAATATCAAACTGAACAATGGCGGAAGGTAAATTGGTAACAGCGGATACTATGTTAGGTATCCTATTGACAGTGTAATCTAGAACTTCTTTGATCGGGGCAGGTACCAAGCTACCAAGGTTTATCATTCTTTTAGAACGCGTGTTTATATCACCAACTTCTATGGACTTTTCACCTCTGATGTCGTATGGGGAAATTTCAGTATTTTCAAATATATTCGGTAAAGAACGTTCAGTTAATATATTGATGCTGGTTGTTGACTTAGCAATTATTTGGACAACATCACTGAAGTATTCAGGTAGGATCACGACTTCTTCCCTGACATCGAGAAAGTTGAAAGGTCCCGATGCAAGTGTTCGAATTCGATAGAGAATTTCGTCGAATGCGAGTAGAAAATCTATAGCAACATCTACGAGATCTAATGTTTTCACTATAGACAGTGCAAAAATGTTCTGGTCAGACTCCATGACAGTAAACATCCAAAATTTCATTTGGTTCCAATTTGCTATCAAAGTTTTAGAATCAAATGTCAACCAATTACTCCTATCGATAGAGTTCAACAGTAGATCCATCAAGTCATTCTTAGAAACAGCAGGATCACCTAGAGAATAAATATCTCTTGGTGTCTTACTCATCAAATGATCAGTAAAATCTAGCAAGTAGGTGATGACGTCAATGAAAAAGGGTGCAACAGATTTAGTTGACACACTAGTTTGTTTGATTGGAACAAGGTAGTTAGGAATTCCTGTTTGAAGTCCCTTATCATAAACAGACCTCTTGCTTAATTTCTCATTACCTTTTCTCCTTTTTAATGATAAAGAATTACGTATTTCAGCATTTTCTTTTAGAAAATCTTTCATGATAACATTCAATTCCAGACAATCTGGATAATCTTTTACTGAACAAAAATCACTATAAGTCATATTCCCATCAACTTTATATGTTCCAGGTTCATCAAAATCCTTCTGAATTATAGCCTTCTTAAATAACTCAATGTAAGATTCAGTATCTAAGCCATCTTCTGCAGTCTCAGCTTGTTCATTTTCTGGGCGTTTCGCGAAACTGAGTTTCAGGGATTTTTCATTTTTCAATAATCCGTGAGTGTGAGATATTAAAATTAATATTAAGGCTAAAATTAGGTGTCTAGCAGCCATTGAGATAATCACCTGTAAGGGAATAAAATAATCAATAATAATCTCTGATCAGAGAAGTTTTTGGTGCAGTAATAGAAGATGTAATGTTACCTTTTATTAAACTTTGTAACCCATCATCAACTGCTTACGTATTTTCAAGTACATTCTTTTAAATTTTCTAATTAAATTATCTATTTCGTTCATATCTTAATAAATATTGAATTATGTTTATCATAAATCATTCATAAGTTAGCAAATCAAAAATTTCAAGGATTTTTCAAAATACCTACTTATCTAACTTGGGTCTTAAAATCGTAAACTCACCAAATCATCGGCTTATAGAATTTGACAATGAAAGACTGATGATGAAACTTCTTTCTTCTAAGTACTTATCTACACTGGCTCTCATGAGGATATCCTTGAAGTCTTCCTATCAATAGGTACCGGAACAGTGTAACTAGATCAGAAAGACGATAGGATTGATGACCTGTTTCTTGATTGCCTATCTACTTTTTATTCCATGAAGTCAATTTGGTTAAAAAATAAAATATAGGTAAATTTGTGCTTTAGGTCCGCCTCCTATTTTCGCTATTTTAACACTATATATAGGTAAAAGGAGCCTTTTCAAAAAGCTTTTCATGAATACCGTTTGTTGTGGAAATGTTTCATACAATTAAATTTCCGGTAGGAATAACATTAGACTTGTATAAAACACAAGACTTTTCCGCCTTTTAGATTTTCGTGACATGAAATCTTAGTAACATGTAACTGTTTATGTAGTTTGCTGTATCCGCTAGTTGACGTACTGCACACTTCACGATTGTCTAATGACCTGGCCCGGGGGTTCGAGGGAGGAACTAGGCGGGGATTGAGGAAGAGGAGTTAAAAGTAATGTCGACGGAGGAAGTGAAGAGAATAGTAATGAGGGTGGCGCATGCGGAGTGGAGAGAGGAGGTGGAGCGGAGGAGCATTTTGAGGCTGTACGGAAGGTTCAAAAGCGAGATGAAGGAGGTGGATCGTGAGGGGGGAATGGCATCAAGGCTGTGGTTCGCTGCAAGGACGGGATGTTTGAGGTAGAAACGTAGAAGATGGGGTGAGGAGAGCGACAGGTGCAGGCTTTGTGGAGCTGATAGATAGGGCCAAGCAGGTAAAAATTGCGGTACACTAACAAACTGCGGCCTCTTAACAACAGAAACATCATAAGTTCAAAACACTCGTCAAAAACTTTAATTAATAGATTATAGCATGCACTGTACTTCTTTGATAGCTATGCCATTTTAATGTAATTTCGGCTCAGAATGTTTTACAGACTCTTGAGAGGGCCGCAATTGAAAATTAAATGGTCGCAATTCACCTGCATGACCCTAGGACGAGGAGCATTTTATTTGGGAGTGTTGCGAGTAGGAAGGCGAGAGGAGACAGGCCGTGGAGCTGCAGAGACCGAGACAAGAGAGTGGAGATGAGGTGTTGGGAAGCTTTTTGTTTGGAGGTTGAGATGATAGGGTGAGGAGAAGGGTGTTGCACGAGTAGTGGAAGCACAGGGAGAGAGAGATAAGGAGGAGAGAGGGGGTTATGCCCCGTTAGTTAGATTCTGAGTGAGTTAGGGCGGAGAACTTCAGGTGAGGGAGGATTGGACTTTGATAAGAATTAAAAAAAAACTTTTTTTATTGTTTGGAAGGAATCTGTACGCTGGAAACCTTAACCTTGTGGTGGCGAGCCCCCCGATATACGTATTTGTGAGGTTATATCTGAAATAATTTGCAAATATACCTTTCCAGACCCCCAAACTTAACCTAACCTATCTAATTGAGCTATATCTCGAAAACGAAGCGTTTCCACAACACATTGTATTTCTGAAAAACTTCTGTAAATGGCTCCATTTACCTATATTAAAGGTCCCCTCCAAGCAAATATTTCTATTGCTTTATTTAACGAGGCTAATGTTCATATTTTTTTTTGCCGACTTACTAATTTAAGAAATTTGCAGCCTGAAGAAAAAGAATGTACACCATTTGTTTTGATTGTCAAATAGGTATTAGGTTTAATAAAGCCATTTAATATTCACGTAAAGGTATAAAATGGAATGAACTTATAATAGAAACGTTTATATACTTTAGAAAACAATTAATATCTAAAATAATTCAAATAAAGGCCGAAAACGCATGGTTTGTTTATAAAATTCAAATTTGTAATCAAAACAAAGAGTGTACAATCTTCTTCTTGAGCATTAGATTAGTGATTCGCTCAATTGTTGCTCACAGAGTATTAAAAAACTTTAAAGGTCCTCTCCAGGCTCCGGGAAAAAAATGAGTTTATTACATAATATTTTAGAACTAAGGTCTACGATCATTATTCCGCAAACCGCATACAATTCGGTTCAGTATATATTTTATTATTTGCTTTTGAAGTTTTTTAATACTCTGTGAGCAACAATCGAGCGAATCACTAATCTGATGCTGAGAAAGAAGATTGTACACTCTTTGTTTTGATTTCAAATTCAGATTTCAAACAAAAAACGCGTTTTTGACCTTCTTTTAAGATATTAATTGTAAATTGTATTAATTTAAAAGTATATAAACGTTTCCATAATAAGTTCATCCAAATTTAAATCTATAAACGAATAATAAATAAATTTAATAAACCAAATACCTAGTTGACAATCAAAACAAATGGTGTACATTCTTCTTCTTCAGACTGAAAATTAGAAAGTCGGAAGTAAAATAGGTTTTGTAGAGTTTGGATTATAAAAATCTTTAAAAGCATATAAAATTAAAAATATGCTATCAAATTTGATGGGGTTTGCAGTAAAATAATAAGAAACATTAGCTTCGTTGATTTAAGTAATAAAAAAATTTGCTTGGAGGGGACCTTTAAAAACAAATTATAAAATATATATTGAACCGAATTGTATGCGGTTTGCAGAATAATGATCGTAGACCTTAGTTTAAAATATTATGTCATAACTTATTTTTTTCCCGGAGCATGGAGAGGACCTTTAAGTGTCAAAATCAGAGGTCGATCTGAAGCACAAATTAACCATAATATTACACGTAATAATATTAATTTATTAGAGGGCTGCAAAAGGGGTGAAAAGGAAATTAAAAAGGGAATCTAAGGAGTACTCAAAAAAAGAAAGTGTCTCCATGAAGTTTAAGTAGCTAACAAAACTCATAGATGTAGAGAATTGCTGCTCTAGCCTACTTTACACAATAATCTAAGTGGAAAATGAAGAGGTGATAGGAAATCTAAGACCTCCTAGTTGAAGAGTATAACCCTAGCGCTATCCTCTAAAACTGAAAATAGCTAGGTTAACAAAAATATAACCATTGTGCACATGTTATGTATAAACAAATAATTAGGTTGTAAAAACGATAATACGGGTACCTAATTTTTTTGTATTTCGATTCCCTGGTTAACTGTAACTTTTAACATTAAAGATATTTATATTGAGTTAGTTTATAATATTATTTAAAAAGAAATCATGAAAAATCTTGAAATCTTATAAAAACACTAAGTGTAAAATTCGGTAAACTTATACCATAGTAGACAGAATAGTATAGTACCCCAGTTACATGTATTATTCAAATTTATTCTGGGTAGGCTGTGACGTCATGTATGCAAACAGAATTGCTGTGGGTCACGTGGAATAGAGAATTAAGATGGCGGCCAACGCGACCGATCTGACTAATGATCTAATTATCTTGAATAAATCGTCTTCTTCAAGACTAAAAATTTGTTACTATTTTGGGTGTAAAAAGACCAGTAGCAATTTCATCAACAGTCTTTTTGTAATTTTCGTCCGTATGACTATAAAGATTGGATCATACCATGCGGTAATGGGGAATTAAAAAAAATATCACCGAAAACGTTATTTAACAAAAGTTGGGTATGTTGCAGCCATCTTTTGTGTTTGTACTGTACGTACAAACGTACGCACCATTGTTGACATGTGACGTCACAGCCTACCGGGACACGCGTAATATCCCCCCTATAGCTCTGGGATACTATATATTCTCTGTACTGTGCTTATTCCTATCTACCTAGTTCAATTTTTTTAGCAATTTGTGAATAATTAAAAAAATAACTCAGGTCACGCAGGTAAATTGCGGCCCACTCTCTAACTGCGGCCTCTAACAACTGAAACATCATAGTTTCATAACACACTCCAAATCTTAAATTAATAAGTTATAGCATTCACTGTGCTTTTTTTGATAGCTATGCAACATTTTAATGTAATTTCGATTCAGAATGTTTTAGCTCTCTTGAGAGGGTCGCAATTAAAAATTAAAGAGCCGCAATTTACCTGCGTGACCCCTAGTTATATTATTGCACTTACTCAATTCACTGCATTAAAATATTAAGTTTCAAATAACGGAAAATGTAAACAAATTAGGTAGTACCAACATTTTTCACGAAAATAAATACCAACACTTTATGTTGAAATTACTGAACACTGTCGCCTGTCGCGTACTGATAAAAAAATATTACAGTCAGAAAAGTACCCAATAAAATATCTACATCTCTGATCACCTGGTCAGGTTGGTTAAAAAATATAGTTTCGGAAGGATATTAGGGGTGAAACAATTAGGGCTAAAACTTAAAGGTAAGTTCCAAGTGTCATCCATCGGACAGTTCCACATTTTAGATTAGATACGAAAAAGTAAATAATTATTTTTAACGCAATTTTTCAAAATTTATATTCATGGAATCATGAATATCAATTAAAATGGAAGTGGTATAATAATCTTAATATACCTTCTTTTTGTTTTTATTTGGACCTGTACGATAATACGGAACTTACCCTAGGTACTCCTTTTATTCTGTTTCTATTAAACCTCAATAATTAAGTAAGCTTCGAAACTAGAGGCCATAAAACTGACGTCAAAAGGAAATTAGGTACAAGGGACTGACAGAAACATCTAAAATTGCAAGTAGCGTTAAAAATCCATAATTCAAATCACAACAGTTCAGGATCCAAGAAATGCCACCCCCTTCTCTTCCATTCACCACAAACAGCTTGGGTGTAGGTCATAAGCCCCCCCGGTCAAGAGCCCCCCCGGTCATGAGCCCCCCTGTTTTTAAATCCTTATTTACCTATATTATTTAATCCTTATTGACACTTTTGTAGTTCATTACTGATAAGACATAAAATATATGTATATCGGGGGGCGTGTCGCCCCCCGAACCCCCCTGCCAGGTCATTAAACAATCATGAAGTGTGTAGTACAACAATCTAGCGGATACAACAAACTACATTAGCAACTCTCAGTTATTTCTATCTAAGTAGTTCTTCATTTGTTTAACTAGGTAAATAAGGATTAAAAAAACATGGAGGGGGGGCTCGTGACCGGGGGGGCTTATGACCTAGGGGGGCTCATGACCTAGGGGGGCTCATGACCGGGGGGGCTCGTGACCGGGGGGGGCTCATGACCGGGGGGGGCTCTTGACCGGGGGGGCTCTTGACCGTACCCCAAACAGCTTCAGGATAGAACCAATGGGTCATTTTATTATTGAAAAATTTTTAGTTGCTTTAGCAGACGTAAAGTTGAATTGCAGAATGTACCTACTTTCCTTATTATTAATGTTAAACAAAATAAAAGAGAAATTAAAATAGGTGCTAGATAATACAGTTTATTAACAATTATACAAATAACATATTCAACAATATAGTTGATAATATACAATCTTTCATTTAGATTATATTTTTTATGTAATAGCTACACAGTTTAATCTATGGAATTATTATTTTGATGTAATGTTACGCATATATACGAGTCATGTTGAACTGAAATCAGTAAAACAAGATGTAGAACATTTTATGTCATGTTTGAACATGAAATATTATGTTTGGACATGTAAGATCATGTTTGAACATGTAAGATCATGTTTGAACATGTAAGATCATGTTTGAACATGTAAGATCATGTTTGAACATGTAAGATCATGTTTGAACATGTAAGATCATGTTTGAACATGTAAGATCATGTTTGAACATGTAAGATCATGTTTGAACATGTAAGATCATGTTTGAACATGTAAGATCATGTTTGAACATGTAAGATCATGTTTGAACATGTAAGATCATGTTTGAACATGTAAGATCATGTTTGAACATGTAAGATCATGTTTGAACATGTAAGATCATGTAAGATCATGTTTGAACATGTAAGATCATGTTTGAACATGTAAGATCATGTTTGAACATGTAAGATCATGTTTGAACATGTAAGATCATGTTTGAACATGTAAGATCATGTAAGATCATGTTTGAACATGTAAGATCATGTTTGAACATGTAAGATCATGTTTGAACATGTAAGATCATGTTTGAACATGTAAGATCATGTTTGAACATGTAAGATCATGTTTGAACATGTAAGATCATGAAATATTATGTTTGAACATGTAAGATCATGTTCGGACCTAAAAACTCATCCAAAAAACTAATTCCCATTCCTTGTAGATTTTTCCAATATACAATATTATCCACATGATTACAAGTTATTATATACCTGAGAAAATAAATAAAATAAATAGTACATAACAGTCCAAACTCTAGGGAGATAAATATGAAAAAAATACGCTCTTACGATCCACTATTTTTGTGAAACTGAAATACGGAAACATGTTCCTAATGTTAAGCAAAAAAAGAATGAAAAATTCAAACCCTGGATAGGGTAACGTCACAATTACAAAATGTAAATTATTAAAAATCAGATTAAAATTTAAATATATTATTAAAAAAAAGTATGAAAATATTTTGATTTTATTTTTAATAGTAACCTATTAAAAATTTTATCCAGTATTTAATTCACAACAGGTAATTGTCCCTTTGTCCTATCTAATAAATATCATGGACTGAATATTGAAATAAATTAATAATTTAAAAAAACACACTAACATACACTCCAAAATATGAAAACTGTAACAAAGTTTAAATAAATATATAGATAATAATAATATACATGGGAATAGCTACTAATATTAGCTTTGGAAAAAGAATGTTATTTTGGATCAATAAATATTCTAATCAGATGTAATGAGATCAAAATGTTGAGACTATGATTATATTCTACAAAAAGTCATGGAAAACTAGTATTGCCATTTAGTCGATGAATTGATTCTGATGACTCAGTTACCAGACACGCACACTAACTCTGAAAGTGGGTATTTGAATAACCTTTAGATATTTAACACCAAATTTCCGAGTAGCTGCTAAGTGCCTATCTTTGTGCAAGAGTTTTCAGTTTCTGGTACATCTAAGATCTATCTTCCAAATGACTCCAACCATCAGGCACACAGTCGAAGTACAGGGGAATGTTCATCTTGAACCTCTTCATGTACTCTTCAGGAGACACAATAGTAGGGTTCTCAGTTCTCAAGAGGTTCTCCTTGACCAAGTTCTCAAGGTACTTGTCATGCGTGAACTTACGGACGTAGTCTATGATACCGAGGACAATGCCACTCTCGCTGCTGTAGTCTTCGGTAACTCCTACCAGAAGAGAATAGTCCATGTTCTTGCACTGTTCTAGGAACAGGGTGTCCACTTCGATAGCGCGGGAGAGGACGGAAGCCGAGGAGGGGTGCACCAGTAGCGGGTCAGTCACCCGGTGACTTTTCAAGTTGTTATCCAAGAACACTTCGCCAGGTTCATTATTGGGACCCTCTTTGGTAGTTCTATTGCTTGAATTTCCTTTCAAGTCGTAGATTTTGGAGATATTGTGGCCGTAGAACAGGTTCTCCATGATCATGAAGATCTTGTTACCGCTGGTGTGGTTTATGGTTTGGGGAGTACTTGAACCGTCAGTTTGCTGTTGTTGGCTACCGTTATTACCAGTCAGGACTTTGGTTCTCTTGCTGTATCCTACTGAAAATATACCAAATATCCTAGCTAGGGCAGTAGGACGCTTGTTGTGATGACATTGCCATAGATGTTTGAAGTAGGCTGGGCAGAACTGGTCAATAGGTTCCTGTTCAATACTCTTCATTTCCTTTAAGACAAAACGATCGTCTGTTGTTTTGTGGAAGGCACTCTTGCTCTTGCCACCTTTGGTGAGCCAATCGACTGAGGAAGAGAGGGAACGAATGAACATCTCATCTGATTCTTCTCCGAAAACAGTCTTACGCAGGAGATGAAACTCGGCACTGAAATACACGAGGACATTAAACGAGCCGTGGTCCCTCCAATTGAGATTGATATGGGTGGTGGGGACTGAAGTAGAAGCTGAGGTAGACTCCCTTTCATTGTCTAAGAACAGCTTCAATTTCTCTCGCAGTTTTATGTAGTACTGTTTCGACGAGATGGCGTGAGCGATTATAGAAGACAGTTGATCCCTGTGCACCATCACCGGAATTGAGAGTTCTTCCAAACCTCGGTAGTGACAAGATGGGTTAAAAGGATACTTCAGTTCGCTACTACTAGAAGGTAATAGGAAACCTGTGATCCTGGCCCTAAAATCAGACATCTTAGCTGTTGAACCGTTTCCAGAACTAGAAATCACCGAGACTTTAGAGTCGTTAGTGAGCAATGGAGCTGATGAATCCTCAGCTAATGTTTCCAATGCTTCATCAGCAGTCTCAACATTCTGTTCACTGTAGTGGCTTACTTCGTTAGAGCTGTGCTCAGGAACAGACTCTGTAATATCAGCAGCTGAGCTTTCGTTCGTCAAATCACTTCTGTCTGATCGTGAATAAGAATCCTCATTCTGTACAACGATGTTATCAACGGAAAGCTTTCCATCAGACTGTGTGAAAAGCTTCTCATCTTCTGTTCTGGATTTGCGCCTCTCTTCAGAAGATTTGATAGCACCACAAAGAGACTCTAATGCATCTTCTATCATTTTAATCTTACCCTCTTTAGAAGAGGAATGCTCAGATGACATATCCAAGTCCTGCTTAGATTTCTTTCTTTCTTTCCTAGTCTGTTCGGTCTTCAAATCAGATTTTATCATTTGGTACTCCATTCTCCCTTCGTTGAAATGACTAGAGAGTTTGGGAGAGGTATTCACTGGAAGAATATCGATAGCTGCAGTCTCATCGTTAATAGGACCCTCGTCCTTCTTACAGTACTTCAAATTCCAGAAATTAAGAGACTCCACCACAATTCTGTGCAGTAGAACTATATTATCCTTGACTGAAAGCATCGTCTTGGGTAGGATGGAAGTGGGTTGGTCTTGATCAGACTTTGGTTTGGTGCTTTGCAACTGACCACCAAGAACTTTATGGGACGTTAGATCCAGTTGCACACTGTCATACAGTCTCTTAAATCTCGCTCTCTGTCTTTTGAAGTACTCATTCACAGTGGTATCTTCTTTGGGAATCCGCTCGAGAATGCTGTCAAATACGGAGTAACCCTTATCAGCTATGTTCCTAATTCTATCGAGTACCTCTTGCTTGGTGGGTGTGACTGGGCTTATCTGAAGGGGAATGGGAGGGAGAATCATCCCCCTAACGGCAGCAGGAGTGTACTGTACAACGGCAAGTCGCTCCTTATAATAGAAGTACTGGTGATGTTGAGTCTGATGGAGATTGTGGGGGCAATGGTTACTCTTAAGAGACGCTCCCTGCCACTGGGTATTGAACGTTCCGCTTTTCGTTCTCTTTCTAGACACATTCCCTCCTCCATAGAACCAGATTTCTAAATATTTAGCCAGCGAGAAGGACCAGGTGATCGGGGACATGATTTCAGTGGAGCTGGAAGTACGACAGGTAGTGCACCAGTTCCACATAGAAATATTGTGCAGGTCCTCTTTAGAAACGTTTTTGCCCCTGGTGGACGAGTACCAATTCTCGTAGACTTTGTAGCCCCTAATCTGGACACATGCTCCCCCGTGGTAGAACTTACGTACATGATGCTCAGCTTTGCACTGCTTGTCCTTGCTGCTACGGGGACAGTTGTAGTCCTGAGAGAAGTAGTAAGTCGTTAGAAAACCACCCAAAGGACTGTCATTCTCTCCATAGTACTCCAGCACGAGACTACAGGGCTTCACACAGTAGCTATTGGTGTCCGTGTCAGTCCCTTGACATGAGTACAGTACCGACAACTGCTGGTGGTTGGCAATGTGGAAGGAATCCATCCTATCAGTTTCTTTATATTGTCCAAGGAAGGAGCGGCTGAGAGTGGGGGCCACAATATTCTGCAGACTGGTGGTGTTTTTAGTTTCGTATGGAGAGATACTCCATGGCATGGTCAGTTCTTCACCGCATCCTCGAGAACAACATCCCTCAGTAACATTCCAACACCAAATACTGTCAGTATCAACTCTGTTAGAGTAGGATTCACACGATCCTAACAGAACGAGTTGTGCACCATGAGCTCTGTAGTCTGAAACAGCAAGAGCCATGCACTGGGCTTCTTTGGATGACAAATTAGAGTCTAGAACACTGTGCCTGGACATCACTTTCAGCATTAAGTTGTCTTTATCCAAATTCTGCACGACTGTATCTGGTATCTCATCCTCTCTCGTTGAACCACTTTGCTGAGATTTTGTTCTGGATAACTTGTTGTAGTCCAGAAATTTGGAGTGGTAAAGTGTATCAGGAAAATATTTGCGAAGGTAGGACACTTTTCCATCATCTGTCTCGAGAAAAGGTAGATTCTTACGCACATACGGAGAGGATGATATGACAGCGTCGTTCAGAGCTTGTTTAAAGACATTGCTGTTGTCCATACAGTTATCCACTATGAGCTCAGTAGCAGAAGCAGTTGACGTGTCATTCTGTTCACTGCGCAGAGGGTCACTGTTATCCTCTATCACTTCACTGACGGGAGAGTTGAGTTCCTCTCTCCTAGAGATGACGGGCGTGACACTCCTCTCTTCTTCAGCATCATCCCCCTCTATACCAGCCAAGCCATCACTCACCCTAGAGGTGATGTAAGCCCTCTCTTGGATGAGGTAGGACCTCTCAAACCGCCAGTTGTACAAAACAAACACCATGAACTTCACCACGTGCTTCACCTTCTTCAGTTCCACCGCTGTGCCTCCTCTAAGCAAGATGGTGCATCCTAGGTGCGCTGGACAGCCGGAGAAGAACATGAGGTGCTTCTTGTAGACCTTGGTAGCCTCACTCTGCATCCCCAGTGCCTCTTTGTTGGAGACAATGCCTCTGTTGCTGCTGTAGGAGACACTAGTGTGTCTCAGTTTGTCCATCTCAGCAGGAGAGGATATCGGCAGCTCGTAAGTCTTCGTATAGAACGAGTGACAAAAACCGAGCTCCTTTAGCGAAAGAAAAAGAAAAGAAAGAATATGAAATGATTTTAAACTTAGTTAAAATTTTATATGAAATGTCATTTATTAAAATCTACCAGGTAGCTACTTACAGGTAATGTTGTCTTTGTGATGAGGTCCGTGATGACTGAACCTTGTGTAACTCGAGCGATTGAAGAGAGCACCTTCTTTTTCACCCCCAGGACCAGGGTCAGACCATGCGACTGCAATGAGAAAACAGAAATGGAATGAGGAAAAAGAACTAGAGTAACCGATTTTTTTCACATGATTAAAATTAAATTTTTCATCTAACATGAATAAAAGTATTTGGAATACAGGCATGCCCCACTTTTATTACACCCACTCTTATTACAAATGGTAATAAGAGAGGGGTAATACTCTAGCTACCATACAATTGTAACTCCTCAAACATTCATTTTATATGAATTTGATTTAAAGAAAATGGTTTTGAGAGCTCAACTTGGCATATATTGAAAAATGATGAAACTTCAAAATAGTGAATTCATTAAAATTAAAATTCAACGACAGCTTAACTCTCACTCAGTGTAGGTGAGTAATTACTTTGATACTTTAATTTATACATCTGCAGGTATCATGGACACCAATTAAATTAAATGAAAAATAATATTTTTTTATCGCTTGTCTGAAAAAGTAGAACCGACCAATAACTTAGAACATACCCAACTTCCTAAATATTTCACAGAGCATAAAATTGCTGTTTATTCGATGTAACACAATTATATAAATCAAAGCAGTAAACTAATTACTCACCTATACAGAGTGAGAGTTAAGCTAGGGTGAAATTTTAGAACTTTTAATGCATTCACTACTTTAAACTTTCATCATTCCAAAATAAGGGTGCTAGGACAATTGCCACCCGCGGACAATTGCCACCCGCGGACAATTGCCACCCCCGGACAATTGCCACCCCCGGACAATTGCCTCCCCCGGACAATTGCCACCCAAATATTTATTATCAGGCCTCTTAACTAAAATAGTGATAAAATATGTATATTGTTGTTTTACGATGAATTATTAATTATATACAATATAAGATAAAAAAATATTATTATTCGGTTTCTGAATGTGATTTTTAAATCTTATGTTATCGAATACTTTATACCACTTTTTTAGAACAATTCAAAACTGTTTAATTCCCTTCGTCTAAAATTTTTTAAGGATTTACACTTATAGATTTTCTTAAAAACCACGCATCTACAATTTAAAGCCAATTAACTTTTTCGCAGATTATTAGTCAATTTGAAACTGCACTTACTTATCACATTAAGATCTGTACGGGATGACTGCTTATATGCCAATGAGCATCTCAACTCATAGATATCCTAGAATATGGATATTTGTTAATTGATGATAGTATTGATAAAGGAAGATATTTATTGAGGACATCATCAATTGAATAATGTAAATAATTCGTATAAAAACAACATATAATTTATTACATCAACTATGGGAATAATTAATTTTATAAAAAAATATGAAATGTGGAGTGAAATTTTTTATCTTATAATGTATACAATTAAAAGTAAATCGTACAAAAATAATATACATATTGTATCACCATTTTAGTTAAGAGGCCTGAAAATAAATATTTGGGTGGCAATTGTCCGGGGGAGGCAATTGTCCGGGGGAGGCAATTGTCCGGGGGTGGCAATTGTCCGGGGGTGGCAATTGTCCGGGGGTGGCAATTGTCCGCGGGTGGCAATTGTCCGCGGGTGGCAATTGTCCGCGGGTGGCAATTGTCCGCGGGTGGCAATTGTCCGCGGGTGGCAATTGTCCGCGGGTGGCAATTGTCCGCGGGTGGCAATTGTCCGCGGGTGGCAATTGTCCGCAGGTGGCAATTGTCCGGTCACGCAAAATAAGTAAGTCAAGCCTTTTAAACCATATTCTTTTATTCTAACTCATAGAAAATGGATTGGTTACAAGTGTATAATAACTTGAATCATACCTCGCTCTTATCATCATTTGTGATTTTGGTAATAAAAGTCTGACCTTCCTTTACTATAAATTTAAAAAATTGGTAATTCAAAGTAATGGATTTAAGAAATATTTAAATTAATGTAGTTTGCATGAAACATAACATAGAGAAACAATATTTTATGATTTGTTACATATGAAACCGATATTAAAAAAAATAAAAAAAATAAAATAGAAAAAATTCATTAATTAAATGAAGTTTCTTGTAAATTCTATAAATAGAAATTTTTAAATTTAATTTTATCTACATTTTTTCTTATACGATCAAAATGTGGAACTTCTTTGATAATTCATAAGAAACATTTGAAAATATTACCAACCTGTAACTTCTGCTGTATGGGGTAAGACAGGCTTCCCTCAGTGAGCACCACGTGGGGTCTCTGGGACAGCACCCTAGTCACCACCTCCTGCATGCTCTCCTTCTCCCTCTGGCGCCCATTGCGGATACTCTCGAGGTGCCACGAGGGGAAGAGGGCCGGCTGGTCCCCCAGCAGTAGCAGTTTGGGATCAGAGAGTCGGGTGCTCATGCCCCTACAGGCGACTGTCTTTGAGAACACCACCCCATCCACTGCCTGACACTCATCCCTCCTTCCCCCAGGCAACTTCTTGAACCGGAGGAAACTGATGGGGAGGCAAATTAGTGACTTATTGGGAATTATATGATAAAATTAATTATTCGCATTTAGCTATATAAGAAATTTAAAAAAATTTATATGTAACTTAAATTTTTTTAAAATGAAATCTAAATATACTGAATTCAATTAAAATATTAAATATATATAACATAGCTTATATTTAGATTTTATTCACTATTTATATATTAAATAAAATAATATATATTTAGTAAATATTATTATTGTGATAATAACTCACCGCCTGACATCCATGAAATCATCCATGTTCCTCACATCTGGAGATACGGTCCGTGCCACCCTCTGGATGATGGGCCACAGGGTTGGGGCCCAGTCCTCACCCACCTCACACCAGTGCAGTACCTGCGTCATAACCTAAACAACGGATGTTAACTTATTATACCAACTGATGTCATCATAATATATTATTATAGTAGCTGTTGCGGAAATCAAAGGTACATATTGACATTGGGTATCTTTTTAGATAATTTAAAATCTGAAAAATCATAAGGGTAAGTTCAGAGTTATCGAACGGCACACATTTTCGGTCAAAGAAAAACCTATATTATTTAACTTGAATGTAATTTTAATTTTGAGTTAAAATAATGAGGTACTTTTCAAACAGTTTTTGTTACATGATTGAAAATGTGGTAGCTACCGTTCGATTACTCAGAACTTAACCTAGTGTAGGTTTCATTGATGCGAGAGTGAAGTCGTTAACTGCTGCGTGACCCACCAGTGGTCACAAATTCATGTTATTATTTTAAGCCTTCAAAGATATATGATAACATTAGTAGAGAAATAGTTTCAATTATTCATCAATATGAAAAGAAAATGTTAACGTGTTACTAAGATCCTAATACAACCCATGACTCACTTTCTCAACATGCGAGCCCCAGACTGAGTCAAGTCGGTTGGTGATGTCTCCCTTGGATACCTCAGGTACTGAGTCACCCACACTGGAGTCATGACTCATCAGGGGTGGCTCCTCTTGACTCTTTGAAGTTGACTCTTCTTTTATCTCTTCATCAGTCGAGGCTGAGGTTTGCTTGGCGGAGTCAATAGCTGGTAACAAAAAATATGATAAATTAAAAAGAGTTATATAAAAAATTTAGCTGAAGAAAAATAGTTACCAAAAATAAATTATCAAAATTTTTAGCAACAATTTTTTGGAAGAAGAAATTATTACAAATGCGATTTTTCTACAAGATAAATGGTAGCTATTCTTAAATTTAACACTATTGCCGAAGCCTTTATAGTTAATATTTTTACATAATATTCAGAAGTGTGTTAATTTATATCATATTATATAATGGACATTAAAATGTTCTAATTTCTAAAGGGTAACGACTCAATTACCGACTGCTTACGGTTACCGTAAAGTGAGTGTTACGTCATGATAGGTTAAATTTTCAACATTCAGATTGTCTAGTGACTTACGCCCCTTGTACGGTAACTGTGAGCATACGGTAATTGAGTAGTTACCCTATAACATATTAAATGTTAACGCCCCTTGTACGGTAACTGTGAGCATACGGTAATTGAGTAGTTACCCTATAACATATTAAATGTTAACGCCCCTTGTACGGTAACTGTGAGCATACGGTAATTGAGTAGTTACCCTATAACATATTAAATGTTAACGCCCCTTGTACGGTAACTGTGAGCATACGGCAATTGAGTAGTTACCCTATAACATATTGCATGGTCTCTATAGTGACCAATATGCAACAAAGGGTTAAAAGGACACCCACTCACCATCATCTGAAGAGTGAGAGGCCTGAGTGTCCCCTTCGCTTTCCCTGTGGGACACAAAAGTGGGCCTAGAGGTGTTCAGGTGGTTTAACCTGTAGGGTACTGACCCATCCATGAACTGACCAGAGTCTTCAGCCCCCAACACACAGCTTATCAACTCAGACTGAAGGAGTGCATTGCAAATACCTACTGCCTCTGTCCTGCAAAGAAAAGGCATTAGTGTGTTGCCTTGACTAAATCACAGTCACAAATCACCCAATTGTCACTACAATGGTTAATCTATATAGCTACTGTAGGCAGGCACTATGCACTTCTGAAACAGACATTTCCGAGAGTACCTTTCTTGTTGTAGTAGCTATAATCTGAACAAGATATTTTTAACAGGTTAAGCTACACCAATATTATCTAATAGTCTAATACTATAGAAAACCCGTAATTTTTAACGGGAAAGTACACTAGTATCTTGAGTATAATATAGGGACAACCATAGTCCATTTGACGATATCACTCACCTACTGGCAGCATATTTATTCGTCAGTAGCCAGTTGACCAAGTCACTCGCAAGGAAGCAACTGTAGTATATCTTGAACCTGCAAAAGAAGTAGAAAATTACAACAACAAAATCTAGGACCTTGTAGTTGAAGAGCATAATAACTGAAGTGCTATCATCTAGAACTGCGAGTAGCATTAAAAAGAAGATAGAACATTCAAAAAGTCCAGGGTACTTACCGGTAGCGATGGGTACTGCCGGGTAATCTGTGTGGCCCGTGAATGGAGTGATGGTGTATAGCCTGGAGTGAAGGGGAAACTATTAGTGACTTAAATATTACTAGAGGATGATATTGTAGAAATAACTAAACTAAGAGTAGCTATTAACCCTAGTAACCTAGGGACAGATCCATGCGCACCAGTCCTCATGAAAGAATAATAATAATTTTATTTTCAAACCGATTTGGAAGCTGTCTTTTCATGACTTTTATTTTTCAACATAAATACATACGATTTTACAAAAAAGGTGATGAAGTACAAAATACTCATATTATGAGCATATATTCAATTATACAGAGTGACTCGAAAAAACCGGAACACAAATTTAAGTTAGTATATTTCAGAAACTATTAAACATACATTTACATTTCTGGTATCTTTTTCATTGTTGTACCCTTCTCCATCCACAATTAAATTTTCATTAGGTTATTCACTTTTGCAAATTTTATAAGGATTCTATTGATGGGTGGTGAAAATTGCTTTTGCACAAATAGTCAGAAAACCTAAGAAAAATTTGTTTCTTATATTTGCTTGTTAATTTTTATTTTAAATTGATAATTATTCATTGGCGTTTACCAATTGATGTGTAAATATCAAATGAAGGTTTTTATGAAGAGAAAATATAGAAAAGTCAATTTGTTAAGATTTTATAACAGTTTTAGTGAGGACTGGCGCGCACGGACCAGTCCCTAGGTTACTGAGCAAACTTTTAAAGGCTAGGTTACTAGGGAAGAATAATATTGACATGAAATCATATGATTTCATGATATGGTACGGACAAAGAAAAGTTCGTCAGTGATGATTTATTCACAGTTCACCAATTTCACATTTCCAAAAAGAAACTTTACTAATTGTAATGCTCGAACAAATTCCAAAGGTCCTATCCATGTTTTCGAGAATGAAAGGAGTACATTTCATAATATTGCAGATTTAAGATCTAGGATCATTAATATGAAAATCTCATAAATTTCATTCAGTATTTTTTATATGATTTTGAAGTTTTTATACTCTGTGTATCCAACAATAGTATGAAATACTACTTCTGACACAGAAGAAAAATATTGTACACCATTCACTACGATTTCCAATTTGAATTTTATGAACAAACATTGCTGTTCAGACTTCCTGTAAAGTTGATAACATTTTATTCAGTAAATTCTAAACTTTTTTTTTACCTTCACTTGAATAATTAATTGATTCAACTTACCTAGCCAACATTCAAAATAAACGGCATACAATCTTTTTCTTTGGACTTAAAATTAGCAACTTAGAAGTAACATAATGTTTGACTATTCTATGGATTAATAACATTGTATGTTCTTTGCATGAAACAGTTTAAACATGTTATATTGAACATGGTTCAACAATCTTAAACTCCCTTGGTCGTCTTTAACTTTGTTCTAGCGTGTTTGGACGTGTTTAAATTTGTTCTAGTGTGTTTAAACTTGTTCTAGCGTGTTTAAACTTGTTCTAGCGTGTTTAAACTTGTTCTAGCGTGTTTAAACTTGTTCTAGCGTGTTTAAACTTGTTCTAGCGTGTATAATGTCAAACATGCACAGGGTGACCCACAAAAAAGTGTACCCAACTGTGAAAAAATATAAATATCGTAGACGTAAAATCTTAAGCAATGACTGTGGTAGAATGGATACATGAAAAAAAAATCTAATTTTATAATTCACTTCAACTCACTTCTCAACTACTTATAAATACGATATTTATATTAATTCTAAGATGGTACACTTTTTTGTGGGTCACCCTGTATAGATACACTGTTACCTGCCCCTTTCCCAGGGTTTACTTTACCTTGAGTTGCATTAGCGTAGTGTGAGGTCCTTCTAAAGGCATGTCATCACTAAACAGACCAGTGATGCTAACATTGTCCTCAGCACTCCAATGTCTGTACAAACACAAAAATAACTTATTCCTCTGAAGAAATAGAATAGAAATAAAATGCACGTTGCATTTAGAGCTAAAATAACTGAACGTTGTAACATGGATACGCAATTCTACATTGAATTCACATTTTTTATTACATTCAAATCTAGGATGAGAATTTGAGTAAAGACTGGGTAGGTTATGTTCTGAGTTATTGGACAGTTCCTCATTTTCGATCGAATAAGAAAAGTATCTAATAAATTATTATCATTTAACTTGTTATTTATATTAGTATCCATGATACCTGCAGGTATCATGGATACTAATTATAAAAAAAGTTAATAAAACAGTAATGTTATGTACTTTTCCTCATACGATCGAAAATGGGGAACCATCCGATAACTCAGAACATACCCTAGACAGCTAATTATAAATACCAAAAAATGTTTAATGTTAATGAATTAGACTCACAAGGAATGGGACCGTAGACCAGACACAGCAAACTAACCACTCACCTGACTCTTGAAGTGTAGTTCTCCTCCACAAACCCCATGGCGGGTTTTCTGGCCCCACTCTCAGATCTGTCCAAGGAGGAGTGGTAGCCTGTGACGTCAGAGTTGAAACCTGAGACCTGAGAGATGTGAGAGTAATTTAATGTTAGTACAATATGGTGGAATGTTGGTACAATGTAGTGGAATGTTGGTACAATGTTGGGAAATGTTGGGTAATGTTGGTACAATGTGGGGGAATGTTGGTACAATGTTGGGAAATGTTGGTACAATGTAGGAGAATGTTGGTACAATGTAGGAGAATGTTGGTACAATGTAGGAGAATGTTGGTACAATGTAGAAGAATGTTGGTACAATGTAGGAGAATGTTGGTACAATATAGAAGAATGTTGGTACAATGTAGAAGAATGTTGGTACAATGTAGAAGAATGTTGGTACAATGTAGAAGAATGTTGGTACAATGTAGAAGAATGTTGGTACAATGTAGAAGAATGTTGGTACAATGTAGAAGAATGTTGGTACAATGTAGAAGAATGTTGGTACAATGTAGGAGAATGTTGGTACAATGTAGAAGAATGTTGGTACAATGTAGAAGAATGTTGGTACAATGTAGAAGAATGTTGGTACAATGTAGAAGAATGTTGGTACAATGTAGAAGAATGTTGGTACAATGTAGGAGAATGTTGGTACAATGTAGGAGAATGTTGGTACAATGTAGGAGAATGTTGGTACAATGTAGGAGAATGTTGGTACAATGTAGGAGAATGTTGGTACAATGTAGGAGAATGTTGGTACAATGTAGGGGAATGTTGGTACAATGTAGGGGAATGTTGGTACAATGTAGGGGAATGTTGGTACAATGTAGGGGAATGTTGGTACAATGTAGGGGAATGTTGGTACAATGTAGGGGAATGTTGGTACAATGTAGGGGAATGTTGGTACAATGTAGGGGAATGTTGGTACAATGTAGGGGAATGTTGGTACAATGTAGGGGAATGTTGGTACAATGTAGGGGAAGGTTGGTACAATGTAGGGGAATGTTGGTACAATGTAGGGGAATGTTGGTACAATGTAGGGGAATGTTGGTACAATGTAGGGGAATGTTGGTACAATGTAGGGGAATGTTGGTACAATGTAGGGGAATGTTGGTACAATGTAGGGGAATGTTGGTACAATGTAGGGGAATGTTGGTACAATATAGGGAAATGTTGGTACAATATAGGGAAATGTTGGTACAATGTGGGGGAATGTTGGTACAATGTAGTGGAATGTTGGTACAATGTAGGGATAATATTGATAATTTAGATATTAAGCACACTAGCTACATGAAGATATAAAATCTCTCTTAAATTGAATATATAAAAATAATTTCATCCCCTTTGGTCGCTATAGGCAGGATACAGTAACATATGGGATATGGTAATCAGCTGATCGAATGTAGTTTGACGTGACCACCAGGTGACTTGAAATGGCGACTCTGACCACAATTTGAAACATGAAAAAACCTACTTAAACTTAGTCACTTCTAAATTTAATTTTTTTAATCAATTATTTACTAGGCATTGAATAAATTGTATTTCCATTATTTTTTTCCTTAATTGTTATTCATAAGAACTAGCTACAATTTAGCAGTTAACTAGCACTAGTTTAGGCTCCTAGGTAGCATATGTTCAAGAAACTATTTTTTATAGACAAGTAAAAGAAATGAACAATAAAAACACACCTGAATTATATCTATATATTCAACTTTAAGGTTCAATCCCCATTTTCGCTTTTCTTTTACACGAAACCCCTATAAAATGACTTCAAACTTCTCGATATTAACATGCAAATACGAGGAATTATGAGCCGCTCGGTCACAAACAAGGAATGTTTTGTTGTGGTGACGTCATATTTTTGCGCCGTCTACTAGGTACTATACCCGTTTATGTTACTGTATCCTGGCTATAGGTAGCTAAGTTAAAAATAAATTAAATATTTAAAAAATTAAAAATATTTAAAAAATTAAAAATAAATTAAATTATTTAAATTAAATATTCAAAATAAATTAAATCAGTTGAATTAAATAGTTACAACTAAATGTCCTCACCCTAGTGTCAGACATCAGACCACTAGTCCCTGTACTGATAGTTTGACCTGATGAGTTCCTGTCCACTCCTTGGTTGTGGGAGGAGCCAAATATACCTGAGAAAAAACATGAATATTATAAAAAATGATAATGAAATTAGGTTATAATACCGTATTATAAGGGAAAGTTACAAATTATCATTTGGATTCACATCCTGGGTCATGTAAGAAAATTTTTTTTATTTATTTTACCAATTAAAATTAAAATATAATATTTATTACATGTTTTTTTTCATATATGACCTAAGATGTGAAACGGACCAATAATTCGATAACTTCCCTAATCTTATATCAAAACCTACACATAATAGACACTGTAGAGACAATGGGAGGTGTTTTGTGTGCGTGACGTCATCACAGCAACACTCTTATACCATATTTGAGGTAATTAAAGTGAGTAAAGCTATTCAAACCTATTGGTTATTATTACTATAACAAATAAATAAAAAATATTTTCAGTTTTTGTAAATACTGAGATTCTAAATTTTACTTAAATGTGTTGATCTAATGACGTCACATGCACTAAACATCTGAATTGTCACTACAATAATAATTATACATTAATTATATAAGTTTAACTAAGGAGTCAAATCTATGGTACGAATTGAGAAAACAATTATTCATTCCACAGAATTAATAATTTTAATGAATAAGTTTATTAGAAGGGTAAGTTCCAAGTTATTGAACAGTTTCATATTTTCTATCACGTAAAACAATATACAATTGCATTAATTTCCATTCATGAACTAATAAAATAAGGGAAAAGTAATTTTATTTACATTTTTTATTAATTAATTGAAAAGGCATTGCTGTCCAATAACTCAAAACCCTACCCTATATTCTAAACCTAACACTTTAGTCGTTATTTGCAATTATCTATCAGAGTGAACC
Organism: Caprella mutica; assembly: GCA_947561585.1. NCBI lineage: Eukaryota > Metazoa > Arthropoda > Malacostraca > Amphipoda > Caprellidae > Caprella > Caprella mutica. Next base: position 203,949 of record CANNZV010001513.1, read on the forward strand.
TAGTCACAGTGAGAGGAGGTTATACACATCATTTCTCCTGATAAACCACTAACATTCCATTAGTGACTTTTCATAAAAGAGCATTAGGTTAAGTCATAACAATAGAGCTTTAGTTAATTCATACACTGTGTTCCTAGGCTAGCTACATCAGCTTTTAATTTGCTACAGTCAGCAAAAACCTGAACAAGTTAAAATTAATGTGAGATCCGGTGACGAATATATATATATTTTATAACATATAGTTCATAAAAAATATATTTACTATCAACACTCTTTAAAAAAAATATTGGAAAACGTTTTTTCTAATATTTGTGGAACAAACGATAAAGTTGGAAAATATTATTTTTTACAATCTGTAAACTACAAAAAAAATCTTTTTCAGGCAGAAAAATTTGTTTTCTAAACTAAAATGAATTATAATTATTATAATTATCAAATGTTCCCCGAGCATGAGATGTACTTTTCACAAAATAATAATATTGGTAGAAGGTAAGTGAATTTAGTTAGATGACATAATATTAATGTTTAGATATTTACTTACCTTTATGTATCAATATTGTGGTACTGTGACAGTGTTCACAAACGCGAACTGGCTCATCTGAAAAAAAAAATGCATAGATTAAACAACAATTTAAATAATTAGAAGAAAAGTAAAAATTTCTTTCAACTGAAATCATTTCTTATTTTATTTTCCACAAGGATGTTTATATTTTCCACGAAGATATTTATATTTTCCACAAAGATATTTATATTTTCCACAAGGATGTTTATATTTTCCACAAGAATGTTTATATTTTCCACAAGAATGTTTATATTTTCCACAAGAATGTTTATATTTTCCACAAGAATGTTAATATTTTTCACAAGGATGTTTATATTTTCCACAAGGATGTTTATATTTTCCACAAGAATGTTTATATTTTCCACAAGAATGTTTATATTTTTCACAAGGATGTTTATATTTTCCACAAGAATGTTTATATTTTTCACAAGGATGTTTATATTTTCCACAAGAATGTTTATATTTTCCACAAGAACGTTTCTATTTTCCACAAGATCGTTTATATTTTCCACAAGAACGTTTATATTTTCCACAAGGATGTTTATATTTTCCACAAGGATGTTTATATTTTCCACAAGAACGTTTATAATTTCCACAAGAACGTTTATATTTTTCACAAGGATGTTTATATTTTCCACAAGGATGTTTATATTTTCCACAAGGATGTTTATATTTTCCACAAGAACGTTTATAATTTCCACAAGAACGTTTATATTTTTCACAAGGATGTTTATATTTTCCACAAGGATGTTTATATTTTCCACAAGGATGTTTATATTTTCCACAAGAATGTTTATATTTTCCACAAGAATGTTTATATTTTCCACAAGAATGTTTATATTTTCCACAAGGATGTTTATATTTTCCACAAGGATGTTTATATTTTCCACAAGAATGTTAATATTTTCCACAAGGATGTTTATATTTTCCACAAGGATGTTTATATTTTCCACAAGGATGTTTATATTTTCCACAAGGATGTTTATATTTTCCACAAGGATGTTTATATTTTCCACAAGGATGTTTATATTTTTCACAAGGATGTTTATATTTTTCACAAGGATGTTTTTTATTTTTCACAAGGATGTTTATATTTTCCACAAAGATGTTTATATTTTTCACAAGGATGTTTATATTTTCCACAAGGATGTTTATATTTTTCACAAGGATGTTTATATTTTCCACAAAGATGTTTATATTTTTCACAAAGATATTAATATTTTCCACAAAGATGTTTATATTTTTCACAAAGATGTTTATATTTTCCACAAGGATGTTTATATTTTCCACAAGGATGTTTATATTTTCCACAAGGATGTTTATATTTTCCACAAGGATGTTTATATTTTCCACAAGGATGTTTTTACTCTCAATAACTAATTCACTAGTATCAATATTAGTGTAAATTACCTCCTCACACTTCTGGTGCCTCAGATTTAGCTAAAGTTATTAATTAAATAATGACGATAATAATGATAATATTATAGCATAAAGTATATAATTTAAATTAGCTACAGAGCTTGTAATGAGTTCACAAGAAAATTTAAGTTAAACTTGGTTAATAAATTTGTATATTCAACATATATTACTATGTTTCATATTTATGTTGGTTATTAACTAATATCCTCGATATTAATTTTTAATTAAAAATATATGTGTAAAAGATGTACATATACAATGTAGGTGTACAAGATGCATGTGTTTCTTAATTAAGGTGTAGCTATATTAATTAAGGTGTAGCTATATTAATTAAGGTGTAGCTATATTAATTAAGGTGTAGCTATACTAATTAAGGTGTAGCTATACTAATTAAGGTGTAGCTATATTAATTAAGGTGTAGCTATATTAATTAAGGTGTAGCTATATTAATTAAGGTGTAGCTATATTAATTAAGGTGTAGCTATATTAATTAAGGTGTAGCTATATTAATTAAGGTGTAGCTATATTAATTAAGGTGTAGCTATATTAATTAAGGTGTAGCTATATTAATTAAGGTGTAGCTATATTAATTAAGGTGTAGCTATATTAATTAAGGTGTAGCTATACTAATTAAGGTGTAGCTATATTAATTAAGGTGTAGCTATATTAATTAAGGTGTAGCTATATTAATTAAGGTGTAGCTATACTAATTAAGGTGTAGCTATACTAATTAAGGTGTAGCTATACTAATTAAGGTGTAGCTATATTAATTAAGGTGTAGCTATATTAATTAAGGTGTAGCTATATTAATTAAGGTGTAGCTATATTAATTAAGGTGTAGCTATATTAATTAAGGTGTAGCTATATTAATTAAGGTGTAGCTACATTAATTAAGGTGTAGCTACATTAATTAAGGTGTAGCTACATTAATTAAGGTGTAGCTACATTAATTAAGGTGTAGCTATATTAATTAAGGTGTATCTATATTATTAAAGGTGTCTATATTATTAAAGGTGTATCTATATTTTAAAGGTGTATCTATATTATTAAAGGTGTTGCTATATTATTAAAGGTGTTGCTATATTATTAAAGGTGTTGCTATATTATTAAAGGTGTTGCTATATTATTAAAGGTGTATCTATATTATTAAAGGTGTATCTATATTATTAAAGGTGTAGCTATATTATTAAAGGTGTAGCAATATTCAGTTTTTAAATTATAATTCTTGTTTTTAATGGAAATATATTGTCTTTAAGAAAAAAATTATAGTTATAATGAAAACAAGGTAGAAAGCTGACCAATCACAGATGGAACAAATGATGTCAATTATATTCTTTGTTGTCATAATATAAAGACTTGCTTTAGAAAATATTTGGTAGTTTAATTTAAATTTAAATGTTTTAATTTTGAAAGATTACGTTTCAGGTAAATATAATTTTCAGTCTAGATTAAAGTAGAGATACAGGGCTAGCTTGTACAAGTTACCATTAGTTGTTGTTAAAACCCTCTCTATAAATTCTATTGATATCTATAAATTAAATTCTTTTGATACATCATAACTGATTTATTATTGAATTTGAATGATTTTCAAATGTTTTTGAATGATTTTCAGGATCTTTTCTGTTTAATGGGCGCACAGAAAATAATCGAAATAAAATAATAAATTATACCTAATGGTATCATACCTACTGACTTTTAAAATGGATTTATTTAATTAGAATTAATACAGACTTGGTACATTAAATAATGTATTTTGATAAGTTTCTGTTTCGTGGGGGCATAGGAAAATAAAATAATAATATAAAGATGATAACATAATCTGTTTCTTGGGCGCATTTATAATAAAAATTTAACTAACGAAAATAAAAATTTCACTGGATAAATGGACATTGTGAAATCAAATAACTTATTTAGAGAATAAATTATCAAGGAGAGGTGTTCTCTTAAAGCAGAGGAAGTCAGTAAGTCACTTTTACTAATAACACTCTTACTAAACAAAAAATCTGAAGTCAGTAAGTATGATACCATTATAATTTATTATTTTATTTCGATTAAGGCTGCGTCACACGTCACCAGTCCGTCTCCATCACTCTCCTCTCAGTGATTCGGTGTCAGTGGAAAAATATATCGTTACATTAATTTCAACGGACCTATTCACACAGTACCGGCTCTTCGCAGTGATAAAAAATTTCGGACCGATGACGTGCCGGACGGATATCGGCGATGTGTGAAGCAGCCTTTATTGTCCGTGCGCCCAGCAAACAGAAAAGATCCGATTTTCATAACTACATATTAATTTAGTTATTGATTCAAATCAAACTATATTTTCATTGATAGCTACCTAATTCTTTTTCAAATATATCAGATATCATTAAAATGGCAGCCCATATCAGTCAAATCATTCTCACAAGCTCTAGGCACTAGTTCCATAGGTAGTCTGACGTTACAGCAGGCTGAGCAGAAGAGGTAGCCACACAGTCGGCAGTGGTGTCTCCTGCGGAAAGCATAGAAACGCTCTTCACACTTCCTGCAACCAGAGGCGCTAGTGTCTGTGGCCCAGTGCTCTCTGCGCTGTTCTATGGCCTGGAAAAGAGAATAGTCTTAAATATTATATCAAAAATATATTTCATTGGCAATCATTGCAATAACAACAATAAATAAATTGTACACGATTCATTCAAATAAATATATTAAATAGTAGTGTTTTTAATTTGAACTTCTGAACCAAATGTCATATCGCTAGAGTCAAAATGAAATTAAATACAAGGGACTTGAAAAAGAAATCAGAAAGAAAAGTGGCACCATAAATATAGTCCTTACCACCAGTCAGTAACAATGCTTATGGAAGTAGAAAAGCTACTCTGTGTGATATCAGTCATTCAAATAGAATATATAATTCCTATTAAAATTTGAAAAGTTTAACTTAGTAGTTGGCTAATCTTTAAGATGAAAAATCAAATATTAAATGTAGCTAGTAGCTACCAACTATGTTTGTGAAATAGAACCACATGTAATTTTAGAAACTAGAACAGTTGAATTTAGAACAACTAGCTAAGTCAATGTAAAGAGTCCACTATTGGTGTGATTATGAAGTCAGAGTCAAGAGTAGAAGTAGGTACCTATATGGACCCTCACAGGACTAAATCTGTAATTTAACATGTCAAGCGGCTCAAATGAGTTAAAGCTAGCTAACCAGTAGGTAACTTACAAATCCCTCATTGAGGAGAACATATTCTATCCTCTTGAGAGTGGCTTCAATGGTTCTCTCCGTAGGAAAAGGAAAGCTTGCTGCGGCAGCCTGAAACAAAAATGACAAGAGATGAATATGGAGAACAATCCGATATTTAACAAATGATAATAAATTACCTTACGCTTTGGATGGATGTATTTTGAATCATAAAAGTAGACATGATATGAATTTTTTTTACTGCAATTTATATAGCCAAATAGCTAGCTAGTTAGTTAACTAAAATTGTTCAGTTGTCTAAATTTTACCTAATATATAGGATAAAAACTAATGAAGATAGAACTTATTCATGTAACAATTGAATCATGCGAATTTTGCACATTAAAATGTCCAAATTTAATAATTTGAAGCTCTATTTAAAGTATATATTGAAATTCTCATTATAAGAAAAATGAAGTCAAAATTTTTTAGCCACTTGACAACCTTTATAACGAGACTGATACTTTGAAACATGAAAAACCTGCTTAGGGTAAGTTACGAATTATCAGTCAGTTTTACATCTACCATCATATTCGAAAAAATATATAATTCCAACTATTTAATTTTTTTAATTAGTATCCATGATACCTATTGGAATGGACCGATATATAATTAATAACTTAGCTACCCTACTGAAGTCACCAATAGTTGGACTAAATTAATAAACGACTAACCATATCAGAGTCGCTTTGCTGAATGATCTCAAAGTCGTCTTCAGGAGAGGGACTGATGGGAGAATCGTTTGAGGGTGAACAGTAGCTCATGGACATCTCCTTTGAAGAACGACTAAAATTACCTGAAAACGAGATAAAAATATATTGTTCATATCTAAGAATTTCAAAAAAATAATTCTATACAGCTAAATTAAATATATCAGGATTAAGAAGTAATTTTATATGAAGAATGCTATAAATCAGTGAAGTAGGGTTACCAGCACCCCTTTTGGTCTGGATTGTTTATAGGGGTGCCTGAGATGAGTCTTTTATATGCTACTTCTAAGTTAGGTTCTTGCTGTTAATATGCAGAATATCCATGAAATATATTTGCCCTTTTCTCATATCAATATATAATAGTAGCTTCTCAATCAATTTCAATGCAATGCAATGCAATACAATGCTCAGGGGTTACCTGAGAAAAGAACGAGGTGTGCAAGAAATATTGTTTAACACGTTGTGTACCATATATGCACACAGACAACTTTACC
>CANNZV010001514.1:0-10000 GCA_947561585.1 Caprella mutica
ACATCATCACAGTGACTCTTTTCTCTGATAGTACATCATCACAGTGACTCTTTTCTCTGATAGTACATCATCACAGTGACTCTTTTCTCTGATAGTACATCATCACAGTGACTCTTTTCTCTGATAGTACATCATCACAGTGACTCTTTTCTCTGATAGTACAGTGACTCTTTTCTCTGATAGTACATCATCACAGTGACTCTTTTCTCTGATAGTACATCATCACAATGACTCTTTTCTCTGATAGTACATCTTCACAGTGACTCTTTTCTCTGATAGTACATCATCACAGTGACTCTTTTGTCTGATAGTATATCTTCACAGTGACTCTTTTCTCTGATAGTACATCATCATAGTGACTCTTTTCTCTGATAGTACATCATCACAGTGACTCTTTTCTCTGATAGTACATCATCACAGTGACTCTTTTCTCTGATAGTACATCATCACAGTGACTCTTTTCTCTGATAGTACATCATCAAAGTGACTCTTTTCTCTGATAGTACATCACACATTGACTCTTTTCTCTGATAGTACATCACACAGTGATTCTTTTCTCTGATAGTACATCATCACAGTGACTCTTTTCTCTGATAGTACATCACACAGTGACTCTTTTCTCTGATAGTAAATCATCACAGTGACTCTTTTCTCTGATAGTACATCATCACAGTGACTCTTTTGTCTGATAGTATATCTTCACAGTGACTCTTTTCTCTGATAGTACATCATCATAGTGACTCTTTTCTCTGATAGTACATCATCACAGTGACTCTTTTCTCTGATAGTACATCATCACAGTGACTCTTTTCTCTGATAGTACATCATCACAGTGACTCTTTTGTCTGATAGTATATCTTCACAGTGACTCTTTTCTCTGATAGTACATCATCATAGTGACTCTTTTCTCTGATAGTACATCATCACAGTGACTCTTTTCTCTGATAGTACATCATCACAGTGACTCTTTTCTCTGATAGTACATCATCACAGTGACTCTTTTCTCTGATAGTACATCATTAAAGTGACTCTTTTCTCTGATAGTACATCACACAGTGACTCTTTTCCATGATAGTAAATCATCACAGTGACTCTTTTCTCTGATAGTACATCATCACAGTGACTCTTTTCTCTGATAGTACATCATCACAATGACTCTTTTCTCCGATAGTACATCATCACAGTGACTCTTTTCTCTGATAGTACATCATCACAGTGACTCTTTTTTCTGATAGAAGAAGCAAACCTTCTTTAAGAAATGGTTACTAGATTTTAATTTCCCACGAACCTAAACTGAAAATTACTGAATATTCACCCTTTCATATTTTTGACATCCATGATTTAAGAACTGAAAACATATTATGATAAATATATGATATGGTTCAGTGAAGTGATGAATAAATCTTAAAATGAATAAACTACATTGAATCGCCACTTTGGTAATAAAAGAAACTATGTAACTACTGAAAATAGAAGAAAATGCAACGAGCCAAGAATGGTTCTCCGTGAACCTACTTCTGGTTCTTAGGTTCACAGCTGACCTCTTTCGGAAACCCTGGTTTAAAGGATAAAAATTATCTGAAATTGCTCTATAGAATTTAAAAATCAGATTTTAATTAACAATAAATGAGAGGATTGATTTCAGATTATTTTAATTTTTAAAGATTTTACAAGATAAGAGACTATTTCGTATATAAAAAGAGTAACTTATACCTAAATCAAAAGTACTTTAAAATAGAAGACGAACACGAAAGCAGCATAAAATATTATGTTGGCTATATCAGTTCTCATGAAGAGGACCGCAGAAGATCACAGAGAAGGTTCACTCCACAACTGCATACCAAGCAATGTGAACTCCTGCAATAATCGGACAGTGGTACATAAATCTGTGTACAAATTAAATTAGGGTTGCTAATAGCACATTTATTATAGAGTACAAGTGTGAACCTCATTTATTATACGTTCATCACAAGTGTTAACAATTAACATCATATCTCATAAAGATAGCAGTACTGCAAGATACTATAATGTTGCATCTCTTCAGCATAGTATAATGGGGGTTATAGGTAAATTGCTCGAGAAACAATTGCTCGAATAAACATTTGCTCGAATGAACAATTGCTCGAATAAACAATTGGTCGAATAAACAATTACTCGAATAAACAATTACTCGAATAAACAATTGATCGAATAAAAAATAGCTTGGAAAACAATTGCTTGAAACACAATTGCTCGAACGAACAATTGCTCGAATGATTAATCACGTGAATGAACAATTGTTCGAACGAACAATAGCTCGAATGATTAATTACGTGAATGAACAATTGCTTGAATGATTAATTACGTGAATGAACAATTGCTCGAATGATTAATTGTGTGAGTGAACAATTGCTCGAACGAACTGTTGCTCGAATCATTATTGCTTGAATTATTAATTGTGTGAATGAGCAAATTGCTCACAGTATTCGAAATAGTAAAACCAATTTAGTCATGAAGTTGAATCACTTCGATTGGTTACACCTAACCGTTCTGGCTTCTAATTGATAATTTATTCAATTTTTTCATCGGTATTTAATCATTGTAATACTGTTTTAAATTTTTTTTCTCTTCCTGTTCTTCTCATTTTTTTAGAACAGGAATAACTGCAGCAATCTTGTGTATTACAGGTTTTAGCAAGTCGGGTTATGGGAACTGCCGATCCCAGGAGGAGCGGCTGTTCCCGAGACATTTTGCATGACCCTTGGTATTCGTAGCACTTGCTTTTTTAAATTATCTTTTTTGGTATTTCTTATCTTTGATAATTTGAAATTTGAATATTCGGGCAATTGTTCATTAAGTAAATTGTCGAAAGACAGTTACCTTGATGTGAAATATCTTCAATTAGCTGCACCTAACCGTTCTCGTTACTCACTATAGATATTAATATTATCTGTATTTCATTATTTATAATATTGAGCGATTCTTCATTCGATAAATTGTTTGTTACACTTTGGGGAAAATAATGACGTAAATACTAAATATATTATATGACTCAGTAAATAATTAAAAATACTTAGAGTGGAACAAAGTAAAAAAGGGTTTTTTATTAATGGCACCATATATAGCAAATGAAATAATTAACTTAGATTATACTAGAAATAATTTTTATCGTATTAACTTGAAACATTCAGGGTGACCTATAAATAAGTGTACTCAAATTTAAATTCCAATATTTCAACAACTCTTGAAGGTACAATTTTTTTTCAAGTATCAGTTTGTTTGTTGCACCCTTCTCCATCCATAGTTAAATTTTCATAAATTTGTATCTATTTTTGTGAATACAACAACGACTTAATTGGTGGGTGGTGCAAATGGTGCAAACATTAAAATATCTTTATTAGACAAAATCCCCATTTATAAAAACATATTTATTTCTAGGTTTTTAGAATATTCATATAACTATTCCTTTTATAAAATTTTGACAATCTGGAGAAAATACAAAAAATTAAGGCACAATTTTAAATTTGCAAAACAAATTAATTTTGTCTTCAGATCGTACTGTCTTCTTGTGGTTTGAACGACCCTTGTTAAAATTTAAACTTGTGCTTTCATTGTTCTACTGAAGGATTTCTCTGAAAAAAATAATATTTAGTATTTTTTTTCTAAAACAATACTGTTCCGTCTAAATGGCAGTCCATAATAAATTTCTATAAGGTATTTTAGCGGAGCACGTGATACTGTTCCATTAAGTTGATAGCTAGCAAACGTTTACTTCATTCAAATAATTATTTATTTCTGTTCAATGGTATACAAGCAGAGTGTAGAATAGTATTTTTAACCAATAAGGCTATGGGAATTTGTGTGAAGCATTTTTGTGCAACTTCCTTTCCTATTTTATTTATTTGTTTTCCATGACGTAATTGTACAGGTTTAAACTTTAATTTCTTGCATTCTGCTTGGATATTAATACGAAATGGATTTATATTTCTACAAGGTGTACTACATTGCTTACATTAAAAATATATTTTTCATACTTATACGAGGCAATTGAAACGATTAGTGTGTGGATTTCAAGACGGAAATTGCGTGGCCGGTAAATTCCACCGCGGAAAGTTCCCCCGCGGAAAGTTCCACCTGGAAGATTACACCGCGGAAGATTCCACCGGCGTTAAATGGAAGATGTGGAAAATTCCACCGCGGAAGATTCCACTATCTTGAAAAAATATACAAATAAACAGTATAAATAAAATATATTTTAAAATGTATTTCTAAGTCTAGGTAATTTATAATTATAAATGAACAAGTCTTCCTTTTAAATATAAAACAATTAATAATCGATCATATGGGCACTAAATATTGAAATGGTTAATAGTGACATACTATGACGCTGATATTGGAACACCAACATGCGACAACACTTCAACAGAAACACTAAAGTTCAGATTTTAATATATGATATAAAAATAAATTTTGTTATGTTTCATTATTGAAAAGGATAATATTAAGCAGTAATAAGACAAGCATGATCTTTCCCATTTGACGACCCCACCGGATTTAATATAAATTAATTCTTATATGTATTTTTGTCCATAGAATCCGAAAATTGGAACCGTTTTTTGTAGAAACTAATAGTTTTTGAGATATGAGGGTTTGAAGCTATTCATTTCCTATGTATTACTGACGGATTGGGAACTTAGAAAAAAACACGTATTTTCATTGAAAAATTGTATAATAAACACAGAAAGTAGTACAAAATTAATATGAAAATTAATAAAAAAAGGGAAATAATTTAATAACAGTAACACACATTGTTATTTTAGCTATTTATCACGAAAAATAACAATATTTCTCACTATTTCGACAAAAAGGTTCTTTTCAGCGTGCCTTCCCCTCCAGATGAATTCGCACAAATAGGAATCTATCACGCCTCTACTTGTTCCACATTGAATTTTCTTCTTTCTTTTCGTAATGTTGTTTGTTGTATCCACTAGTTTGTTGTACTGCACACTTCATGATTGTTTATTGACCTGGCAGGGGGGTATGGGGGGCGGTACGCCCCCCATTACACATATCATTATTTAAGTAATAATTTGAAAATATCACGGAAACTGGAAATATATTTGATATATGTATTTCGGGGGGCGTGCCGCCCCCCCCCCAACCCCCCTGCCAAATTATTAAACAATCATGAAGTGTGCAGTGCAACAAACTACATTACTGTTTTATGCCAAAAATATATATTGTTTGAGTAATTTCAATGAAAACACGAGTTTTTTCAAAGTTCTCAATCCTTCAGTAATGCATAGGAAATAAATAACTTTAAACCCTCATATCTCAAAAACTATTAGTTTCTACAAAAAACGGTTTTGATTTTCGGATTCTATGGACAAAAATACATATAAAAAATCAAGTTGAATTAAATTTGGTGAGGGTCGTCAAAAGGGAAAGATCCGACAAGCATGTTTTTAATGTATATTTCTTATGTGAGTTTTGATTTATGATTTTTATTCGTATGTCTGTGGTTTCAGATCGAAGCTAGTTAATGTATGCAATTTACCTGCTTAACTCTATGTTCAAAATTTAGTTGAAACACATCATGTTTAAACTATATTTTGTAATAGTTTCAAAAGAGATTATTAAACAGTTACAGAAAGTTTCAGCTTTGTAATTTTTCTTTTTATATTAAAATATATCGATACTAATTAAACATTTTATTTCAGTTCGTGTGAAATGATTCTTTAATTCCACCTATTATCGTTGCTGATTTAAATTGTATTATATTTTGGTACATTTAAAAACTTGGGTGATAGATAATGTATATAAAATAAAATTTATGTTACAAACAAAATTTTATCTTTAATTTCAGTTTCAACATATATATGTTTAAGGGAGAATCAAACGAAATCTAAATTGTTGGTCAGTGTGGCAGTGGAACTTTTAGATGAATTTCTACGATTTAAATTTTATTAAAATATTTAATTGATTCATATTTAAAAGATCGTTAGATCTGTCTATTAATTCGTATGTTCACCTTAGCTTATCTCGTAGTTCTTGACTTAGCATAACATATTCTTATAATTTTTAAAATTTCTAACTAATGAAATGTTGTTCGGTTACCACAATTTTTTTTTCTTTAAATCAGTTAATATTAAATGTTACACCTTCTGTAAATGAAATCCAATATTATGCGGTGGAAATTACCTGGTGGAACTTTCCGTGGTGGAATTTTCCGCGGGGGAATTTACCTAGAACCGGAAATTGATATCAAGACTGACCTGGATTGAAATTTCTACAAGATATTAGCGCATACCTTAATTACATTAATAAAAAAATGTCATGGTTGTTTTATTATTATTACTATATTTAACATGTTTAAATTGTACAATTTATCCACAACATTAATGTGTAAATTGATTTTACTCTTTGTGCTCATTGTCTTTTTGTTACAAGCTAACGTCTCGTATAACACATATTTTGTTTTATTTTATTGAATAGAACTTACATTGAAAATGAACAACTATATTCAGATTTGCGAAACAAGAGGCTAAATAGAATTTCTTTGATAGTTTTTTTAAGTAGAATTATTTTCATCTCCAGTAGAAGTAGCTTAATAATGCTTTTTCCTTAAGTGTTCCGCAAAGAAAATGTACAAAAAAAAAGAGAAAATCGATATAATGAGATTCACTAACATTTTATTAAACCACTTAAAATGAAACAGTATAATGTATATAACAAAAGCTTATAATCCTTATATGATATGAAGATGATAATTTCAAAAGTATTTTATAAGAAAATAAGCAGTATAATTCATATTTTTATTTATATTTAGTGGAATTTTCCTCAATGGAAATTTACCAGTGGAACTTTCCGCTATAGACTTCTCTATATGACCTTATGTCAGGTTGGAAATTCTCCATTCCCATGTCAGGTTAAAGTCATCTGACAATTTCCAAACATCGAGTCTGACAATTTCCAAACATCGAGTCTGACAATTTCCAAACATTGAGTCTGACAGTTTCCAAACATCGAGTCTGACAATTTCCAAACATTGAGTCTGACAATTTCCAAACATCGAGTCTGACAATTTACAAACATTGAGTCTGACAGTTTCCAAACATTGAGTCTGACAATTTCCAAACATTGAGTCTGACAGTTTCCAAACATCGAGTCTGACAATTTCCAAACATTGAGTCTGACAGTTTCCAAACATCGAGTCTGACAATTTCCAAACATTGAGTCTGACAATTTCCAAACATTGAGTCTGACAGTTTCCAAACATTGAGTCTGACAATTTCCAAACATTGAGTCTGACAATATCCAAACATTGAGTCTGACAATTTCCAAACATTGAGTCTGACAATTTCCAAACATTGAGTCTGACAATATCCAAACATTGAGTCTGACAATATCCAAACATTGAGTCTGACAATATCCAAACATTGAGTCTGACAATATCCAAACATTGAGTCTGACAATATCCAAACATTGAGTCTGACAATATCCAAACATTGAGTCTGACAATATCCAATACCAACATACAAAAATTAGAAATAGTTTTTATCTTTGAAACTGTAAATTACACAGGATGTTAAAGAGATCGTTAAGTGGAGTGAATTTAATTACAGAATAAGTACCGATTTCAGTGTTTCATACGGAATAATTGTTGGAAACTGCCAGGCACTATAATCAGAAACAGTCAGGCGTTAAACTACTACTTTGTAAACTATCAGCAAATATTATAATAAACTGTCAGATGAAATAATTGTTGGAAACTGTCAGGCACTATTATCAGATGTCAAATATAATTACATTTTTTAATTTGATGAGTGGCGGATTTTTCTGGCAATTAAATCTATTTTAAAAAGTAACACTAAATTCATATAAGATGTTGATAAAGTTGATTTGAGTCGATAGTAAGGAAAAAATAAAATAGTAATTAGTTAACTTAATGGGTGTAATGTGCTTGTGTCCCTGTTTTGTTTTACCTTGCATTGATCCTCTTTCCTGAGTATTCTTCACAGCAAGGAAGAAACATTCGCCTAGAGAGCAGAAATCATTCTATCTGGTTTATGCTGCCAGACGTTCGCTAGATGTCATCCAACTAACATCTCTACCTAGAAGCTTCTACCTACCTAAATTCATCAACAATATTATGTATCTACATTCTACAATTATCTGCAAAATTGAACTAGTACATCGCACTGTCATGACGAGATAAGGAACTCCCCGGGCCCGGGGTGAGGAGGAGGATGGTTTGATCACAGGTTACTTGGAGGATAAAACTTTCATGGGGAGCTAAAGGTAAATGCTAAGGTTTTAACAAACCCTAATAATCATAAGCATTAGCACCCCTAAAGTTAAAACTTTAACAAAGAAAGAATTTAGTAACAGATCCCATACAAATTATATACTTGAAACTATAATATTTCTTTTAAATTAAAATTCACTCAAATTAACCTTTATAAAATTATTACAGTATGTGTGCTGCAAGGACTCTAGGGTGGTGGCAGTAAATGGCAGTAGCTAGAATGTCCTCTATTCTCCTCTTTGCCCATTGGTAATTTAATACGACCATATTTCCAGGATATTAATATTAAAACCTTTGTTAAAATTTAAACTATTAAAATTTAAACTATTTGAAATCAAATCTATTTAAAATCGTTTATATTAGATTACTTTATACGTTATCTTATATTAAATTTACTTTCTATATTCTATATTAAATTCTATATTAAATTTCTTCTATATTCTATATTAAATTCTATATTAAATTTCTTCTATATTCTATATTAAATTCTATATTAAATTTCTTCTATATTCTATATTAAATTCTATATTAAATTTCTTCTATATTCTATATTAAATTCTATATTAAATTTCTTCTATATTCTACATTAAATTCTATATTAAATTTATTCTATATTAAATCTCCCCTATTTTTTAATCTGCAAGTTCTGGAAACAGCTCTGGGAGGTGTTTTGGCCATAAGAAGAACAATATTTCAACAACTTCCATTTTTATAGTATAATGCACCTTATTTACGTTACTAGGCATTTCACAAATAAAACTCATTCAAAATGATCTTCTTTTGTTCACCCAGAATAATTATTTATTTAATTTAGCTGATTATTTCTCAGATAAGACAATGGTTTGTGTCACTGCCCGGAAAATTCTAACCACTGGAATAATGTTTCCCTGAAATTCTCAACAGGTGATTCATTATAGCAGAACTTTTGCAGGAGAATTTGGTATTGCGAATCGAGATCAGGATTTGCAAAGTGAACTACTACATCCAGTTATAACTTATCATTTCATCAATTCATGCCCTTATCAACTTAACCACTAAACTAACTATTCAACTACTGCATCTATATACTTGTCTAAAGATTGACCCATCTACCAAACTGCCTTTCTAACCAACTTAGCATGTTTTGTCTCCAGTATTATAGAGGATGGTTATCGCCCTAAAAACTTCTTACACCATTAACATGGAAAGAAGTGAATCCTGTAAGATGGGCTAAAATGTAGCGACTACGCACTGATTGACTGATGGCGGCTCCTGTTCTTGCTCCTATGGTCCACTAAATATGGGTATGTGAATACAAACCTCGTTTGGTCTTGTTTAGCGTTGTTAAATCATTAACGTCCCAAAATTCACATCTTCCCCTATAAAATTTACATAACTTTAAATATCCAGAAATATCCGCTAGGTATAATCACTTTAATTAAAACTATAACTAAATTTTCTAGGGTGTATTATGAACAGTGTATATTATTTGGGTCTACCGGAACTGTTGGCTTCAATGTGAATTTAATTTTGCCCATATTTTGAGCTAACGGAATTAGGAAATGGACCTATATTTTATATATCTGTTCCATGTGTAATCGAGATCACTTTCTGAATAGGTTGATTAGAGATAACTGTTTAATTTGGTTGACTAGAGATAACTGTTTAATTTGGTTGACTAGAGATAACTGTTTAATTTGGTTGACTAGAGATAACTGTTTAATTTGGTTGACT
>CANNZV010001514.1:20000-148408 GCA_947561585.1 Caprella mutica
ATGACTGTTTGGTTGGTTGGTTGGTTGGTTGGTTGATTGGAGATGACTGTTTGGTTGGTTGGTTGATTGGAGATGACTGTTTGGTTGGTTGGTTGGTTGATTGGAGATGACTGTTTGGTTGGTTGGTTGGTTGATTGGAGATGACTGTTTGGTTTGTTGGTTGGTTGGTTGATTGGAGATGACTGTTTGGTTGGTTGATTGATTGGTTGGTTGATTGGAGATGACTGTTTGGTTTGTTGGTTGATTGGTTGGTTGATTGGAGATGACTGTTTGGTTTGTTGGTTGATTGGAGATAACTGTTTGTTTGGTTGGTTGATTGGAGCTTGTTTATCGTTCGTATATTGCAGGCAATATAATATGCATCAAAAGAAGTTATTTATACAAGGTAATGTGTGGTATTGAAAAAACGGTAATATATGTGAATCTAAAATAATGATGTTGCCATTTGGTATTGGACAGAAAATGTTGTAGTGTTCAGTAACGGTTATTTTTGGGTTATAAATAGTTTATATTCATATTCTATTATTACTCTTCTCAAATTACGAGAAACTCACAATTTATCAAACTACGATGTGTTGTGCCGCTTGGTGCGATATCGCACCGAACTCGGTCATATTTTTAAAGTTTATTTAAAATATAGAATCAAATAAGGGTCAAAAACAGTTGTTTCGTGATGTCAGAGCCCTACTTGAACACATATGTGAGTTTCAAATTCGTATCAAAAACTTCAATTTATCTCGTCATAAATGGGATATTCCTTTGAAGCTACTATTTGAGGTTTATTCTTTGGATCCATCAATCCATGAAGAATCAATGGGACTGATGCAGGTCTGTTTGGATTGCCACGAGTTTTCTTGAAAACATCAGAGAAATCCCCCACGCAGTCTAAGTTTCCTCCCTTGGTAGTGGTACAATACTCATAATTCTCCAAAGCACCTTTCCGAGCAGCATCACAGTAGGCGTTTGGAAAAATGCGTTTTACAAAACAAAGGCAAACAGATATCATTATCTCTAAATATCCTTGGATATGATGCGTCCCCTCTTCCCCAACTTCATATCCCCATACTGACCGTTTCACTTTGTAATTTATATTTAACAATTGAGATCTTATATTTAAATTCCGATCACAAATATTGATTGTGAATACTCATATTCACCTCTGAACGAGTCCGATATGAGTTCCTAAACTCTCTTGTGTGGTGCTCATGTCGTTTTAATAGATAGTTTAGAAATAAATTTAACAGTGCATACTCAAGGCTGTCTATAGTAAATATAGACGGCCATGGAATACTGAAGGCCGTCTATAGTTGATCAGGCCAGATTCCCGAAAATAACAGCTGTTCAAAGTGGTCCTAAAAATCAAAACAAATGGCGAACTTAAGTCTGCATCCGTTTTTATAATTGGACTATTTTAAGACAAATATAACTGTGTAATGATGAAATAAACTATACCATTGGATTTGCAATTATTCAATTACTGTAATATTGTTATTTAACTGACCTGATAATAACTAATCTATTTAAAATTCGTCTATATGGCGTTATAATCAAAACGGTGGTTGTCCTCACATCGTAATGCAATTTAAACCAATTTAAAGTTGTCTGACGAAAGTTTCAATAGGGAATGAAAATATTGCCAAAGACATAATTGATAAGGATGAAAAAAAATTTCCCTCGAATTTTCATCTGTAGCTAACTGATAAAATTTATGTATATAAAATTGAACTGGCTGAACCTAGACCATATTACAGAGTATGCCAGTTACAGCCAAACAATTAGGTTACATTTCAAATGTTAAAACTTAGATAGATCTAATTGGCTTGAAAATTTGAATGAATTTTATGTTAATTTAGGCTTGAAATCATCAAATATGAGTCAAATAGGCTAGAATCGGAAGTACAGCGAAAATTTTAGCTGTAAATTGACATACAGTTTGCCAGCCTCTGATATAGGGAATAGGTAGTACTAAAGAATACTAAATTAGGTATATCAGTCGTAATTAACATACTAGGTAACTTAGTTAACATAACTACACAAGTAGAAAGGTTGAATCCTAACAAGTAGGTGACAATAAGTTCATAATTGACTCTTACATCTCTAATTTGCCTCCATCGCCTGACAACTCGTTCAGTTCAACCATGTTTATATATAGTATGATTGATAAATTCACATAAATTTGATGGCAAATAATCTGGAACATTCCTTAATTTATATCATAGAAAACACAAGACGAAAAAAACATCAAGAAGAGCGCAATGGCATAAAAACTGAAGCAAATATGTTGCGCGCCATCTTTATCCATTAATTTTAGCGACAGTAATTAGATATCATAGGACCACTTTGAACAGCTGATTGAACTATAAACGTCATGATGAGCTGCCTGACGGCTATGGCATATAATGGTAGGATTTCTATAATTGATCATGAACATCCATCGAAATCTTAATAGATCTCCTGTACTGAGTAGTGAGCTTTGTAGAACACAATAAATTAACATTTAGTATGAAATTAAATACATTTTTACGTCACGTAGATAAGAGTTATTTTTTCCTTTAATTAAGATTATATAGTTTGCATAATTGGTATATGGGGTCTTTCCCAATTAACGACCCCCACCCACCAAACCAAACTATTTTTATATTTATTTTTGTCCTTAGAATCCGAAAATCGAAACCGTTTTTTGTAGAAACTAATAGTTTTTGAGATATGAGGGTTTAAATTTATTTATTTCCTATGTATTACTGCTCGCCGTTGTGAAGGCGGGTAAGCACTCAGGCCGCAGGTGAGCCCATATATATGTACTGAATATCCATTGAACCGATCTAGAGATAAGTCGTCGAAATCCTCCAGCCTCCCAATTCTTTCAAGAAAGGTAGAAAGATGTGAGCAGCTGAGAGTCCTGGTAATTCTGTGGAGGTCCGTTAGAAATCCATCTAGAGTAGAGTTCCTAGTCCTGTGATAAGAAGGGCATTCTTGACCATGATTAAATGCAAACAGAATTTAAAGATAAAAATGCTATCAACAAGATCAATATCCATTGGACAAAAACATTGCCAATAAATTAGAATTTCTAGAATAGTGTCATTCATTACAAATAGATTTATATCTAAGAGAATAAATTAATTATTCCCACTTGATGACGGAACGTTTCTTGATCTTCTATAAAATTCGAATTATACCCTAGGAGTATATTTGATGTTATTACCCCTTCCCATACCTCAATTCGGTTTTGTTGTAAATTTTAAAGGGACCGTCTCCCTAATAAAAAAAATGTTTATTAACTAATACACAAATTAAAAATTTTCATGGTTAATGCGACTATTTAAAGGTCCCCTTCAAGCAAATTTTTTTATTGCTTAAATCAACGAGGCTAATGTTTCTTATCATTTTACTACAAACCGCATCAAATTTGATAGCATATTTTTAATTTTATATGCTTTTAAAGATTTTTATAATCAAAATTCTACAAAACCTACTTTACTTCCGACTTTCTAATTTTCAGTCTGAAGACGAAGAATGTGTTAGAATTAGGTTAAATAACAGTGGGTTAACAACGTTAAGACATAGAGTTTATTTAAAGAGTAAATATGTTATACAATTAGAAGTCTATTAAGAGAGATGAGAGAATCACATCTCTCTCTGAGTAATGTTAAAGACAGACTACCTTCAGAAACTACAAGCCGTGGTATTTAACCCTCGACGGAAGCGTGATCGACTTTAGACCTTACGTCCGTTTCTCATTAAAAGTAATACATGGTTATTGGAACAATAGGTAATTTAATATAGCTGAGCTAGTCTAACAGGAAATTAATATAAAACATATAACGAGTGTGTAATACATTTAACTAAAATTTCAACACTCCTCCTCACACGACATTATATATTTTTCATGCCTATTAATTCAACTAATTTGGTAAATCTATCAATAGGCAACGGTTTAGTGAATATGTCAGCGAGCATAGTTTCGCTGGGGCAATACACAAGTTTAATTGTGTTTGAAGCAACAAGATCTCTAATGTAATGAAATTTAATATCAATGTGTTTCGATCTAGGATGATTTTTTGCATTTTTAGCAATACAAATAGCTGACTGATTATCCTCAAACAAAACTATAGGATTCTTATTTGGTACTTTAAGATCTAATAGTAATTTATTTAGAAATACAGCTTCTTGGGAGGCTCCAGAGAGGGAAACATATTCAGCTTCAGCTGTTGATAAAGCAACACATGACTGTTTCACAGAGCGCCAAGAAATAATGGAATTATTTAACATAAAGCATTGGCCAGAAGTACTTTTCCTATTTACTCTGTTTCCTGCCCAGTCGGCATCAGAATAACCTATCAACTCAGAATCTTCATTACCATATGTAATTCCAAGATCCGGTGTGCCTTTTAGGTATCTAAATATTCTCTTAATTGCAGACCAGTGCTTAGTGTTTGGATTGGAACAAAATTTAGAGACATTTCCAACTGCATAAGTTATGTCAGGTCTAGTTTTAGTAGATAGATACAGTAAGGCACCTACAGCTGACTGATATTTAGTTTTGTCTACTAGTTCACACTCATCAGTAGTTGGTTCCAAATGGGAATTAACATCAGCAGGGGTTGAAATAGGTTTGCAATTATTGAATTCAAATCTATCTAATAACTCGTTGACAAATGAAGATTGATTTAGGGCTATTTTATTTTCGTCTTGTACGATTTTTATTCCTAAGAAATAGGATAATTTTCCTAAGTCTTTCATCTCAAATTTAGCACTTAAATCAATCTTGATTTTAGTCAGATCATCATAGTTCTTACATGCTACAATAATATCATCTACATACACAGAAATGAAGCATGGAGAGTTATTGATTAATTTAACATATATACAAGAGTCACAAGAGGACTGAATAAAGCCTAAGGATTTAAGATATGCATCCAACGCATCATTCCAACATTTGGGTGATTGTTTTAATCCATACATAGATTTATTAAGTTTACATACTAAATCTTCTTTTCCTGGAATAGCATAGCCAGGAGGCTGTCTAATATAAACATTTTCTTTAAGATCCCCATTCAAAAAAGCAGAATTGACATCCAAGTGATGTACAAATAATTTTTGGTTAGCTGCTAAAGATAACATGGTTCGCACCGATTCAAATCTCACTACAGGAGCAAAAATTTCATCATAGTCGATTCCAGGTCTCTGTAAAAAACCCTGAGCGACTAATCTAGCTTTATATGAAACCACTCTACCATCAGATCCCTTTTTTCTTTTAAACACCCATTTAGATTTAATTATATTTAAATCTGAGGTAGGTTTTACGAGTTCAAAAACTTTATGTTTCTCAAAAGCATTTAATTCCCTCTCCATGGCATGTTTCCATTTAGAGGATTCAGAACCGCTATTAAGAGCCTCAGATACCGACCTAGGTTCGATATTGATATTCCCATTGACTAATAAACCCTCCTCCTCCTCCTCCTCCTCAAAATGATCATACTCCCAACTACCATATCTAATAGGAGCTCGACGAATTCTGGACGATCGTCTAAGATCCTCATTAGGACTGATAGCTGGTACAGGTTGCGCCTCAGGGAGGATTATTGGAGGGTTATCGTCAGGAGGTTGATTCTCAGGTCCAGCAGGTTCTGAATCTTCTGAATGGAACACCAGTGGAGAGGTAGGAGTCTCACTCAGTTGAGGGCTCTCAATCTTAGATGAAATTGATTCATCAAAGGTTACATTCCTGGAAAAGAAGATTCTTTTAGATTCAACATCATACATCTTATACCCTTTAGTAACTGTGCCATAGCCAATAAACAGACATTTGGTAGCTTTATTTTCTAACTTTGATCTTTCCTCTCGAGAAATATGTGCGTACCCTGTGCATCCAAAAACTTTTATATGGCCGATGTTGGGTTTTCTAAGATTTAAAGCTTCATATGGAGTTTTATTTACTAAAAATGAATTAATGCATCTATTATTTAGATAATTTGCAGTATATAGTGCTTCACCCCAGAATTCCTTATCAATTCCTGAATCAGATAACATACATCTAACTTTTTCCATAATAGTTCTATTAAATCTTTCAGCTAACCCATTTTGTTCAGGAGTTTTAGGAATGGATTTCTGGTGAATTATACCTTCATTTCGTAAATATGATTCAAACTTATTTGAGGTATATTCTCCTCCATTATCTGACTGCAAGGTTTTAATTTTCCTTTCATAAATATTTTCAACCATAGCTTTCCATTCCAAAAACTTCTGAAACACATCACTCTTATGTGCAATAACATATATCCAGGAGTATCGAGTAGCATGATCAATAAAGGTCAGAAAATATGAATTATTACCCCTGGAAGTGGGAGTAATTTTCCCACAGACATCGGTGTGGATTAAATCAAGAGGTTTACAATTTTTCTTAATGCTTGTAGAAAAAGGTATTTTATGCATTTTCCCATTACAGCAGTGTTCACACACGCCTTCTATAGCTTTTAATTTACTATCCAGACCATTTACTGATTTAGTTCGGATCATTTTAGTCAAGTTATCTTTACCTATATGACCGAGCCTTCTGTGCCATAGAATGTTTACTTCATTTTGATCAAAAGTTACTGCAGCTTTATGAACTAAAGTATTAAGATAATAGAGTTGACCAACACAGTTAGCCTCAGCCATTAACTCTTTATTTTCGTTCAAAATTTTACATTTATCATCTTCAAAAATAATAGATTTATTATTACTTGTCATTTTAGACACTGATAGTAGATTAAAAGCTAGATTTGGCACATATAGTACATCATTTATTTTACATGTTCTACTTCCACCACCTGGTATATTCACAATAACAGAAACATTTCCTAGTGAAATAGCTTGTAAGACATCTCCATTTCCTACTTTAACATTGATAGGTTTGCTAATATTTGCAAAATCTTTACATAAATTTTTATCACCACTCATGTGTGATGAAGAGCCTGAATCTATTATCCAAATATTACTGTCGGCATATTTGTTACAAAGAGCGATATCATTAGCATACATTGTGTGATTTAGTTCTATATGACTTACATTTATAACATTTGGCTGGTTTTGAGTTCTGTTAGTTTGAGAAGACCTTTTAAATTTAAAGCAGTCTTTTTTCAGGTGTCCCATCTTATTGCAGAAATGGCAAATGATGGACTGTTTGTTTACTCCAGCATAATTCTGAGTATTTGATAATGCTAATGAATTATTGGTTTTAATACTCAACTTTTCAGCTTCTCTCCGGAGTGTGTCAGCTACGGTAATCCAGTTAGGGATGTCTGTCTGAGCTTCAAGTGCAGTGACAAGCACTTCAAACGGCCCTGGCAGTGATGACAGAAGACAAATCACTTTATCCTCTTCACTGATCACTTGATTTAACAAGGCAAGCTCTTGAAAAACTTCAGTTAGTTCCTTCAAATGAAAGTCGAGTAGATCAGGAGACTTCAATTTTAGATTGTAGAGCTTTTTCTTCAGACGAAATTGGTTAGCCCACGTGTTTTTCTGAAACGTTTCTTGAAGAGTAGTCCAGACAGCGTGTGGATCCGTCGGTTGTCCAACTAAGTACAATTGATCCGGTGAAATAGATAGTACTATATCTGCCAGAGCTTTATTATAATTATTAGCATAGGCATTCTTCGCCTCAGTTGAAGCTGAATCAATTGGAACTGGTTTGGATCCATCAGCAAAATCCATCAGTTTCTCTCGTAAGAGATACATCTTCATTTGTATCCTCCATGTAGGGTAATTATTTCCGTCTAGGGGAACAATCCCCTGTAACTTATTTGAAGACATGTTTTCAAAGTATTTATTTATAGTTCAATACTTAACAAACATAAACAACCAATGCAGTTAAATTGATTTACTGTTTAACTGAATTGATGTTTTAACATTATTCTAATTCAAAAGAATAACTGAATATAATTATTAATATTCAATTGGAACAGCAACACAAGTCTTAGTTCGCAAGAACCTTTTGTTGAAAGTATATATTATCATTCAATACTTTAACAAACATAAACAATCACAGCAGTTAAATTGATTTACTGTTTAACTGAATTTGATGTTTTAAAATTATTCTAATTCATAAGAATAACTTCACTGAATATAATTATTAATATTTAATTGGAACAGCAACACAAGTCTTAGTTCGCAAGAACATTTTGTTGAAAGACTGTTTACCAAAGGATAAGGTCACAGATTTAAAGGTAATTTGTGACCTCTCTTGACACCTCTTCCGCACAAATACTAAATAATTATATTATAACACAAGTGCATTTTTCGCTAGAGCAATCATTATAATTGACCTCATTAGCGCGTGAACACGATATGCTTACGCAAGCGTTTTGAGTGATATGTTTCATATAGGTTAACACTTTTTCACAGCACTTCGTTTTTATTACTGTTATAAACTTCTAATTTGTTTAAACATAATTTGATTTATAAACTCTTATCGTTCACTGGGTCCATAACCTGTTAGAATTAGGTTAAATAACAGTGGGTTAACAACGTTAAGACATAGAGTTTATTTAAAGAGTAAATATGTTATACAATTAGAAGTCTATTAAGAGAGATGAGAGAATCACATCTCTCTCTGAGTAATGTTAAAGACAGACTACCTTCAGAAACTACAAGCCGTGGTATTTAACCCTCGACGGAAGTGTGATCGACTTTAGACCTTACGTCCGTTTCTCATTAAAAGTAATACATGGTTATTGGAACAATAGGTAATTTAATATAGCTGAGCTAGTCTAACAGGAAATTAATATAAAACATATAGCGAGTGTGTAATACATTTAACTAAAATTTCAACAGAATGTACACCATTTGTTTTGATTGTCAACTAAGTATTTGGTTTAATAAATCTATTTATTATTCGTTTAAAGGTTTAAATTTGGATAAACTTATTATAGAAACGTTTATATACTTTTAGAAATAATTAATATATTAAAAGAATTCCAAAAACGCGTTGTTTGTTTAAAAATCTAAATTTGAAATCAAAACAAAGAGTGTATAAACTGCGTCCATCGCTTTATTGCAGATCACTATTTTGTGAATAATTTTAATAATATTGATCGTACAGTAGTGAAACTTTGGTCACTGGAAGATTGCTTCTATGTAAGTATCTTGCTGAAATATTTTTTGAATCCATGAGAAAATTTGAAAGTTATGAACGTTTACGTATTTTGAAGGCATTTTAACTGTCCATCGCTTTATTGCAGCTCTGTGAAATGGCCAAAAAATGGGCGATTAACTTCTACCGAGAGGGTAAAAATTGTAACAGGTCCTGCAGAAGGGAGGACTCTTCTATAATTAGCTTTATAACTTGGAAGGGTTAAGAGAACAAGAGTTTCTTTTGTGGAAAATCCCGACACAAGCCCAAGGAGAGATGAGGGTACGAGAAAAACAATTTCCCCTCGAAATATGCGAAAAATACGCAGGCAGGTCATAAGGCAGCTAAATGACACTAGTGCCTCCATTTTTGACAAGGCTGTCATTAGTCTTACGTCAAAACAGTCCTGATGTAATGTCTCAAATGAAACGGTCAGAAATGCTCAATGGGGCTTAAGACCAGAGAACAAGGCAATCAAGTCATGAGAGTCTCTCACTTGATGCCCAGAGATATGAGGAAAGAAGTTGTAACACTTCAAGCATGAGATTGTGCGAAGTTATGCATGAAAATCATCTTTAGCCAACGAGATAATTGCAAACTATTAGGCCAAGGGAACAAGTACTCAACAAAAGAGGCAATGTAGGATTGGATTGTTAGGTTTACACCCTCTGGTACTCGGAAAGGGCCAATCAACGTTTCACCAATGATGCCAGCTTAAAACATAAAGCCACAGGCTCCTTGCTGACGACGAGACCAGTGTGGATAAACAGCTCCAGTAGTATCCAAACTTTAACCCATCCATCCAGACCATCAAGGGTGGCTCTTTCCTCATCTGTTAAAAGAACAAGTAGGAAGTTTGTTTTCATGTAATTCTGTGTACATCTATTGCCTTTTTCCTTTTGGGTCTTGTCCATAGGAGGCCTGGAAATGGGCTCCACGTTCCTTGTCGTCTCATTTAAGACACCGTTTGGACGAATAACCAATGACAGCCTTGTCGAAAATGGAGGCACGAGTGTTATTTGGCTGCCTTAAAACCTGCTTGGGTAATTTTCGCATATTTCGAGGGGAAAAAGCTTCTCCTCGTACCCTCATCTCTCCTTGGGTTGGTGTCGGGATCATCCACAATAGAAACTATGTTTCTCTTATCCCTTCCAAATTCATTAGCTAAATATAGAAGAGTCATCCCTTCTGCAGGACCTGTTACAATTTTTACCCTCTCGATAGAAGTTAATCGCCCATTTTTTGGCCTTTTCACAGAGCTGCAATAAAGCGATGGACAGTTAAAATGCCTTCAAAATACATAAACGTTCATAACTTTCCAATTTTCGAATGAATTCAAAAAATATTTCAGCAAGATACTAACATAGAAGCAATCTTCCCGTGACCAAAGTTTCACTACTGTACGATCAATATTTTTAAAATTATTCACAAAATAGTGATCTGCAATAAAGCGATGGACGCAGTTTACAGTCTTCTTTCTCAGCGTCAGGTTGGAGATTCGCTCAATTGTGGCTAACAGAGTATTAAAAAACTTTAAAAGCAAATAATAAAATATATACTGAACCGAATTGTATGTGGTTTGATAAACTCATTTTTTTCCCGGAGCCTGGAGAGGACCTTGTTGTATCATAACAAGCAGGTACGTTCCCATTAATTTTGATAGGAATAAATAGAACAAAATGGTTGAGTTTTCTTTCAATTGACTTATTTTTATAGTTACGAGTGGAATTTTGATTAACAATTTTTACAGTGTATTCTTTGGAATCTCTGCTATTGACTGGAATATGTCTTTTCGATAAATAATAATTTTTAAATGTGAAAATCTTTAAACAGCTATGGGGTTACACTGAATTTCGAATTACACCGAATTATACCGAATTACACCGAATTGCACTAAATTGATTATCGAATTACACTATTCTCAATACTGAATTATACCGAATTACACTATACTCAATACCGAATTAAATTCCACTGAATAACGAGTTACACCTGATTTTACCGAATTACACTCAACTTAAACCGAATTACACCTGATTATACCGAATTACACCTGATTATAACGACTTACACCTGATTATACCGAAGTGACCTGATTAATTATGAAGACTTGCACTTGATTATACCAAATTACACCTGATTATATGGAATTACACCTGATTAACAATTACTAATTACACCTGATTATACCGAATTACACACCACTGAATACCAAATTACACACCACTGAATACCAAATTACACCTGATTATACAAAATTACACTAAACTAAATAATGAAATAAACTACACTGATTCTTCATGGGTAGGACAGCAGTGGCACACATGTATTCTCTCCCGGAGTGATCGCTCTTTTTGTGTGCCACACTCAAAAAGTGTGTGTTCGAGAACCCTGAACACGCAGCCGTGACACATTGCCTCTATAAACGCCGCTTTATAGAGGCAATCTGTTAAAGGACCTCTCCAGGCTCCGGGAATTTTTTTTTATAACATAATATTATAGAACTAAGGTCTACGATCATTATTCTGTAAACCTCATATGTACAATTCGGCTCAGTATATATTTTATAATTTGTTTTTAAAGTTTTTAGTACTTTAGCTATGAGTAACAATTGAGCTAATCACTAATCTGATGATCAAGAAGAAGATTGTACACTCTTTGTTTTGATTACAAATTTTAATTTTATAAACAAACCATGCGTTTTCGGCCTTAATCTCAGATATTAATTGTTTCCTAAAGTATATATAAACGTTTTTATTATAAGTCCATTCAATTTTATACCTTTACACGAATATTAAATGGTGTTAAAACTATCAAAGCATTTAGGAAATAGGGACACACACTTGCAAAGAAATACAAAATAGGTCGAGCAATTAGCATAAAAACAATGAATAATGTGGTCTTACCTTGATAGTGGAGAAGGGTCAGCTACCTCTGTTGTTGTAGAAAATGTGTCTTTCTACAGGGCTAACTTGAGAGTTGGTCTATTCAAGATGCGCCTCTTAGTATAGTTGTGGTGTTATTTCATGTTTTGGGGTAATTTTCTTTGTCGTTTTGGGGAGAGCTCCGAGTGCATTGGAGCAGGCTCATGCGTATAACTTCCTTCACAGTTTATAGAAGGGTAGTTAGGACAACGCTATAATATAAATTTCGGAGCTGTGAGGCAGTGACGTCATTCAAGATGGCGGATGTTTCTACCAATCATGGAGCTCAGACAACTGAGCGCCAAATTCTGAAACAAAAATGTAAACAAAGTGTGATGTAAACTTTGATAGATTGTCCGAAAAGCTAATCAACTTCATAATTCTTGATCAACTATTAATAAAACTATACAATATGATATTATTATTCTATAATGGTGCCTAGAATATAAATATGCAGTTTTTAAACCGTAATTATAAAGATAAACAACCTAAGATACCTAGGTAATCATGCTAATGGACACTTGCCTAATAAGATCTTTCCAATTTCATCAACATGACTTCAAATTTTAATCTTAGATTACTGTATGTGTTAGAAATTTGAGAAAATTGAATGAAAAAGATAATAACTTAGGTTGCTACCTACTACCTATTTGTGAACAATGAAAAGTGATTTCACTAGAATTTTGTCTCTAGACTCCACAGTCTCCACATACCTAGGAAGACTTTGAATAAGGAAGCATTTCCATCTGTTGGTGAGTACCTATTATAGCCTTATAGGTAAACTACTAAACTAGACGACGTAGGCGTCGCCATCACGTAGTGAGGCTAAGTGAGCAGTCTATTTAGCCTAGGGGCTAGCCGGCAAGGTCTAGGTAGCGACGCTACCTAGTCCTAATCGGCTGACCGCTGACGCTACCGTAGTGTCAACTGTCAGCGGTCAGCCGATTAGGTAGGTAAATTGCGGCACTCAAACCAACTGCAGCCACTAACCTCAGTACACTAAAATCTATGATGGCTTTGATTTTGAAGCACTCTGGAAATAAACAAAATCTAGAACGCATTGAGTTTCAACTCAATATAAATAAAATTAGTTTAAGAATGTTTTTGAGAGTGAGACATTCTTAACAGATTACAGTGCCGCAATTAGAAATTAAAGGACCGCAATTAGAAATTAAAGGACCGCAATTTACCTGAAGGCTGTGTGACCCTACTGTCTAGCCAGTCTTTATTTCATGGTAAATTCCATTATTCCACCAACATGTCCAGATTGTATCATTGTACCTATATGATAGTAAATTCCAATGATTTGTCAACAGATATTCAATTTCTCTAATAAATTTAGCTATTAATTCCTATATTACCATTAATTTTTGGAGAGGAAACTGGTAAAATGTTGGAGGACTAGACAAATTGATGAAAAATGTTAGCAGATATTTCTCAGATTTTTGAAAAAGTCCGATGAGTTCAGTGCACCAAATACAAAGTTACAAACTGGCAAGTGGCAACATGTTGATAAAAAAATTTCCCCTGTGAAAATAATATTCTCCTTTGTCAAAGTTTGTGGATTTTTAGCTATTTATTCCTATGTTACCATTAATTTTCCGCCTTTTCGGTGGATAAATTGGGAAAATGTTGGTGGATCGGCCAAATTAATGAAAATTTATGATGGATTTCTTCAGCTTTTTGAAAAAGTCAGTGGGATTTTGTGCACCAAATACAGACTGGGTCTAGCTAAATGAATTTTTCAATTTGAAGCCTATAGTATTTTGGTTGATATATTTGCACCATATGATCATACAAAGTACAAACCAGGTAATACAGTGTGTCCTTACTTACTAGCCAATATATTGGTGAGGCAGTCTGAAATGAATGTCTCTACAGACCCAGGATTTTCTTACAGAAAATGGGATTTAGGCGCAGCAAATGACATGGAAACATAGGAATGAAATAGCCAAATATTTCTTGATTGCATGAATAATCCACAAATCCAGCTTCTGAGACTGGTTTGCAAGTTTGTGATTGTAAATTTGAGCCTCAAGTCCTTTAACATCCAAGTTATTTTATAAGGGTAGAAAGTTCTTTTTAGTTTTATCACTATTTATTTGTTTATTACTCATTTATTAGAACCTCATCAGTCTCAGACAACTTAGTAAATTGTAAAATTACTAATATTAGTATGTCTCTTAAACTCCAGTTATCCTCAAAGAAGCTAAATTTCCTCAAAATTCTTTCCTAAATAATATTGTAGCATAGCCAGACTGCAAAATATGGAACATTTTTCTAAGACTCTCTGCAACAAAATACAAATCTGAGGCTCTGAGACTGAGCCCTATTTTATAAATTTCATATCTCTGCAGGAGATCTTGTATTAATTCCTATGTAACCATTAATTTAGCTGCGGGAGATTTTGAATTCATTCCTATGTAACCCATGTAATAAATAAAGCATCACCAATCTTGCCATTTTAATGGTGAGTTTATGACAGTTATTTTGATCTATGTATGCTACAATGTTATTTTGGAGAGAATTTATGATGCCTAATTTCATCATTTTGATAAATTAAAATTAAAGAGAAATTTAGTTTCTTTTGGAGAGATAAATGGAGAGTTTATGAGCCATACTATTTTTGTTGGAATGTCACCATTAATTTAGCATAATTTACCATTAAAATCCATCAGAATTGTCAATAAATTCGTTAATCGACCAATTTTTTAATCTATTTAGCCACCAATTCACCAAAAACTCGATGAAATTTAGGAATAAATAGCTAGCTAGAAAATCACAAACATTGCTAGAATATTATTATTTTCAAAGGGAGAAAAAATCCACCGATATGTCTGTGCTTTTATAATCTTACAGAGTTTAACTATTTTGTTTAATTTGTCAAATTAATTACTTCCTACTTTCAAACAGGAACTCCAGTCAGTAAGTCTAAATTCAGAAAATTATTTGATTCTGACCAAATTTCATCTGAGAAGAGCTGGTTGCTACCTCCCTCAATGGAAATTTTGAAGCAGCGCAAGAAGAAAATGACCATATGATTCATCTTCTGAACAACGTAAGTATATTACCATATAGCTTCATCTCATTATTGCTTTGATTGCACTGACTATTAGTAGGTGAAACAATTCATGAATTCACTAATTGCTCCTTATTAGTCTTTTTTATAGACTTTTTATGTAGTCTTTTTCGTAGACTTTTTATGTAGTCTTTTTCATAAATATTTGAAGCTAACAATTTATGGATGTTAAACTCTAACTGTAATTAATATTTTATGAAAATTTTCATAGGACCCCTCGCCTGAACTAGAATCGGAGGAAATGGGCTTTCTAGAAAGTGAAGTTAAAGCTGCCTGCAGTGACCTATTCACGGTCACCAATAACACCAGTTGGAGGCTTCTTCCATTCCATCGCATCTGAAAATGCTTACAGCTACTTTTACAGAATAAAGTGTCATAAAAATTGAAAAATATCACAGCAAGAATCTCGAATCAAAACTGGCTGATTGTGAAACATGCAGCAGTATTTTAATCTCCCCTGATCTGAATATAGATTCATCCTAGGGATTAAAATATTGCTGCCCATCATTTATATCCTTATTAAGGAATTTCTTCTCATTTTTTCTTAAATAAGAACTGCTATTTTAGAATTTACTAAATAACTATCAGAATTGAAGTACAATTAATATTGTATGCTCCCTCAACTATGCTGTGATCAAATGAACAAATATTTAGTTAAGTTTTATGTCTTAGAACGTGGAATCAGAAGCTTAGACATGTAAATGAAAAGAATATATTAATGATAATAACTAATAATTAAATTTGTCCATTAAGTTTCCAATGACCATTTGAAAGTATATTCAAATAAGCGGGATAGTTTTAATTTTTCATTTTGATTGAATAGAGTTAACGATTAAAACTATTCTGCTTCAATGAATTTTAATTTTTTTTTCTATTATTAATTTTGTTTCTGGATCACTGGACGATTCATTTTGCAGCTGAAAAATTATGCTTTAATCTATAAATTTTGAAATTGTATCCATTGTATCCTATTAAAATGGATACAATTTATTCTATATAGCGACATGAACTAGTTTAGTAGTTTCATTTTTTTTTCATACTCATTAAAGTACTGTTATTATTAAAGTTATTTATGTGTGGAATGAATTATGTCTGTCAATGACCAGTAAATGGTTCAGACTTCAGTTACTATCAGCTCTTCATTTTCCTCTTCCATCCGTGAGTGAAGCCACCGGTGCTTGTTTCCCTTTTCATTACATTCCTTGGTAAGTGATGGAGTAGCTTTTCTTCATCCATGAGCATTGTCACTGAAAGTGGTAGGTGACTTTGTTCATTGAGCCACTTTCTTTTCTGACTGCTTCTTCCAGTCCCTTGTATTTAATTCACTCATTTTCCTGTTGGATATTTGTTCTAGGTAGCCAAAGGAGACCCTATAAACATCGGTCTGTCGTTTCGATAGAACAATCCATCGATTTGATATCCCAGAAATCGAATCGATATACGTTGTTTATAGGGGAGACTTAAATCAACCACTAAAATTCGAGTTTTTTTTTTCATTTTTTCAAACCTTAAATGAACTATAATACTATTGTATGATTATATTGTGTTTGTGATACAGCTCTTTTTTTTAAATGATTGTTCCTATACTTTAAAGAATTCAAAATTTAGTAGAAAATAGTAATGGAAATGTCAGTTTTGTTGATTCGCAATAGTCTGTGGTAACCTGTGATAAGTTCTAAATATGGATTATAAATATTTATCTATTTAATGCTGAAAGTTAAACCATAATAATATTCGGGGTATAAATGATCCATCCAATAAAATCTGAATATAATTACTATCCTTTAAAAATAATACCTAATTATATGTATTTATATCAAGTTCAATATAGTCTATCCGTATGAATATAAATAATATTTTTAGCTTACATTTTTTAATATAACCATCTTACATGCATAGTAATCTAGTATCAGGCTCAATAAGCTGAAATTGCTTTTTAAAAAATTGGTTTCTAGTGCTGTAAGCTACTAACTAAAAATGCTTAAATAAGAGTTTATTATATGATCAGAGTGCTCTAAGTAACTGAATTTCACGTAAATAATCTATAATGGTAATTAATAACCTCATTATGAAAAGAAAATAATCGAATTAACCAAATAATTAAATTTGTTCAAGTATGCTATTTTGATTTTTTAGCTAAGGTATCGCGCGACAAAAACAATACTTGGCAACTGCCTGTTACGTCACTGGGTCCATGCTATTTTCACCCGAATTTGTACCCGTAGACTTGTCCTAACTACCTTATTCTATGAACTGTGACTTCCTTGCTCATGCACCGCGCAGTTCAATTGTAGCATTGGTGATATATGGGTCGTGATTCGCTCTGTGATTGATGAGACTTTTTCAAAAAGCTGAAAAAATCACCTTAAATTTCCATCAATTTGGCTGATCCACCAACATTTTCCCAATTTATCCACCGAAAGTTAATGGTAATATAGGTAGGAATAAATAGCTAAAAATCCACCGACTTAACCAGAATATTACTTGCAAAGGGGAAAATTTACCACGAAATACAGACTGGGAAAAATGTTGGAGGACTAGACAAATTGATGAAAAATATTGGCAGCTATTTCTCAGATTTTAGAAAAAGTCAGAGGAGTTCAGTGCACCAAATACAAACTGGATTAGGTACATTTCCTGATTTCCAGATTTCCTTTTATGTAGTGATTAAAGTTCTGATATAAATTATAAAGTAATAGTATGACTCTCTAGTCTAGCTATACTACAAAATAATTCTCCTTTTAAATTGAAAGTTTGAAACAATGATAGGTAATGAAAAAAAAATCGAAATTATAAAAAAAGAACAATTCATTTAAATTATCCAGTACATGTGACATGTCCAGTCTGCAGAATGTGTCTCCCAGTCTGTATTTGGTGCACAAAATTCCATTGACTTTTTGAAAAAGCTGAAAAAATCCACCATAAATTTCCAGTAATTCCAGACTGTATTTCATGGTAAATTCCACCGACTTATTGGCGAATTTCTTCTCCTTTGAAAATAATATTCTGGTAAAGTTGGTGGATTTTTAGCTAGGTATTTATTCCTATAATAGTATAATACAATTAATTTACGGAGGATATATTGGGGAAATGCCATGTTTTAAACTGTGGCAGGAAAGTCGCCAGTTTAGTGAGAAAATGGATCCAGGCCGCCACATTTAAGATACTTTAAAGGAGAAATTTGGCTTCCTAGTGAAAATTTTACACTTAGAAACATCCTTATGCTTCATGCCTGATGCATGTGCATCTCTTGAGACTATTTTAGAATTGATTTACTTGTTATTTATAAGTTTTCTAACATTATTAACCCCTCAAAAGTCGCCAATATACCTAGTAATAAAGCATGTCCAAACTCGCCATTTTAATGGCGAGCTTGTGACAGTTATTTTGAGCTCTTCAAATGCAAATGGTGAGTTTTATCTATTTTTCTCCTATGCTACAATGTTATTTTGGAGAGAATTTATGAAAATTTGATCATTTTTTAGAGATTTTGTTGAATTTTGGAGAGAGCTGGAGAGACAAATGGCGAGTTTATGAGACATACTATTTTACTTGGCGCGGCCAATATACCCAGTCTGCAGAATATGTGAGATATTTGGGATATTCTCTCCGAACAATTTTGAATTAATTCCTATATTTACATTAATTTTGCTACTAACACTTCTGAATTAATTCCTATATTTACATTAATTTTACTACGAACAGATTAAGAGATCTCTACGAACACTTAACCAGTTTCTGTAGACTGGCAATATACTGGCGACTTTGTCCATACTTTAAAACATGGGGGAAATGTTGGTGGATCAGCCAAATTACTGGAAATTGTTAGTGGATTTTTATAATTTTTCCAACATTTTGAAAAAGTCAGTGCGATTTTGTGCACCAAATACAGACTGGCAGTAATTTGGCTGATCCACCAACATTTTACCTATTTTTTCTACCGAAAAATAATGGTAACATAGGAATAAATAGCTAAAAATGCACTGACTTAAAGTGACTTTGCCAAAATATTATATTCAAAGAGAAAAAGTTCCGACATGTAGGTGGAATTTACCACGAAATACAGACTGGTGTGTCTCTTCTCCCACAGTGATAAAGTAATAAATCAATGGGAAATGTATAACCCGCAGCATTTAGCTGCAGTATCTAAAAGACGGAAATGAATAGTGGCTCACGCCACTATTTAAAAGCTGGAAAAAAGGAATTTGCGTGCACGCCCACACAACTAAGTTGACTAAAACATGGAAAAGTGGAATTTTATGGAATTTCTTGGCATGCACGCTCACACAACTGTTTAAAACGCGGAAAAATTAAAATTATTGGCGTGCACAGTCACGTAACTGTCTAAAATACGGGAAATAAAATTGGCGTGCACGCTCACGCAAATGTCTAAATTAAAATAATTGGCGTGTACGCTCACGCAACTGTCTAAAATGTTGGGAAAAAGAGTTGGCGTGTATTCTCACGAAACTGTCAAAAAAGCAGAATTTTTTTTAAATGCCGTGCACGCTCACGCAACTATCTAAAATACGGAAATAAAAAAATTGGCATGCACTCTCACGGAAATGTCTACATTAAAATAATTGGCGTGCACGCTCACGTAAATGTCTAATTTAAAATAAATGACGTGCACGCTCACGCAACTGTCTAAAATGCAGAGATAAAGAATTGGTGTGCACGCTCGCGCAACTGTCAAAAACTCAGATAAATTATAAAATTTGGTGTGCACGCTAACGCAAATGTCTAAATTGAAAAAATTGGTGTGCATGCTCACGCAACTGTCTAAAATGCAGAAAAAAAATATCGGCGTGCACGCTCACGTAGCCATATCCCTAAATTTGGTGACAATAA
Organism: Caprella mutica; assembly: GCA_947561585.1. Lineage (NCBI taxonomy): Eukaryota > Metazoa > Arthropoda > Malacostraca > Amphipoda > Caprellidae > Caprella > Caprella mutica. The sequence continues at coordinate 39,970 of CANNZV010001514.1, forward strand.
TAGTATTGACAGTTTCATTAACTGATGATTCTATTGAATCTTTCCAATCTTTTCTTATTTGGTGATCTTCTTACTTTATAAATTGTTTCTATTTTTATTCTGTGCAATATTCACTTTATGATCTGCATTAAATCATTACATTATTAAGATGACCGTCCCAGCTTTTGAAAAACTTTTTTATTATTGAAGCTACGGTTGTGAAACTTTGTACACTTATGTTAAATTGAATTCTACTGGGGGTGTTGTTTGTAGAATTTTTTCGATTTGACGAATTTTGAACGAGTTACACGAGTTTCAATTATTTTGAACCAATTTCGATAAAAGCCTATTCCTTCCAAATGTTGAAATTAGGGTACAGCGGTTTTTTGCATTCGATGCTTCTGTAAATGGCCTCCAAAATGGCGCAACAGATTTACAATTTTTTTTATTTTCCGAAATTTTTTGAACCAATTTTTTTAAGGTATTGCAAAAAAAAAGATTTTTTATTTTTAAATGAAATTCACAATCAAAAATCTATTCTGACATTTTGGAGAACATTTACAGAAGCATCGAATGCAAAAAACCGCTAAGCCGTAACTTCAAAACTGTTTGAGATTTTGAAAAAATTGAAAAAGAAAGTTTCAACTGTTCAGGAGAGCAATAATAAGAATTTTTTTTTTTTAATTTTTTTTTTTTTATTTTTTTTTTTTTGTGTTTGGCACAAAATCCCCCCGGGCTCTCAAGTCCCGGTATTACGCCCTCAAGGGTGCGGTTATCATCAGGCGCCACCTGACTCACTGTCCTCACCCACATCACTCCATCTCCCTGCAATTGACCCCTATTCTAACCTCTCCCCCGCTGTCTTGGGGGTGGGTAGCGTTAAAAAATTTTACACACACCTACCTTAGTGTTATAGGAATACATTAAAAAGAAAAAAAAATTGGGTTAAAAAGTACAAAATCGCTGGGTCGGTCCCCTTAAGGCAATAAACCAATTCTGCAGAACATTAACATTTCCTGTGAAAAATCATGATTTTTTTTAAATTTGCATGTATATCACTTATAAGAAATGCCAAACTATTTAGTATTTCTGTGTGAACATTAAACCAGTTTCTGCTTTCTGTTATAAACTCTACCGATTCTCCATTTGGAAATAAACTTTAAATTAGCTTGAGGGAAATGATAACCTAAAATATGAGATGCAGGTTGAAGTTTTTTATTTGAAATTGACCACCATAATTGTTGGAATTTAACCACTGATCTCTCGCAATTTACACATGCACAGGTTGATATAATTTTGCTTCCGATTATATCTGTTGAGATGCATTTTTACCTCAAACAGAGTAAACTGCGAATAAAGCAGACTACATTTGACTAGAAACACAAGATTCTAATGTGTTTTATCTTCTTGCAGATTATTTGACCAAGATGACTGAAACTCCATTCAAGTGCATCCCAAAGGATCTTGTGCTTAGAAAAGATGTGGAAATAACACTTTGTAAAGACAAGGGGAATGGAGTCCAGTTAGAATCCTTTGAAGTGAAGGATTTCACTAACGCAGGTGACAATTACACCTGCGTTGTATTAAGTGTAGTTGTATCCTATTCCCAGAATGGTAAAAAGAGTAACACGTCCTACATCGTCAAGCTGAATCCAATGAGAGCTGGAATCCCATTGGGAATGATGACGGGTATTTTTGAAAAGGAAACCGGTTTCTATGTTGATATACTGCCTCAACTGAATGACATTCTGGAGAAATCTGGTGAGAATAAACTGAGGGTAGCTAAACATTTCCACAGTGTAACTGAACCTGGAAAAGAAGTCATTTATATGGAAGATTTGAGGACATCTGGATACAGGATGCATTTCAGATTCGAGAGTATGGATAAACAACACACTTTGCTAATAATCAAAGAAATTGGACGACTTCACTCCTCCTCTTTCATGCTACTCAATCGAGATGAATTTCGCGCTGACAAATACAATAATTTCAAAAAGAAATATCCGTTCACAAAAGATGTTTTTCAGTTGTCTAACAATACAGATTCAGAGAAAATGTTTGCAAAACGTATTCAGAATTCTGCTAATCTGATTAATGGCATACCTGGTTACGAATATGCTGTCGAGTTCTTGAAGGAAAATTCTGATGACGTAATAGAAGTTCTTCTCAAAACCAAACCTCCAAAAGAACCTTTTGTTGTCTTATCACATGGTGACTGTTGGAATAACAACTTCTTGTTCAAGTAAGATTAAATCAATTGTGATTCTTAGATTTAGTAAAAAAAAACTAGAATCGTAAAACAACTGTAAATAAAAAATAGAGCAATTATATGAAATCCTGGCTGATTTCTTTTCCACATACTGCATGTTTTTCCATTTAGTCATTTACATTTATGTAAGTGACTCAAAATATGCATCTACTCCTCAGATACTACATGGGAGAAGCAGTGGACTGCAGAATTGTAGATCTGCAAGGTTACAAGGTCGCTACTGGCGGTTTCGATCTGAACCACCTCCTGTTCTCCAGTGTAACTATTAGTTACCGCAAAGAAAACTTGCAGTCCATTCTCGATACTTACTACGCCACTTTTGCCAGCGTTCTAAGTAAACCAGGAATACCGATGCCGATCTCCCAAGCACAGCTCAAGAAGGAATTTCACGATAAAAACAACTTTGGCTTGGTGATGGCATGTACTATAGTCCCAAATGTACTTTTGAAACCTGAAGATGCACCAAAATTTGAAGACTTCTTGGGAGAAAATTACGAAGAAGGGATTAAGAGACATAGTGAGGTTGTTGCTTCAAGGATGAAAAATAACCCGCTCTTGAAACCAAGACTTCTGGATAGCTTGGAGGAGATGATTCAGATGAAGAGCTACGGCTTGTTCAGTAACACAAATGTGTCAAATATTATTGAGAGGTTAAACAGTCTTGAGTTAAATAAATGTTCGAGAATTTACATTAACTTGACTTCAACAATCCTAATTGTTCTTCATACTCTACTCTGTATAGTCTTTTGAAACCATATATCACTCCTTTGCAAGAACAACGTCATAAACACAAAAATGAGTTTTCGAGTTATCCATATCATATAAATCTTGGAATACTGATTATTTTGTTAAAAAGTTTCGTAATTGTAGCTTAAAAATTGACCGCTAGAGACTAAATGTCCTAATAATATATAATTAAATGTAAGTACATTACAAGTACCAAAATGACTCATGAAAAAGAGCTATTTTAGAGTATGACAGTGTGTCGCGAAAAAGCAATATTTAAAGTCCGTACTTGATTTTTTAATTTAAAAATGTTCTCTTTTAATAATAAATATATCTTGCTATACTTCTTTATTCTATATCTGAAAAAATAAGGTGATTGTGTAGTGGTTTTATGCCATTTTTACCAAAAAATTTTTACTTTAATTCTAAATAAATATAATCTTCATTCAGAATCTGCATATAGTACAAAAATTTGAAAACTACAAATTGAATATTGAACAGAAAAAATGAATCCCGGCTAAGAAATATCGTTAAGGGGAAACCTAAACTAATATTTTACTATATAGCTAATTCAGTATTAAAAATGGCTTATGTAATTAAAATATAAAAATGAAATGAATAGAATCTAACGAAACAGTATAGCTAGTATATGGTAGCAACATGTGAAAACAAACAATGGATATGGTAAATAAAAGCAGGTATAAAAAAAAGGTTTTCGGCCCCCATGAGGGAGGGGGACCCCAAAATGAAAATTTGCAGAAGCCTTTTCAAAGATTTGGAGCATTTTACACCTTATGTCAAAATCTCAGCTCAATCGGATGAGTATTATTGGTAGCTAGAAAAACCACTATAATATGATCCCCTTAAGTTCTTAACTAAATTATGAGAAAGGATCTCCAAAAAATGCATTGATAAATTATGTTTATTCTTAAGTAATGATTTTTTCCATGATTTCGTCTCATTTTAGGCATATCAGTGATGATTCGGCAAATTTCCCGTTTACATTGTCAGAGGTTCACTAATTAGATATAAACATTCAACAACTACATGCGTTCCGGATCCAGGTATCGTTGCACTAAGAGTTTCCTGTTGGTGTGCTGCTTTTTACAAGCCTAGCCATATGCTAAATGACAGTTGAGCTTTATATTAATTACAAGGTCTGGAGTATTATTAATTAAGGCCCTTGTGGGTATTAAGAGTTTATTCATTCAGGATGTTTACATAGAGAAGTTGTTAATTCCTTGTAAAGTCTCATATTATGACTAGGATTGTGACATCATGCACTAAAAAACATGCCATAAAAGCAATGCACTTATACTCTTAAAAACATGCACATATGCCTCGAAAGCATGCACTTAAGCTCTGAAATATGGTATTAAATCTTTATTGCATGCATTTTGTAAATTCATTAAGGTTAGTTAGTCCAATTTTCCCGCCATTTTCTTTGCATGTACTTTTAAAATGTGTTGGTACATTGTTTGGAAGACCAGGATACAGTAACATAGGGTATGATAATCAGCTGATCGAATCTAGTTTGACGTGACTACCGTGTGACTGGAAATGGCGACTCCAACCACACTTTGAAACATGTGAAAACCTACTTAAACTTAGTCACCTTCAAATTTAATATTTTTCTTATCAATTACTAACTAGGCATTGGTTAAATTGTATTTCCATTATTTTTTTCCTTAATTGTTATTCATAGGAAGTACAATTTAGCAGTTAACTAGCACTAGTTTAGGCTCCTAGGTGGCATATGTTTAAGACCCAATTTTTTATAGATAAGTTAAAGAAGTGAACAATAAAAACACACCTGAATTATATCTATATATTCAACCTTGAGGTTCAATCGCCATTTTCGCTTTTCCTTTGGACGAAACCCTTATAAATAACTTTAAACTTCTCGATGTTAGCATGCAAATACGAGGAATTATGAGCCGCTCGGTCACAAACAAGGAATGTGTTGTTGTGTGACGTCATATTTTGGTGTCATTTACTAGGTACTATACCCGTTCATGTTTCTGTACCCTGGGTAGGACTCTATAAAAATATTCAGATATTAAATATCTATATTATCTTTATGAAATATATTATCTTTATGAAATATTTATAGGTATAGATGTTTTGGAGTGGAAAATGTTATATTTCATAAAACACTAGTTCAGTTTTTTATTTATTTTTAGGAATTTCTCAGTAACAAAGGGTAACTTTTAATTTGTATTACCAAAGATATTACCTATACTACTATAATATACACTACTCTCATCAATTTCTGGTTCTAAAAGGCATCTGGTATCAAAAGCAAGAACAAGAATTAAAATATAGTAACGAAGTATGTTGTGTGTGTGACGTCATAATTCAGCAACACTTAAAATCATATTTAAAACAATTGAAAAAGGTAAATTTGTTTAAAAAAATTTGCATAATATAGTAAATAAATACATAATAATTAACATATCAAATTATTTAAGCTGCTAAACCACTAATTTTCTCTTAAAATTTGTTCCCTTGCTTATGCCACGTCATAAATCACTCGATTGTCGCAACCTTTCAATATTGGTATTCCTAGTAGGGTAGGTATTGAAGAGTAAAGCTTTGTGAGCAGTTGTCATAAATAATTTTGTGACCGTGACGTCAACAAGGCAACACATATAAATACAAAATTAAGGTCAAGCAGTGTGAATAACATGAATGGATTCATGACCGTTTCTTCAAATGGAAATAAATAAACAGTTTTCATGCTGTTACGTTCTTCAATTGTCTTAAATGTGATTTTAGAGTGTTGCTGTTATGATGTCACGCAAAAAACATACTTCGATTGTCCTTACTATATTTCAATTCTACATTCTAACAAGTTGAAACATGTTCATGACAAGTTTGTAGTTCCCGCTTTTGAAACCAGAAATTAGCGAGAGTAGTGTATCTTACTGTAGCATAATATCTTTGTTATTACCTTAAAGTATTCTAAATAGTGAATATTAAATTAATTATGCAGCATTCGCTAAAAAGAATGCATAAATGTAGCCTGCATTCAAGAACAAGTGTATAAGGCATGCATGCACAATGCGTTTAATGCCACATCACAACCCTAGTGAGGAAGCCCTTCCACTCCAATCTGTGATAAGATGCAGCTATTAGGAATAGTCTATTGTGCTATACTAGGATACAACGCAGCGTATACCATGACTAGCTATATTGGTTCTGTCGATTTGCAATCATAGCTGTTAACATTAACCATTCGATGTTAAATAAATAATCATATTTCCGAACACTTCCCTTGTTACCTTTAACTCCTTAGTCCCTTGTATTTAATTTTCGTTTGACGTCAGCGATATGGCCTTTGGTTTTGAAGCAGACGTTAAACACCTACTAAAATAATTAACAATATTAAAAATAAATTAACTTTTATTTACAGGTCAACATTTTCATTATTTCTGTACAAGTATATTGTAGCTGTATCCCTCCACAATAATAAAGTGAAATATTATGTAGCTTTGCCTGCCAATAAGCTTGTAAGTATATTTTGTAGTTTGTTTATTATCACTAATTACAAAATATATCACCAATAGTATAATTCATCTTAATCATTATAGTATTTTCAAACTAATAATAGCAGACGGCCAATTTTTTTGCAAATTTGGAAATCGGCCAAATTGATAAACTAAATTTGGCTGACTTAGTCAGAATTTGATCGCACAGGGTCTCTATCCTGAAGCTGTCTGTGGTGAATGAAAGAGAAGGAGGGTGGCGTCCCTTGGACCCTGAACTGTTGTAATTTGGATTATGAATAGTCTTTTTTCCTTTTCACCATGTTTATCATTTTTTTAACGCTACTTGCAGTTTTAGAGGATAGCGCTAGGGTTATGCTCTTTAACTACGAGGTCTTGGATTCTTTTTGTTACGTTGGCTAGATTTACTATCACCTCTTCATTTTCCTCTTCCACCGTGAGTGCAGCCACCTGTGCCTGTGTCCCTTTTCGTCTCATTTCTTAGTAAGCATTCACGGAGAAGCTTTCTGCATCCATGAACATTGTCACTGATCCTAATTCTTACAGTCCCTTGTATTTAATCTCCTTTTGACGTCAGCAATACGACCTTTGGTTCCAAACTTCCAAAGCAGACATTAAACCCCTATTGATTGATTAATTAAATTCAGAATTTGAAAACGCAGTCAGCATTTTATTCCAAGCTTGGATGATCCTCCCATATTTTTCCTATATCCCATACCATAGTTATTGGACATTTAGATATAAATATTAAATCATGTCTGCCATGTCATCGAATAACATCTAATTTTAGGATGTCTTTTTTCATTCTCAGTAGTGAATTCCTATTTAATGTTGACACAATTTATGTTATTTTACGTATTATTCCTATTATCCCATCAATTTCCGAGAGATTAAATTTATATTTTTAATAGAAGGTTGAAAAAATTAGACTATTTTTAATTTAGCCCTAATTTAACTAAAAACAGGAGCTTCTGGACATAATTACAATCTGGTTACCAGTTGTCCATGTTTTACAGTGTGAAGCTTGGAAAAATTCTACACTATTTCAAATCTTGTCTCTACCAGAATAATGATAGGTAGTAATATTCATTATCTTGGTGCCCTTTTCCCAATTGGACATGATCACTTACTATAATATGTAAACTGACTTTCTCTTTTTAATTTCCAGGTGTGCAATAAGCTTCACTGAAGCATCTGCCTACATCTTGATCTACAAAACTGAACTTAAATTGTTGAGAAGAAAAAAAGCAGCAAGTGTACATATTCATGATGGTGAGCTTCCAGAAGTTATAAAATGTACTATTTTGTTATTGGTATATTTTTGTCTCATTTTTATGGGTTACAGCAAGCTGAGCTGAATGCATAGCTGAGTTACAGAAGCTAATTGAAACTAATGATATTTTTATGTTTGTGTGGAGTGAGTCTGCTATGAAAAACTACTGATCTTAACTCTTTCAACTGAAGAGTTATTCCTGTTGTTTTGGATGGTATTATATGTTTCTAGAATGATGGCAGGAATTGGACACATAATTCAAATACTTACTTACTAGTGTAAGGTATATTATCCACTATCATCATATTATAATTCTGCTTGTTCCTTCCTTAGTGAGTGAGTCTGTGTGTTACGCTTTCAGTAATTGGATATAAGCAAATTCGGTATACATTGATAAACATCTTATTGTCTTTCATATTTTGTTCACCTTATTTTCATTGTGTGACTCAATTTGCTTATAAAAGGTGGATAATAGAAGATGGAGAAAGAGAAGTGGGGAGGGGGGGGGGGAGTGAAGGTGGAGGAAGTAGAAATGGAGGTAGTGTAGTTGGGGGAAGTGAAGATGTAGGTAGTGTAGGTGGGAGAAGTGAAGGTGGGATATGTTTAGATTGTGGAAGTGAAAGTGGGGGAATTTAAAGTGGAGGAAGTACCTCTTAAAGACTGGTTGATTTAATGTCACTAATAGAATATTTATAAGTGATAATCTATATATTATATACTATAAAAAAAGAAGCAGTGTCAATCGGTCTGTCAGTCACCAAACTGGTTAAACTGACATTCTATCACTAGCGCTTCATTAAGTGGCGGAAATCGAAGTACATAATGTGATAAAGATTGTTTCAAATTTGCCTCTCCGAATTTAAACAGCACTTTGGACTGAGTTATTGTTTAGTAATCTTAGAAAGATACAAAACAGCACTATGAGCAACAAACACAATGATCCTAATTCCTACTTAGTCATAAAATGAGGACAATTGTTGTTTATTTAGTCAAGAACCAATACTCACTACAGGTAATTTGGCGTAGAAATGGAATTTAGTAGTAGAGAGGCATGAGGAAATTACCGCATCTTCTTAAACATATTGATATAGATAAGTATATGTGAACTGGAAAAATATTATAACTTAAGTACGCAGAGGTTTATACGAATCATAAAACAGGTAGGGATTCATCGCACGCACACACACAGACAATTCCGCCAAAATATCCTTATGAAGAGGTGTAAATGTTCGAACTATGTGGCATACAACAGAATAAAATTACTCACATGACTTATAAGAAGCGACAAAATACAGAAAAGAGAAGGTAAAGAAAGATTCAGCCACAGCTACAAAACTATAACTATAGATAATAGCAATCTAATTGCAAAGGACTTCAAAAGAGAGGAAGTACAAAGAATGGACAGCAAAGAAAATTTAGTACAGCCACAAACTCTTAATAAAGCTTAATGCAAGGTAGCTACTTTAGATAATTTATGCAAGGTTCTTTAGAAGAGAGGAAGTACGAAAATTGTTAGAATAGATATTGCTAAAACTGTTGTGACCATTGCAATAAAGGAAAGAACTCCAAATGGAAAAAGGGGTTTCACAAAAGAACCCAATTTAAAGCACTACTAACACCAGTAACTGAACCACATGAAATAACAAATCGAACACTTCACACATTTCCCAAATACAATGAACATCCTATAATCAAATAACAGGTTTGTGAAATTATTCGGTAGTCCTATGCAGGGTACGGAAACCAAAAGGGTATAGTAACTAGTAGACGACACAAAAATTTGACGTCACCACAACAACATATTCCTTGTTAGTGACCAAGCGGCTCATAATTCCTCGTATTTGCATTTTAATATAGAGAAGTTTAAAGTCATATTATAAGGGTTTAGTGTAAAAGAAAAGTGAAAATGGCGATTGAACCTCAAGTTGAATATATAGATATAATTCAGGTGTGTTTTTATTGTTCATTTCTGTAACTTATCTATAAACAATAGTGTCTTGAACATATTCTACCTAGGAGTCTAAACTAGAGCTAGTTAACTGCTCAATTGTAGTTCCTATGAATAACAGTTAAGTAAAAAAATAATGGAAATACAGTTTAACCAATGCCTAGTTAGTAAATGATAAGAAAAAAATTTAATTTAAAAATGACTAAGTTTAAGTAGGTTTTCCCATGTTTCAAAGTGTGGTCTGAGTCGCCATTTCCAGTCATCCGGTGGTCACGTCAAACTAGATTCGATCAGCTGATTACCATATTCTATGTTGCTGTATCCTGGTCCTACATTATATTCTCTTAACAGTACTTGACTGTACTTCACATTGAATCGCCTTTTGAGGGTGTTTGAAAACACTACAGTGATGTTCTGCTATCACTGCTTTCCAGCACAAAGAAAAGTAAATACAAAGGATATTATTTTCAGAAGCAAGTTACTAAACACATTTGCTGCGTTTTACATATATGTTTTCTGTCCAAAACAGTGATTTTTTATTTTCAGTTTTATCAAAACATTTTGACCGATTCTCATCTCGTGGAATTTCCACGGGTCTTGCTAGTTCAAATAAATTGTGACAAATCTATCTTCAAACTATAGAATATAAGTGCAAGTAAGCAAATTTATTCATATTGTCCCAATTTGACAAGCCTCCCCCTCTTATTTTTCATAATGCCTATCTTACTGCATGATATTGTTATTAGTGGTTGATGAATTGTAGTAGAATGCTTTCACAAGCATGCTAACGCGTTTCAAAACTTTCGGTGAGAAAATTGGATGTGGGCTAAATAATAATAAGTCTATTAGATAATATCGGGTCAGAGAATAGAGAATAAGAATACAAATATAAGAAAAAGGAAAACTAAGCTAACTGGTAGTCTAATAGAGTAAAGTGGCAAGTTTTGATATGGAATCACTAAACAATACATTAATCGGTACAATATAATGAACAATACAATTATTGTAAATGTATTTCAACAATTAATACAATGCAGCAAACGATATAATACAACACTACCCACAGCTAATTATTAACTCTGTTTAGACAGCAAGATGAACTTCAATCTCTTCTAAAATAATTCAGTACCATCTGTCAATCTTATTTCTAGTAGCGTCTAATTCCAGAACTTGATAGAGCGATGTAAGAAGTTCTGCTGACTACACGCAATTCTACAATTTATATTATCAAAGAGTTCATTTCTTGAACTATGGATGTCGTACATATATCCTACTCGTTTACTCACACAACTTAAGGACACTCCAAGGAAGACATAACATTCTACAAACAGTACATCATACCCATTCTCACTTACGCCCACACAGCCTGGTCACCTGACATCTCCAACACCCACTCACAAACACTCCAAAGACACAAAACACTGCAATCCACATTGCCACTGGATATACACAAACAACACCCGCACAGCACCTACACACAGAAACACGAGTCCTCCCTCTTACCTCACACATGGACATGAGGGACACACACTTTTACACTAGATCCTCACATCCCCTACACTATTTGCAAACTGAGAAGAGCACACCATGCACACTACACAACATTCTTTCCACAAACACTACAGACACCTCTACACCACTCTCCCTCCCAACCCTGACAACACATCTTTTCACAAACATATACACACCACATTCACACAACGAGCTCTAGACTCCTTCCCCCCTAACAGTCTCCTTGGGTCTAGGCCTCCAGCCATAGACCCTAGTGAGCCGTCTATGTCTCGGCGTGATAGGGTTACTCTATCAAGTCTAAGTAAGGCCCATACTATACTGGCAGTTCCACCGCCGCGGTGCCACTGCCCTGCTACCGCTTCTTAAAATTCAAAATATACTAGGCGCCACGTTCTCATTGCTTGCAAAGTATACTGGGCTGTGAAACCGCGCCAGACACGTTTTGCAGTCTATAAAGGGTTTTTTGCAGTTTATCCAGTGTTTTAAACATCAACTGGCATTACAGATTATTAAAAAAATGTTAGGGATATAGGCTTAGCAAGTGAATGATTCTTCTAAATTAGCCATTGGTCATATATCAACCTATAGGTACCTATTTGAGTATTAGTTATCTGTCGCAAGAATTCTGCTGTTATTCTAAAAGTAATAAATTTACAACACTATTCAGTTATAGGTATATATTGACTGAAAAAATCTCATGTATGCACACAGCTCTATAAGATTAACGATCATTCTAATTATTCGACAAGCTCATTTCTAGATAAATGTAAAAAACTAACTTTTTGCTTTTATTAAATAAGTTTTAGCTTTTATTAAAAACTAAGTTTTAGCTTTTATAAAAAACTAAGTTTTAGCTTTTATAAAAAACTAAGTTTTAGCTTTTATAAAAAGCAAACTTTTAGAGCAGTGGAATGTGAAAAATAACGGAAATGTTCAAATTATAGAAAAATAAATTGGGTCTATATGAGATTATATGTAAATATATTGAAACAATGAAGGAATGTGAATATTAACCATTACAAAAATATAATTTTGCATTAGGAGATATCTTAAAATATACCTAATAATAACTTCAGAAATAATGCAATAGCGAGATGTAGTAAGAATGATTGATACCACATTAACGTACCAACAGTCGCTAAATATTTAAAACTAGTGTACTTTCTTCGTTATAAATAATGGGTTTTCAATAGAAATTTAATGTTGATTCAATATAAATTTTATAAATGAATGAATTTCCTTTTTGTGTAATTTTGAGATTTGTGGTATTTTTTTCTAAATTTCATTTATTTATAAAAAAAATAGTTTTCTAAAAAAGGTTGTGTTTATTTTTTAAAATTCTTGAGTCTGATTGATATATGTACTTCTCCTAGTATACTTCCCCATCAAAATTAATGGGGAAACAATAGTAAAAATGTATATAATATATATGTATATAATTTTAAAAAATTGTGTAAAAAATATGTATTTAAATATATATTTATGTAAATAAATATATATGTATATAAAAAATTGTGTAAATAAAAATTTATGTTAAGAATTATATATAAAAAAAGATAACCTAATTTTTTTTCTTCAAATATTAGCTGTATTGGGATATCTTCCACTTAACTGGTCTGTGTATGTGCTTAAACTTTGACTGCCGCGGTGAAACTGTCTGGTATTCTTTGCAAACGTTGCTACGGCGGTGGTGGTAACAAGTCCAGATGCGATGCCACCGCCTAGCGCCGTAGCAATGCAGACTGGCAAGGCGATAGCATCACCAGAATACTATGCAACTTTGCTTTTCCATTTATTTAACCGTGATTAATTGAAGATACATAAACAGGAGACTGACATCGTGGCGGTGGTACTGCCAGTATAGTGTGGGCCTTAGATGATAGGGTTACACTATCAAGCCACCATCCTTCCCTAATTCCTTACTACATGCACAGGATTGGGAGGTTGGACTCTGATCGGTATGACTTCTGTCAAGTCGATCACGGCACGATCTCACATTTTCACACCAGGTCCGTCACTACACCTACACAGGACTGCACACAACATACACTTACTGGAGCACCATTGGACTAATCCTCAGGCAGTTGTTCAGCTTCCTGAGTGATACGGGCTTCCCTTAGGCCTGCACACTCCCACGCAGTGCCTCAGGTGGCTGAAACCCGGGTGCCCCTTCGTCCCGGCGAGGATGTTGGGGGGGGGGGGGGTTATTGAACAACAACTTGTTTGGCTGCGGTTCTAGAAAAGATATGATAGTGAAGTCCACGAATCACATTGAACATCTTAATAATATAAATCCTGTGTGAATTTTAACAGTTTATATTTAGAGAAACAGTCAACTGCAAGATTGTCATCCTGTAACTTAACAACTTTCCGCTGGCTGCAATGAATTAATTCTAGATGAAGTACCTTTACTAGCTTTACCCCACACAATCACAAAATAAACAAGAAGACTGTTAAAAATTGAATAACAAAGTTTCAAAATAGTTGAGTGTGGTACATAATTGGACCGGCACCGTGTGTACGAAACGATAAATGTTTATCGATTTGGAAATCCAAAAAGGTCATACAATTGTAGAGTAGCCACATTATTACATATTGTAACATCAACTATATTGTTCAAACTCTTGTAGTTAAGATCATCGTTATAGTTTTATCTTCATTTAATGACAGCCTGTTAGCTATCAGCCATTGATCAATTCCAACAAATTCTCTGTTAATAGATTGTATAACGTCTTTAATTACTGGACCACAGGAGAATATGGCAGTGTTATGCATATCATTCATATAGATAAAGAACAAAATCAGTCACAAAATTGATCCCTCTGTTAATGTCACAAAAATTTGAAATAAATTCCATCTACACATACATATTGTTCTCTATATTAGTTTTTTTGAATTCTAATTGATCTGATCATTCTGAGGAATTTGTACCGTTTTCAATTAATTAAAAAAATATAACCTTATTCATACTTGGGTAATTTTTCATTTTAATAAATCCTATTAACCATCCTTTTTTTGAATGAGTGCAGGGGTGTCGGATTATTTCAATGACATTTTTATCATTCCTTGGTGACTGTATATATGGATTAGCTTTCCTATAAATACTGCCACCAAATGATAGTAAGTTACTTTCAAGTTTGTCTACTCCTTCGAAGTCCCTTGTAGCTATTTTTTTTATTTTGACCTACGTCAAGGCTCTAATATCTCTTTTGTTTCAGATGGAGTCTGGAGGTGAAGGTCCTGCAATAGCAGATGGGGAGGGAGTTATTGCTGACCAATCCAATTTGATCTATTTGGTGGAGGAGATCAAGCCAGATGTTTCGAATCTCTCATCTGAAGGTGCTATTAAGAACACTTTAGCAAAAAAAGAAGAGCAAGAGGACCTTCTCCACAATGCACACCACAATGATGTTAAAAATGAAAATTTGGAAGATGATTTAACTATCAAACATGAGAATATTGATTATGAAAAAAGCAATGAATCTAATTTTGAGACTAAACAAGTACCCCTAGAGAAAGTAAATGATAAAGATGTTATAAAATCGAAACATGTTGGAATATTTTCTACTGAAAAATTTGGTATTCTGAAGGATATACAAAATCTCAACATTGAAAAGCCATTCAAATGCGATTATTGTGAAAAAGAATTTTCTTCTAAATTCAATATGGCAACGCATATAAGAATTCACACAGGTGAAAAACCATTCAAATGTAATTATTGTCATAGAGCATTTTCTAATTCATCTTATTGGAAACAACATAAAAGAGTTCACACTGGTGAAAGGCCATTCAAGTGCAGTTACTGTGATAAGGCATTTTCTCAGTCATCTCATCTCAAAAAACATGAAAGAATTCACACTGGTGAAAAGCCATTTAAATGCAAATATTGTGGTAAAGAATTTTCTAATTCATCTCAGCACAAAATACATGAAAGAATTCACACTGGTGAAAAGCCTTTTAAATGCAAATATTGTGATAAAGCATTTTCTAATTCATCTCAGCAAAAAGAACATGAAAGAATTCACACGGGTGAAAAACCTTTTAAATGCAAATATTGTGATAAAGCATTTTCTGATTCATCTCAACACAAAAAACATGAAAGAATTCACACTGGTGAAAGGCCATTCAAGTGCAATTACTGTGATAAGACATTCTCTCAGTCATCTCATCTCAATAAACATGAAAGAATTCACACTGGTGAAAAGCCTTTCAAATGCAATTACTGTGTTAAAGAATTTTCTGATTCATCTCGGCACAAGAATCATGAAAGAATTCACACTGGTGAAAAGCCATTCAAATGCAATATTTGTGATAAAAAATTCTCTGGGTCATCTACTTGTAGAGTGCATCAAAAACTTCACACTGGGGGAAAACTTTTTAAGTGCAATTATTGTGAAAAGGGATTTTCTTTAAAATGCAATCTAGTATCACATATAAGAGTTCACACTGGTGAAAAACCATTCAAATGCAATTATTGCAGTAAAACATTTGCGACTTCAAGTCAGCAGACAAGTCATCAAAGAGTTCACATTAGTGAAAGTTCTTTCAAATGCAATTATTGTGATAAGGGATTTTCGCATAAATATAATCTTGATGAACATGAAAAAGCCTTTCACAAGCAAGCAATTATTTTGATAAGGGATTTTCTTCGAAATCCAAACTAGGTCCAAGTATAAAAGTTCACTCTGGTGAAAAGCCATTCAAATACACCTATTGTGTGAAGCCTTTTTTTAATACCAATCTAGTTCCACGAATGAAAGTTCACAACCGTTCAATTTGAATTATTATGTTAAATTTACCTCTAAATTCTTGACCATCTATGTAACATTAATCATTGATGAAAGAAATTGAATGGTTGATGTCTGAGAGTCTTCTGAAGTTATGAAATATAAAGTTAACGTATTGGTTAATTGGGTTAACGTAACTACCGCAAGTGAATCTAATATCATCACGTGATAAACTTATCTCTGAAATTCCCAATAGAATCACACCTCTCACAGAGAGGAGTAACAAAAACATCAGTTCACAGCAAACGGTAATAGTGTAATCTATAGTCTTGTAAAAAAGAGATTTGCTCCTGACAGTCCGTGTCTGTTTTTATCAGTTTTGTATTTTAAATACACTGGACTTGATTTACTTGTGAAATCCGTGTGGTTGGTTTAAATAACTCTGTCTTTATTAGTACAGTGATTAATTGTGTTGTATCTTTTATCCTTACTTAGTGCAGTAAATAGGTATCCAGTAAACAATGAATAATTGCTCGAATGTGGTAGAAGAAGAAGAGCCATTAAGATAGGGAGATTAGGTAGGGTAGGGAAAATATAAAATAAACAAGTGGCACGATTAACAGAGGTCGTGCTAACTTTAATTAGTAAGATTTAACTTCAATCAAATGCCTTATCGCTGATGTCAAAAGGAAATTAAGTACAGGGGACTGGAAAAAGCAATCGGAAAGGAAAATAGCTTCACCTTTTAAATTTAATTCTCACAAAATGTCGAGAAATCTAAACTCCTCGCAACCGTAAGGTGATACAGTCCCTATACCCTAAAAGCTCACCAAAAAATACCCAAATATTGAAATACACTTCACCCACTACTTTAACTGTTTTCAAATATTCAACAACTATCAATTCAACCATTAATTTAATAGTAAATATACTGAAACTTTAATTTCAGAATGATAGAATTCTTTGTCATAACTTTCAGTTATTTCACCTATTGAAGTGCCACATACATATAGGCTAGTTGAAAATTAATCTTCCTAATCATTCGGGTTTTATGATGAAAACAACATGAATAGTATCATTTCACCACATGATACCCATTCACATCCCTATAAACAACGTATATCGATTCGATATCTTTTCGATTGCCTGGCATCTCTAATCGATGGATTGTTCCATCGAATCGACAGACCGTTGTTTGTAGGAATGTTACAAACGAGATGACACAAATGGCCTCTAGGAAAAAATAAGAAATAAACAGGAAGAGTAAGATGTGAAATCAGTTACACAATGATTAATAGTAAATATCTATGAACAAATTGATACAGTTATTATCAATTACTAAAAAGAAACAAGGATGGTTGATTAGTGTCCCTATTTATCAGATCGACGATCGTATTAATGCCTTTTAGTGAAAGAAGCCCTAATAAAGAAGGTATTCGAAAAACATTTGATGAATTCCAAAAAGGTTTATCTCAGAAAAGCTGCTGAAATTGGAGTTGTAGCAAGATCTACACTTTTGGACTACTTTAAACATTCGAAGAAATATTTAAGATGCAATTTACTATAACTTTAATGTAATTCCAAGAAAAAGGAAATAGTTATACTCAAAGTAAACGGAAATAGTTATACCATTCCTTTTTTGATATTTAGCTATTAAATATAAGGATAATTTCACAGTGATTAGTGATTACACATGAGATATCTATATTCTGTTTTATAAAATGTTCAATCATTACAATTATGATAAAATTTCGAAATACGAGGAATTATTACAGTGAACAACAAGTCATGGTTTATTTCAATTAAATTAATAGATCTGAATTCAATCCTTTCGTTTAATTATTCAAATTTCCAATATTTTAACTATTTTTATGGTGTCCAAATCATCCCCACAGCTTGTCCGAAGTCTCCCTTAGGAAAGAGCATTCGGACACTTGAATCTCTCTTACATTTTGTCTTATAACTTTCGAAAGAAGGTTTAAACTGTGAAGCAGTCTCAATAAAAATTAGAGAAAAATGTCTTATCTACCCAGTTAAATCATTTCATAGTAAAATTCGAATTGGTTTACGGAGTTTTTAACAAATAATGTCCAATTCTCCCGGTTCTTCCCTATATCTCCTACTTCTCCAATTCGGTACACTTGTCCTCTTTGTGATAGTATGAGAGTTTCAAATACTAATCATAAAATTATGGACTGCCCTAAATTTTCATCCCCATGAGTAAATTGTCAAAGATAGAAGATCTAACCATATCCTCTCTGTCACGCGTGGGACAGAGGGGGACATCCCTCGCTAGCGAGGGACAGAGAGAGATGGGGGATTTCAGACGTCCAACGTCTGGCACAAGCGGGATGTCCAACGGGGGATATCCTACGTCTGTCCCATGCGGGATGTCCCTCTCTGTCCCACGCGGGATGTCCCTCTCTGTTCCACGTGGGATATCCCTCTCTGTCCCACGCGGCATGTCCCTCGTCTGTTTTACGCGGGAAAAAGTTATGTAATGAGTCGTGGTGCAAATCTTAATGGTAAAAATATCGATACATATTGCAGCAAGTTCATTCACAAGCTTTATTTACGTATCATAACTAGATAGGTATTCATAAACACTAGTATATATAACTAGGTAGCTGTTGATAAACAGATGTAGGTTTCTAGGTAGGCATTGATAAACACTGATAGGTATCTAGGTAGGTATTGATGAACACTTGTAGGTAACTAGGTAGGTATTGATGAACACTAGTAGGTAGGTATTGGCAGAGATGGGCGAAAAGTACATCGAAAGTACTTAAGTACCAAGTACAAGTACTCGTAAATCAATGTACTTGAAGTAGTTGCCCAAGTACTCAAATAAAAAAGTACTTTCAAAGTACAAGTACCAAGTACTTTTTAGAGAACTTTAAAGTACCAAGTACATTTACTATACAATTTAAAAACTAATAATTTATACTGTTAACTCTGATAGTACATCTTCTCAGTGACTCTTTTCTCTGATAGTACATCATCACAGTGACTCTTTTCTCTGATAGTACATCATCACAGTGACTCTTTTCTCTGATAGTACATCATCACAGTGACTCTTTTCTCTGATAGTACATCATCACAGTGACTCTTTTCTCTGATAGTACATCATCACAGTGACTCTTTTCTCTGATAGTACATCATCACAGTGACTCTTTTCTCTGATAGTACATCATCACAGTGACTCTTTTCTCTGATAGTACATCATCACAGTGACTCTTTTCTCTGATAGTACATCATCACAGTGACTCTTTTCTCTGATAGTACATCATCACAGTGACTCTTTTCTCTGATAGTACATCATCACAGTGACTCTTTTCTCTGATAGTACATCATCACAGTGACTCTTTTCTCTGGTAGTACATCATCACAGTGACTCTTTTCTCTGCTAGTACATCATCACAGTGACTCTTTTCTCTGATAGTACATCATCACAGTGACTCTTTTCTCTGATAGTACATCATCACAGTGACTCTTTTCTCTGATAGTACATCATCACAGTGACTCTTTTCTCTGATAGTACATCATCACAGTGACTCTTTTCTCTGATAGTACATCATCACAGTGACTCTTTTCTCTGACAGTACATCATCACAGTGACTCTTTTCTCTGTTAGTACATCATCACAGTGACTCTTCTCTCTGATAGTACATCATCACAGTGACTCTTTTCTCTGGTAGTACATCATCACAGTGACTCTTTTCTCTGATAGTACATCATCACAGTGACTCTTTTCTCTGGTAGTACATCATTACAATGACTTCTTTCTCCGATGGTACATTCACCTCTCAAGGCAACATCATTTTATGTCAACATCAAAAACTTTAATGAAAATATGCTAATTACATATTCTTTTTAAGGTTTTTTTTTATCAGGTAATTTTGCAGCAAAGCCAATCATGGTATACATATTGACTATTTATTTAAGTTTCACAGAGAAATTTCCAATTGGAATTTATTGAAGTATTTTCTACCCATTTTATTTTAGCTCGCGCTTTATTATTTAAATTCAATAAATCAATTAAATTCTTAATTGAACATATAAAACTGGTAACTAATGTTTCCATGTAAAAGTACTTAGAGATTATATCCTTTTTATTTCATCAATTTCAGTAAATTAATTTCTATTTCTATTTCAGGGAATTCATAATTGTTTCATTTTTTTTTTATTATTTCACTATTCAGGGATAGCTGGCAATTTGAATATCCCTTGTTTGATTTAAGATTTAATTTTTTTTCATAGTGCTCTAACTTTTTTTCAATGTAGTATTTTTATATCATGTTATAAGTTATTTAACTATTTCCGATTTCCCAAAGTTTGTAACTTTTTTGGAAATTGAGTAAATATAATTAAAATTATATATCAATGAGTTAAATGAATTACATTTTAAAGAATTGAATGAATTATATTTTAATTAATTTAATTATATTTTAATATAATTAAAAAATTCAATTTTAATTAAATTACATTTTAATGAATTAAATTACATTTTAATGAATTAAATTACTTTTTAATGAATTAAATTACTTTTTAATGAATTAAATTAAATTTAAATGAATTAAATTACATTTAAATGAATTAAATGATATTTCTATGAATCAAATTATATTTATTTGAATTAATTTATATTTTAATCAATCCAATTATATTTCCTCAAATTTATTTACATTTCTTTGAATCAATTACACATCTCTGAACTAATTCACATTTCATGATATTTATATCCTTATATTCATTTCTATTTCCGTTAAGTATTCATGTAATGAATTTGCTTTTAAAGCCAAAAGCGTGTTCTTGCAGGCCTTCAAAGCTCTCTTTTATTCACACTGTTTTCTTCTTTGCGGTGTGAGGCTCATTTGTATTCCTATCCAATTCCATCGGGAATTCGCGCGCATACGCTCCAGTAACCTCGAAATAATCTCCCACCTCCGATATTATATATAGAGAGTATGCTGATGCTGCTTCTGCTGCGCCAACCAAAATTGATCTAAAAAGTTTCTCCCGCCAACCTATAAGTTCAGGGAGGATAATTCTGTGGGAAAACCCACGCGTACTGCTTTGAAACATTGAATTGAATGTACTTTATTATTCACGTTACTTAGGAGTTGGGCATTTTTGATGCGGGGAAATCAAAATTTTATGCAGCCTTCAAACTGATGCCCAGGTGGTATTATTTATTGGGGCAGCATTGCCTGATATTGCTGATACTAATTGAATTTTGATGTAATATTATTACAACATTACCACAATATTGTCAAAACATTGCCACTATATTATTACATCATTGCCACTATATTGTTACAACATTGACACAATATTATTACAACATTGCCACAATATTGTTAAAATATGTCCACAATATTGTTACAACATTGCCACAATATTATTACAACATTGCCACAATATTGTTACAACATTGCCACAATATTATTACAACATTGCCACAATATTATTACAACATTGCCACAATATTACTCTATTTTAGGGTAACTGGACGTGAATCAGGATTTATTTAGCAAATACAATTACAACATTGCCGAAATATTGTTACGCATTGCCAAGACATTTCTAATATTGTTATAACGTTGCCACAATATTATTACAACATTGCCACAATATTATTAGTAGTAGTTTTATAATTTTGCTAATATTGTTACAATATTGCTAATATTGTTACAATATTGCTAATATTGTTACAATATTGCTAATATTGTTACAATATTGCTAATATTGTTACAATATTGCTAATATTGTTTGGTTATTGCTTGAATGTTACAATATTTGGGACAACACTGCCTTGAGAAGCAAGCTCGACAAATTTTATATACATTTCAATTTAGGTTACCCTGAATTTTTCCATTTATCACTTCTGAAAATTGTCAATCTCTTTAAATTCTCACTGTGTGTTTTTCTTCCAAAAACAGCTTCTCAAGCTCCTCCCACAACTGCAACGGAGTGGACCTTGGACCACCAAGATATGAACCTCCATTTAAGAGAGGATCACAGTGGAGGACCAGCCAAAGGGATATCTTTATTAGTCAAGAACAAGAAGTATGATGCTGTTGTTCCGCCCAACGACTTCTGGAATGTACAAATCGACGTGAAGCAGCCGATGCTTGTTAGGTACGTTAAAACTCACAATCAAAGTTATGGTGGGGCCTTAGGACCGGATCTTCCACGGCCCCACCAAAACCTTCTCCATGAGTTGTGATAATGATTGTGTACATTCATTGAAGAAATGAATCGTATTCTCTTTTGTGTTATGTAGACTCGTAGGTTTCTTATACTATCACCTCTTCATTCTCCTCTTCGTCCGTGAATGTAGTCACAGGCTCTTAAGAAAGTGACTGTATTAACAGTAGTAGGCGTCTTTTTTTCATGGAGCCACTTTCCTTTCTGACTGCCTCATCTAGTTCATTGTATTTAATTTCCTCTTGTCGTCACCGATATGGCCTTTGGATCCGAAACAGATGTTAAACATTTTACTATTAATTATTCTACCCCTATTTTCAGGATTGTGCTAACGGTGAGACGATCTTCGACTCTAGCTGTGTATGGAAGGCGAAATGTCGCTCCATCTGTTACGCAATACGACTTTGTTCAATTTATAAAAGGTGGAAAATCTTCAAGAGCGAGAAGAGATTTATCTGACGAGGTAATATTAATTCCCATTATAGCGATTGTGATTTTATAACTAAAGCATAATCATTTTAATGAGGATATTGATGTCTTTCCATCAGAGTTACTTACCGCTTGACCCATCATATTACAACGGAGATGCAACGTGGGTGAATACAGGTTCTGTGACTCCCTCTAAACGAATTCACATCGACCCTTCCGAAACTGATCCGAACGCATATCTCCTATCCGAAGAATATTGGGAGGAGGAGTATTATGATGATGAAAACAGTGACGAAAATGTGAACGATCTTGATGAAGATGTGCTTGATGACGAAAGTTATGATGAGAAAGAACTGTATGATGACGATGAAGAGCAGGCAACTACCTTAGTGTACTATCCTGATAATAATTTACCAGAAAGTCGGCAGAGACGCTACGTTGACCTGTTGGTTGTCAATGTGACGCTTCTTCATAGAATGAATACTGGAATGTGGTACCTGGCTGTATACAACGATGCTATTGCTCAAACACAAGTTAGTAATTTACTTGGTTTACATCTTTGATAGTTAGTGAATTATTTAGCATTGAGATATTATTTCTGTATGTTATTTTTTCTTCACAGGTGTCTTTAGTATTAGAAGAAGATGGTGAATTGCAATCTGAATGTCCAAGTGATTGTTCAGGTCGAGGATCTTGTGTTCTTGGTCGATGTGAGTGCGTTCAAGGATGGGTAGGACATGATTGTTCTACCAGCGTCTGTCCCGTTCTGTGCAGTTCTCATGGTCAGTACGGCGGGGGAGTTTGTCACTGCAATCCGGGATGGAAAGGAAGAGAGTGTGACGTGCCAGACACAGACTGTGAAGTGCCTGATTGTGGCGGCAAAGGAACTTGTTACGCAGGCAGATGTCACTGTAGCGCTGGTTGGAAAGGACTTCATTGCGAAAAAGAAGATTGTCTTGATCCGCAATGTGGTGGACATGGCGGTTGTGTGGCTGGGGAGTGTGTCTGTCAGGCTGGTTGGACTGGTAGAAACTGTTCTGAGGTTGATCACAAGGTTTTCACCTGTCTACCAGATTGTTCTGGACATGGACACTATGACCTCCACTCTTCGAAATGCGTCTGCAACTCTTTTTGGACTGGCGACAGCTGCAATCAACGTAAGAAATGTTAAAGATTAATATGTTGAAAATTATCCAACACTTTTAGTTTAGATATCTTAAAACCTCTCACTTTTATTTCAATCCACAGCTCAATGTGAAGTGACTTGTATCCATGGTAGTTGCGGTGCTACGGGTTGTATCTGTGATGCAGAATGGGCAGGTGAGCGGTGTGACCAAAGATCGTGTGATTCACGCTGCGCTCAACACGGACAATGCAACAACGGGACATGCGTGTGCATTCAGGGCTGGAACGGACGCCACTGTACTATCCGTAAGTTGATAATCTTAAATTCAGTGCATTATTTAACTTACAAAAAATCTTCCATTAAAATACTTCCCTCTTTTATTAGATTCGTAGATATAGTGATATTATTTGTTGAAAATAGATTGTAGCTATTTTACCTATTTAAAATATTTAAGCGAGTTCAAATATATGTTTAAATTCAAATACTCTATACAAGCAATCTAAGATGCTATCTTAATGTTAATAACCTTTAGAATTAACCTTAAAATGTCAGAATAGTTTCATATGCTATCCTCATTTAATATCATTGAAAAATTCATTCTCACATTAATAGTATTTAAAAATAGAAGAGTTACTTAAAGGTTATCATATGGGGCCCTGTGAAAAAGTTATGGTAGGGACGTAGAAGATTACAGTAGGTACTTTATTATTCTTAACCCTGGACTGTAGAGTATACCAAAAACTTATGCATATGCATATTGCATATTTAGATTTTCTGGAAACAAAATTGTTATATTATAATACAAAAATAAATTTCATTTCGTCACGTGATAACTTAATATTGAAGTTTATGAAACTACTTTAGTTCGAATACATTTTTCATGTCTCTTTTTCTTTTATTCATTGGTAGAAACGTAGTATTGCAAAGCATCTAATATTATTGAAAGGTATTAAAGTAACCATCAATAGTTGTAATACCCTCCTCCGCGAAAAACCGTTCAAAAAAAAAAATATTTCTGACAAAAATCTTGCAACTGTTTTGCACCAATCAAATAAATGCAATTGCTTCTTATAGCCTGAAAAATCATGCACTTCCCCGACAGTTAGAAAAAGAGCATCACCGATTTTGAATCTGTAAAATTATTGCTTTACCAGCATTTTGGCTGGCATTTGCGCTATTTTAAGCCTCTATCATCGAATGGGTCGGGTTTTTTGCGCGGGAGTGTCTGAAATAACTCTAGAAATGAATATTAATTGCTAATCACTGTACCAATTCTTCGATGACTTTTTATATCAATCGTTATTTCTACTTTTCAGCGGGTTGTGTGAACAGTTGTTCCGGTCACGGGCTGTGTACAACTCGCAGAGGAGAGTACAGTTGTCAGTGTTCTGCAGGTTGGACTGGCAAAGACTGTTCTGTACAACTGGAGACAGAATGCAGTGACATGAGGGATAACGACGGTGGTGAGTTGGAACTCTTATTGAATAGCTTTGTATTAACTGTTAAAATTGAAACATTTTATTGAACGATAAAAAATACAAGAAAAATGCACATTACAATATAAGGTTCCCAGTGGAAATTTCCGCAGTGGAATTTTCCTCAGTGGAATATTACTCAGTGGAACTTTCTGCAGTGGAATTTTCCCAGTGGAATTTTCCTCAGTGGAATATTCCTCAGTGGAATTTTCCCAGTGGAACTTTCCGCAGTGGAATTTTCCTCAGCGGAATCTTCCGCGCACCCAATATAGACTCACCGACAGACAAGCCTATGAGCATATTATGAAATAATTAACGAGTTCAAGCCCATATGCAATTATGAAATACTTTTCGGTTCTTTTTACAACATTACAAATGTATCGTAATCCTTGCTGCTGAGTAGCTTCTTAGATAACTTAATTGATATAATACTATCAACACGTTGACTGTAAAGAAAATATGATTACATGTGAATCTTTTCTCAATTTGATATATCATGCATTGATAAAAATTGTTGTTATAATAAAAGTAAGTGTAATAAAATTCATGTTTTTGATTAGCCCGATAGATATCATTATTGATTTAATTGAACCTTTTTCTTTATTGGGGATAACTCTACACGTTGATTGTAAGAAATATTGTAAATGCAAATCTTGTCTCAATTTAATCTGTAATGATTTCACCAAAAAATATTTAAAGTAATTGTTAGACAGCTCATAATTTTCAATTATATAAAAAGTACATAATTCAACATAATATTTTAATGTTAATTAGAAAAAATATTTTCATTACAAACCAATAGAAAATTATCGTTATTTTAAAATATTAAGGTGAACAGTTTTTCATTTTGATAGAAATTTTGGACCCATCTGACAACTCACCACTCACCATATCATCAATTATTTATATCGCAATATAATGTTAATCGTTGTTCAATTGTTCATCACAGATGGTCTGGAGGACTGTTCAGATTCAGACTGTTGTTGGTCACCAGTGTGCAGTGACCACGTGATGTGCATGATGTCCAGTGACCCAGTGGATGTTCTTCTGACCAAACAACCCCCTGCGGTGACCGCCTCCTTCTACCAGAGGGTCAAGTTCATCATAGAGGATCGACATGTCCAGAACTTTGCAAGAAAGGATCAGTTTGAAGAAAGGTACGAAAACTTTGAATCCACCTGACCTTTTGTTTTTCTTTTAGGATTTACAGTTGCTAACCTTTTTTTCTTTTGTTTTTCAGTCTGTTCTGGAGTTCCTTCGACCCTGGGTGAGTGCTGATATTTACATATATTACACGATTAAAAGGCATCACAATAAAAGTTATTTTAAAATTATAGGGTGTACAAACCTCTTTCCTAGCGTCCACACAATCCCCTATCTTTTCAAACCTCTTTCCTGATGTCCCCAGAATCCCCTTTCCCAGTGTCCCCTCTAGCAAGACGAATAGAGGGCAGTATGCAGATGTCCCTTCTTATCTCCCCTCATTTCAATATTCATCCTGCCATCATTTATCTTCTTATCCTACCGAGTATTTCCTATTCATTTCCTCCCTTTCCTTTTATTTAGCGCAATTTATCGTGTAAATACCTTCATGTGAATGTACATATTGACTTTCATTAGCTTTCTCACTTCAGAAATGCAAAGGGAAAACTTGTTATTGTGTATTCACTTCTTCATTATTTACTTCTCATAATTCACTTCTTCATTATTAACTTCTCATAATTCACTTCTTCATTATTAACTTCTCATAATTCACTTCTTCATTATTAACTTCTCATAATTCACTTCTTCATATTCTATCTCTCATAATTCATTCATTTCCATGTATAACTAAAAAAGGTCACCCGATCGCTGCCAAAATCTGATGAAATGGTTACAGGATAATGATCTACCATCTTACCAAATTTCAAATATTTTGGTTGAATACTTATTGTGTTACGCGAATAACAAGATTATATGTAAATATTGTCAATCAAAGCATAACCTTCCGCAATTTTGCTCAATTTATAATGCCATCCTCTCCCTTAATTAGCAATATCAATTTGCTTCTTCGTGGTAGTTATGACAAAAGTGTCATTGAGAATGATGATACAGGCTTCATTCTGATTATCCCAGGGCAGAATTTCCCTGATAGATCCACTGCGTTTGATTAAGAGACTTCAATCTAGTTAATTTGAAAGTGAGTCTCTATGGCTCTATTCAGAGGACTCTGTCTTCATTCATCATTCACTATGGGTGAATGGTGAACATGTTCCATGTTAACTCTAGCAACAGATCTTTTAGTTACGATGACTAGAAGCATTTTACCGTTTGTGAGATTTCTTTTTAGATTTCAATTGTTTAAAGAAGGTTTGCTTCTTCTGGCAAGGGGGCCTTTGAAAAAAAAAATTGTTTGGTGATCATAGTTCTTATACATTTGAATTGTCGAACTAAATAGGGTTAAATGAATACGATAAGTCTTGTATTTGTAGTTGTATACTTACGTATATAGTATGTTTAAACACAGCATTACAGATGGTGATGAAACCATATGGTAGAGTCCTATTGAATGATTACAGTATAATTTAATATGAAGATATACCAAGAGATAAAATACTGACAACTGACTGGACACGACTGAACTCATATTTAGTCCTAACTGACTACTAACAGCTCAGGTTGCAATGTTTCTTGGGTCAATATTGGGACAACATTGGCAATATTCGGACAACATTGGCAATATTGGGACAACATTGGCAATATTGGGACAACATTGGCAATATTGGGACAACATTGGCAATATTGGGACAACATTGGCCATATTGGGACAACATTGGCCCAAGAATCAATGCTATCTGGAACTAGTTATATGATTTTATGCCTTTGTATAGTCTAAGCATCTCAACTGATGAGCCTAAACCCCGTCCATCGGTTGGGTGGTCCAACTAATTCTCATAGGCCTCAACAACCCACAAGAATTCTAAGTCTTTACCTGACTATCATAGAACACATCTTCAAATCTCTTATTAATTCATGTGAAAGTTGGGTAGACTTATTACTTCTCGACCTATTTCAGAGCGTTGATTTTCTAACATATTTTTGCTATTTTCAAATGCAACACAGTTCCAAAAGTACATAATTTGACATTTTAACTCGTTATTTCAATATTTTGCTTCAAAAATATGATCGAAAATGTTGAACCATCCATCCATTTTTTCACAAAATGTCACTGCCAATAATTAATGATGTTATTATGTTAATGTATCTTACGAAAATATGTTTATAATGTAAAGAAATATGGTTAAAAAGTTATGGTGGGGCCATAGAAGATTTCCCCCTCAGTCTTTTATGGCCTCACCATTATTGTCCTGATAGAAATGAAAAAAAAACTCAATTTTAAACTCCCCAATTTATTACTCTACATAAAAAGCTATGAATTCCAAAAACATAGACTGAAATAGTTGAAAATTGCATTTATATCTTAAGTCACTTGTGTAGTATTTCTATTCTACAGTCCATAGGCTGGAAATGATATAAATTAGCATTAAAACACAGCATCACGTACACACGAGGGACCACGTGGCAACTTCATTAAAACTCTGAACTGTACGTCGACGTTAATTAATTGTGTATCACTCGAAAATTCGGCAAAATGTTGCACGGAGCTATTAAACAAACATTATATCATCCAGCTTTTCCAATTATAAACTTTGCTCTGTCTCCCCCAATTAGAAAAGTTTTATATGGAAATTAGTACTAATTTATTCATATAGAGTCGGGTAAGGGAGCTGAGGAAGCGTGCACGGCGGCGGGGCCATTTTCTCGCCATTATATAACCCAAAAGACCTGACATACACGACTGCAAAAGTCTTAGCGTACATAAGGGGTGAAGACTTAATAATGACTAGGAAGGTAAAACTCTTAAAATATATGACGGCTAACAGTTATACAGGGTGA
Source organism: Caprella mutica (assembly GCA_947561585.1). NCBI lineage: Eukaryota > Metazoa > Arthropoda > Malacostraca > Amphipoda > Caprellidae > Caprella > Caprella mutica. The sequence continues at coordinate 69,089 of CANNZV010001514.1, forward strand.
CAACTGACACTGTCAATTTGGGAATAGAAAGAGAAGTAATGAACATACAGTATTTAGACGCCATTTATTAGAGCGAGTAAATTTGAGAGTTGGTTTTTTATTATTATTTCAAACTCTCATTATAATTTATGTATAGAATATTTAAGAGGACATCCTATAATCCTATATAGTCAATGTAGCGTCTGGACTAAGGAACTATCCTCTATAGTGAAAAAATTCATTAGTCGGCCATGAATGGTCACTAGTCTTAGAAAACTAATGATCATTGTAATGCAGACTAAAGAGAATTTGTTCATTATTGAGGCTACTTCTTTCTCAGGACACCTGATTTACTATACAGGAGTTCCACTGTTTATTTCTCCAAATATATATTTAGAAATAGCAGTTGTATATAAAAAGTATATTAAATGATTAATTTATATACATAAAATGGGAAAACGAAGCGAATTTAATTTGACTCATTATTTTAAATATAATGATGGATATCAGTCAATTGTCAGTATTTTTATGAAATTATATTGTTTTTAGTTATTTGAAGTCTAACTATTCATATATTTTTTTTACATTTATAAATACAGTATATTCAAATTTTAATATTATTCAATGATTGATAAATTTATCAAAATTGCTTTTATTTTGAATGTTTTCAATTCTAATTTTTTTTATATAAGTTTATAATTTGTCATAGTTATTATACTTTGGTGGTAAATTTGTATCAACAATTACCACTCCTGAACAAATGGGTGAAAAATACATATAACATGAATACAAATTATAAAATCATTTTAAACTAAAAACTTAATTTATCCAATAGAATTATAATGATCGAAGACCACCCAAAACCAAAGCTAAAAAATAAAACAGACCATGCTACAAAAAAAAACTAAAAAAAACAATTATAAAATGCAAAATAATACCGCATCTAAAATTCAATAGACCATAACAAATCATTTCAATCATTTTGTTTAATGACAACCTATTGAAAATTCAATTTGGTTTCAATTCGAATCTTGTAATTGGTACTTTACTCTATGTACATCATTAATATTACCTTTTGAAAAAACAATAATCCTGCTTATCATCCCCACGCACTCCAATCAACTTAGAATCTAATAAAGCCTGCATTATGAACTGCTACCAATTACTAGTGTAATTTTTAATTGTCTGCCTTTGCTGTGTGTTTTGCACTAATCAACTACAGGCTTTGTTTGGCTGATGTCAAATGGTGTATGTTACAGCAACATCGGTTTATAACAATTAAGGGCCGTACACACGTTGAGTTTTTTAAGTCTTTCCACCAGACTTTTTGCTAAGCTCCTCCTACTTTTTCCACAAGAATATAAGAAAAAAAGAAATAAATCGTATAATTATTAGTTGGTATCCATGATAATAATTATACGATTTATATCGTTTTTTCTTATATTCTTGTGGAAAAAGTAGGAGGAGCTTAGCAAAAAGTCTGGTGGAAAAACTGAAAAAACCCTACGTGTGTACGGCCCTTTATTCTTCTGTACTCCATGCAGAAAAAATCTAGTGGGTCATAGAAGATTTGGATCCGATTATGTGGCTCGCCATTAAATTTTTCTATGAGGTAGAAAGGTTTTCTTTTTCTTAGTTGTTCTTAGAAGAAGGATAGCACTAAATCTTCTATGGTCCCACCATAACCCAGGCAAAATGCTCATTCTGTACTAGCATTTTTAACTCCGCGTTTTCAATGCCCAGTATACGCCCCTTCAATTAATCACAGTTAAATGAGTGGAAAACAAATTTGCAGTCTATACTAACGTTTCTACCTAAACTGGCGTAAGCTGAGTGGAGAAAATGCGGCGCTTTATATGCCTGTATAGAATGGGCCTCAGATGGTCTATTTTAATGTTATTCTCATCAGACATTTCTTTGCTCATTTCCAGACGCGTGTCAGTCATCAGAGGTAGAGTTGTTTCTGCCAATGGGGAGGGTATTGTTGGGGTGCGGACCAGCGTGGACAAGCAGAGCTCCAAGTACGGGATCACGGCCACCAGAAGGGGTGGATGGTATGTACTGGAAAGAAAAATTACTGTAAATGATCAAACTTATAAATAATTATCAGTGCAGTATGTAAATTTCACAAATTTCACTTTTTTCTAATTTTCAAATATTTTCAAATCTTAAAAATTTGTCATATTTAACTCAGACAAATTTTAAAATATCTATCTACAATTATTACAAATATTTTAGTTTCTTCTTGTAAATGTGAAATTAGTAAACTGTGAAGAAAAAATAAATGGTAACAGAATCTATCCATATTGATTCTGATGATTTTCTAAAAGTATTATTTTACGCAACTGCAATTGATACCAAGTTATTTTTAAGTACAACTATATTTCCATACGGTCATTTTTAACATTGATATTCACCCACACAATCCTCCCACTTCACCAGGTTCGACGTTCTTGTAAATGGTGGAGGCGCCGTGTCCCTCCAGTTCCAAAGAGTGAACTTCTACCCCCTGACGGTGACTGTACCGGCCCCTTGGAATGACATTGTGGTCCTAGATCCCATCAAATTAACTCTGAAGCTTGAAGCTGTAAAGGAAAACCAGAGACAATGTGAGTTAACTTCAAAAGTTCTTTCAATATAGTTTACTTTCATTCTCTCTCCTGGATGTTTCTTTTGAGTGTCTTGGGAGATTATTTATAGAAAGAATGGGAGGCGTACTTTTACTACCGTCTTTTATCTCCAAGCCTCTGGGACATTCAGTGCTTCTACTTGTTTGTTACAGCGTGAATTTGGGGCAACATTTTGAGAACTGGAACTCTGTATTCATTTCTTCATTTCATTAAATTATGTTAACTTTACCTACTTTATAACTAAAACTCTGAAATTTCTTTATCGTTTACTAAAAAAGAAATCATAATCTGCAGGTTTTAAATACCGAGTGTTGTATCACATAAAATCTGAACATCTTTTTGTAACTTACAACCGACTACTGTGTCATATCGGCTACTGTGTCATATTGGCTACTGTGTCATATTGGCTACTGTGTCATATCGGCTAGTGTGTCATATCGGCTACTGTGTCATATCGGCTACTGTGTCATATTGGCTACTGTGTCATATTGGCTACTGTGTCATATCGGCTACTGTGTCATATTGGCTACTGTGTCATAAAAGCTACTGTGTCATATCGGCTCTGTGTCATATTGGCTACTGTGTCATATTGGCTACTGTGTCATATTGGCTACTGTGTCATATTGGCTACTGTGTCATAAAAGCTACTGTGTCATATCGGCTCTGTGTCATATTGGCTACTGTGTCATATCGGATACTGTGTCATATCAGCTACTGTGTCATATCGGATACTGTGTCATATCGGTTATTGTATCATATTGGCTACTGTGTCATATCGGCTACTGTGTCATATCGGCTACTGTGTCATATCTGCTACTGTGTCATATCGGCTACTGTGTCATATCGGCTATTGTGTCATATTGGCTACTGTGTTATATCGGCTACTGTGTCATATCGGCTACTGTGTCATATCGGCTCTGTGTCATATTGGCTACTGTGTCATATCGGATACTGTGTCAAATCGGCTACTGTGTCATATCGGCTACTGTGTCATATTGGCTACTGTGTCATATCGGCTACTGTGTCATATTGGCTACTGTGTCATATCGGTTATTGTTTTTTTCCCCATTTTCTAATTTAACAGCATCTTTAATGAACAACTCTAACGTATGAATACATTCAAACACATCTTAACTTAATTCTAATCTAAATTTTTCCCTGAAGCCGTTGAATCCCTTTGGTCATCCCCATGTCTTGACCATGACCATCAGCTCCTCAAACCAAATGTGGTGGCGACCCATTTACCCTACACCCTGGGGGGAATTCCCCAGAAAAGTGTAGTGTTCACAGAAATGCAGGTAAATAGGTTGTATTCTTTTATGAAGAACAATTTCTAAAGTTTCTTTTTTCATCAATCAGATAAATGGTGGAAAAAAAATATTTTCATTTTTTGAATAGATTGCATATCTCATGACATTTCTATTGTTACATTATAAATGTTATAATATAGAACTCCATTGATTTCATTTATTACATTATTAATGTATCATTTTCATTTTGCATGCAAAAATATTCATGTGAAAGGAAACAAAATTCCTACCTTCCACAAGTTTTAATCAAAAGTGTACTTCTTTCCTCGCAACCTAAGGTGGTCCAAGAATCAGTCACGATTCCCGGCAGTAATTTACATCTACTCTACCATTCCAACACAGCCAGCGGTTACTATTCCAGGATTTTACTGGAACTGACACCGCAATCCATTCCGGCATCTTTGAGCAGAGTGCATTTGAAGGTATGCGATCTCGAGTGAATTCAAATTTCATACCCACTTTCTGGTACACTTTTACTGTCTCTTAAAACATCCTACCTGCTGATCACAACATTCACTGAACATTTAGGGACTACATTCATCTCCCACAACATTCACTGAACATTCAATGACATCATTCATCTCTCACAACATTCACTGAACATTCAGTGACAACATTCATCTCCCACAACATTCACTGAACATTCAGTGACAACATTCATCTCCCACAACATTCTCTGAACATTCAATGACAACATTCATTGAACATTCAATGACAACATTCATCTCTCACAACATTCACTGACAACATTCATCTCTCACAACATTCACATCCACAACATTCACTGAACATTCAGTGACAACATTTTATTCAGATTAAGAAAACATTTTCTAGTTTCTTACCCTGCTGCTATCAAAGTGATATGTATAATTATAACGACTTTTTTATTCTAAATCGGAGTGAACCCAGGAACAACATTGACCCAAAATTATCCCAATGTTGGTACAAAAGTGGGACACTGTTGTAACAATATTTAGAGAATTTTGTAACAATATTTTACCAATAATCTTTGCTACCTATGACGATTATAAAGCAGATACAAATAATATTCCACTAGGGATGAACTCTCACGGTGAAGAACATTCATACAATATCTATTTACAGTCAATACAAATAATATTCCACTAGGGATGAACTCTTACGGTGAAGAACATCCATACAATATCTATTTACAGTAAATACAAATAATATTCCACTAGGGATGAACTCTCACGGTGAAGAACATTCATACAATATCTATTTATAGTAAATACAAATAATATTCCACTAGGGATGAACTCTCACGGGGAAGAACATTCATACAATATCTATTTACAGTCAATACAAATAATATTACACTAGGGATGAACTCTTACGGTGAAGAACATTCTTACAATATCTATTTACAGTAATACAAATAATATTCCACTAGGGATGAATTCCTAATTATCCACCCCAAACATATCAACTAATAGATACCAATAATTGTTCTTTTATATCGAATTAATATCTTTATTTTTGGTCTTATAATATTTCCTTTTATTTCCAACAATCAGATTGTGGTCGAAGGCTCAGTTTTCCAGAAGCTTTTCGAAGCAGATCCGAATATCACATACACATTCACTTGGAATAAACGCAACGTCTACAAACAGAAGGTACAAATTTTTTATATAGTAATTATACATTTTTTTAATTCAATATGGATGTTTCTCATATGTTTAAACATAGATAAAGTTATGGTGGGGCTATGGAAGATTATAAGCTGGAGAGAACCCTCTATATCTTCTATGGCTCGATAATATCTTTTTAATTTAGAATTGATATTTAAAATATATATTGAAAGTTAATGGTAAATTATTATTATTTCTATAATTTGTGTTTTAGAAAAAAATAGCATATTATGGCGGGATAATATGGATGTTTAAATGGACTCATTATACGTTCATAATTCTATTATTCGTTAATTATTTTAAATATATATATAAAAAAAAAAATTCAATATTTTATTTGAAAATTATTTTAAAATTATTTTAAAATTAAAAAATTATAATTCTTTCATTCGTTTGTAATTCTATTATTCTTCTATAGTTATATTATTTGTTTACAATTCTATTATTTGTTTGTAATTTTAATCTATAACCTTCAACTTCATCATACAAATATCCTGCTATTACCTCTTCCTAAAAGTTACTGTAAATCTAATTAAATATCTGTTGTTATGATGACGTCACGAATGCATTGTTGTGACTGTTCCGTTTATTGTTATTGACACAAACTGAACAATATTGCCCACTGAGCAGGTAATTGCATCCTCTTGCATCCCTCTCTACTGAGGTAAACGGTGTATCCAGTCTTCAATAGCAGTGGTATACGAATACAAATTGTGTAACTGTATCCCTCTATATTTAGCTATATGTTGTATCCATGGATACAGTAGCAGAGTACCAATCGTCTAACTGTTTCCCTTCTTATTTAGGTATACGGTGTATCCCGGGCTACAATAGCAGTTGGATACGAGTACCAATCCTGCAGTCAGGTTGTATGGGAGACAAAAACTGCAAAGCTTCATGGTTTCTACATGGAAATAGCAGATGTTGGTGGCTGGAATCTTGATATACATCATATGTACAACTTTGAGTCAGGTTAGTAGAAAAAAAAAATTCTATAGACAAACGTATTAAACCACTCTTGTGAGATCAACATCATATTTCTGAAATATTTCTACGTTATATAATATTATTTTCAAAATAATGTTGAATTGTCAGTTTACATATATGTTACAACATCACATTTCCCTACCGATTTCAGGAGTATTGCAAAGAGGCGATGGTTCTATTCTGGACCTAAGGGATTTCCCCCGATTGGTGACACCTTTAGTAGGCACTGGGTCCAGAAGACCTGAAAACTGCCACCATTGCTCCGGCCGCGCAGTGGACGCTCAACTTCTCGCGCCGGTAGCATTGGCAGCATCTGCCGATGGTTCCGTCTACATCGGAGACTTTAATCTCATTAGGAGGGTCACTAAGGATGGCAAGATATACACCGTTCTTCAGCTGAGTTCCACTCAAGTCTCCTACAAGTATCACATCACCGTGTCTCCTGTGGATGGTCATGTTTATGTCAGTGATGCGGAGAAGTACAAAGTCGTTAGGATCATTTCGCTTAATGATGTGTCGGATCCGACCACCAATTATGAAGAAGTTGCCGGAAATGGAGTTAGATGTGTTCCAGGTAGGCTCTTAGCTTTACTGACTGATATTAGATGGAATAGGATTATATTTAATTCGATGTAAGCTAATATAGAAAGTATTTCATTTTCTACGTTCTTTACCTAAGGAAAAAGTTATTGTGTGGACATGGAAGATTAAACGGGTCTCGTTCTAATTTTTCTTCAGCCCACCGTAACTTATTTTTTGATTTATCAGCACATCATATTTTCATGTTCTATTTGAAACTGTTCAATATGTAATTAATTTAAAACAATATTTGTTCATTAAATGTAAAGACTTTTACAAATCGATTTCATATAATAAAAATAATACTGACTTATACAATTTGATGTTTAATTTCTATTATTCAGGTGATGAACACCACTGCGGTGATGGGGGCCTCGCTACAAGAGCTCGTTTGTCTCATCCCAAAGGTACTTATTCTAAATTATTTTCTGAGAAAGAGAGCATTCAGGCCACCAAACAAAAGCTGACCTCTTCTCCCCTTTTTCCAACTGTAAAGGCCTGGCCATTGCCTCCGATAAGACACTCTACATTGCCGATGGACCGAACCTAAGAGTGGTTGGAGCTGACAATATCATTCGAACTATGATAGGTCATCATGGCCACAAAACGAGGTGGCGCCATCTACCGTGCAATGGAGCCTTACCCGCTAGCCAAGTGGACCTGCAATGGCCCTCTAGTATCGCACTCTCGCCGCTAGATGGCACACTACATATACTAGATGATCACGTACTCCTGCAGGTATATATACCTTTTCTCTTTACTGGAATTATAAAAATGCTCTAAATTGATTTGAATGTTTTAGCGGATTAAAAGTGTTTAACTTTTCTTTTATCGTATTGAAATACATCAGGGGTTCTTACTCCATTATATCAATTGATTTATAAAAGAATTTCTCTCTAATTATCCTGAGTACATATTCACTACATTTTTGAGTCTCGTTAAATGAATGGAATGGTGTAATTTGAAGGGTTTCAAGTTGAAGAGCTCTGAGTCGAAGTGCTTCATGTCAAGAGTTTATTAGAAGAAAGAGTTTAAATAGAGGTGTTCTAAGTCGAAAGAATTCTAATTGAAATGTACTGAGTAGAAATATTCTAAGTAGCAGTGTTCTAAGTAGAAGTGTTCTAAGTAGCAGTGTTCTAAGTAGAAGTGTTCTAAGTAGCAGTGTTCTAAGTAGAAGTGTTCTAAGTAGAAGTGTTTTAAGTAGAAGTTTTCTAAGCAGAAGTGTTCTAAGCAGAAGTGTTCTAAGCAGAAGTGCTTTAAATCGAAGTGCTCTAAGTAGAAGTTTTTTAAGTTGAAGTGTTTCAATTTGAAGTGCTCTAAGTAGAAGTGCTCTAAGTATAAGTGCTCTAAGTAGAAGTGCTCTAAGTATAAGTGCTCTAAGTAGAAGTGCTCTAAGTAGAAGTGCTCTAAGTATAAGTGCTCTAAGTAGAAGTGCTCTAAGTATAAGTGTTCTAAGTAGAAGTGCTCTAAGTTGAAAGGTTCAAGTCACCCTCCGTTCTCCAAGAGATATAGTTTCTAAGAGATGTTCATTCTTCTCTCCAGGTGACTCAGGACGGATCTGTACGGGTCAGAGCTGGATCACCCCTTCACTGCAAAGTTACTTCAGAGACTCAGAAAATCGGTACGAATTTTTTTGAACAAGAATGCTATAGCATTGAAGAGAGAGTTATGGTGGGGAAAATGATGATTATGAGGAAACCCAACTTAATTTTCTATTGCCCCACCATAAACGTCTTTCGGTATTTGTTGTAAGATTCGAAATATTCGTCCAATCTTTCAAATTTGTAGATTTAGTAGTCACTGAAAATAATATAGTAGATGAAAAATGTTAATCTTTAGTCTTAATCTTCGATATTAAACTTCTATGTTCTCACCATCACTTCATTTTTGAGTCGTTATTCCGATCGATTAATATGGTATCATGTTATTGTTTTCCATACTAGCCAAAACACATGTATTGTTCTTCTATTATTATATAATGTTTCACAATAATATGCAATAAATATTATATAAGAAGTCCATGAAGTAAAGTAGATCCTATATATTAATATATGATTTAATTTTCTGATTCTTTTTTTCAAATTTACAGCCTTTTTTAAATAATAATTCTTATAGCAATTACTATATTTAACATAGTTTTTATTGCTTTATTCCTTGCATTGTAAATATGAAATGGTTGCAATTTTTCCTGTAAGCAAATCATTAAATATCGACATAACTATCAATATTGATTGTAATTAAATTGCTGGTTGTCAGAATCAGGTTACAGTATGCATTGAAATATGATAACAAATATATCCATTTATAACGTTTTGAATAATTATCTGTATTGAATATTAGTACTTTCAATCCAACTCAAACTCTGACATTATTGCATAGAATTTTCCAGATATTGAAAAAAAGTCATGCATAAATAAAATAATTTAAAAGTAGAAAAGAAATTAGAAAACAGGAGATTAATATTTTAACAGTATTTCAATCAAATCACTCTTTTCGACAACTTTACTTAGTAATTTCTACATTTCCATATTCAGGTACAATTACTGGTCTCTCCTTTGCTCCATCTGGGGACCTCTACATCATCGAAGAGATGTCCTCTGGGGCCTTCAGAGTCCTCGAACTGACTCCGTCAAACCAACTCAAAACATTCGCCGGGGCCACAGCGAAAGAATGTGGCTGCACCACCGCCAACAACTGCAACTGCGGTCGAGACAAGGTACCCATTTCGACACGTGTCCTTCTTAAAGGAATTTCAGACGTCGCAGTCACCCCAGATGGCATCGTTCACATCTCTGACCAAAATGCCCTCAAAGTTTTCAGCCTGAGCCACTACCTACCTGCTGATGATCAGAATGGGGATTACCAGGTGAGACTTCTGACCCATTAGTTAAATCATTAATCACATTATCTGTTTCTTGGGGATTAAAGCCACAAGATTCATTATGGGATCTTCCTGCTAATGGCATAATATATTAATTCAGATGAGGGAAAAGCCTGATTAGGTTTATATTAATATAGAACAGCACCTGATTATTATTTTCTGGACATTGTAAAGAATTACATCAGCTTGTGTTAATCTATTTTTGTCAGAGAATAGAGCGTAATTTATATCACAAAATCACGGTAGAAACTTTATGCTTCTATAATAGAATCAAAAAACTTTATTCCAATATTCTGTGTTGAAACTGAAACATCTTCAACAGTACCCCATAGATTTCAATCATATGGTATTGCCAGATTTCAAAGAGTTCATGTACAGAGTGTCCAAACTGTTCATACTCAAAGTTCATGTTCAAAGTGTTCACAGTGAAAATTCATGTACAAAGTGTCTCAAATTCAATTATCACCACTCCTCTACCAATGTTCCCCATTTAACTTGCCCCAGGTTGCTAATCCACGCATCAACGAAGTTTACACGTTCAGTCGTCACGGTCACCACATAGAGACGAGGGACCTCGTAACGGGACGAGTGTTGTACAAGTTCCTCTACTCCAAAAACACGTCATTCGGACGCCTTTCCACCGTCACTGACTCGTCAGGAAACAAAGTCGAGTTTTTGAGGGACTATTCGTCAGCAGTTAGCCAGGTGAGTGAAATGTTAGCCAGGTGAGTGAAATGTTAGCCAGGTGAGAGAAATATTAGCCAGGTGAGAGAAATAATAGCCAGGTGAATGAAATATTAGCCAGGTGAATGAAATATTAGCCAGGTGAATGAAATATTAGCCAGGTGAATGAAATATTAGCCATGTGAATGAAATATTAGCCAGGTGAGAGAAATATTAGCCAGATGAGAGATATGTTTGCCAGGTGAATGAAATATTAGCCAGGTGAGAGAAATATTAGCCAGGTGAGTGAAATGTTAGCCAGGTGAGAGAAATATTAGCCAGGTGAGAGATATGTTTGCCAGGTGAATGAAATATTAGCCAGGTGAGAGAAATATTAGCCAGGTGAGTGAAATGTTAGCCAGGTGAGTGAAATATTAGCCAGGTGAGAGAAATATTAGCCAGGTGAAAGAAATATTAGCCAGGTGAGAGAAATATTAGCCAGGTGAGTGAAATGTTAGCCAGGTGAGTGAAATGTTAGTAAAGTGAGTGAAATGTTAGCCAGGTGAATGAATTGTTAGCCAGGTGAGTGAAATATTAGCCAGGTGAGTGAAATATTACCCAGGTTTGAGAAATATTAGCCAGGTGAGTGAAATATTAGCCAGGTGAGAGAAATATTAGCCAGGTGAGAGAAATATTAGCCATGTGAGTGAAATATTAGCCAGGTGAGAGAAATGTTAGCCAAGTGAGAGAAATGTTAGCCAGCTGAGAGAAATATTAGCCAGGTGAGAGAAATATTAGCCAAGTGAGAGAAATATTAGCCAGGTGAGAGAAATATTAGCCAAGTGAGAGAAATATTAGCCAGGTGAGAGAAATATTAGCCAGGTGAGAGAAATGTTAGCCAGGTGAGAGAAATATTAGCCATGTGAGAGAAATATTAGCCAGGTGAGAGAAATAGAAATAATTTTCTCATAAATCATTCCAATCAATGAAAGTTTTGTTTAAAATCAACATTTAAAAACAAACTAAAGTTAATAATATATATTGTTTAAATACAAACATATCAATTACATAAGCCTATTTAGTATAGTATAACTACGCCTACACACTCACACTGTAAGTGTTCCATTCAGTTCAAAGCAAGAGCCGCTGCCAGTGATTCAGATATCACCTCAAAGTTTACATCAACCATTACTGTACTAATTTATGGATGTAAATTATAGGCGATATTAAGACATTCTTTATCACTTTGAGGTGCAATAGAAACTGTAATGTATGCTGCACCCTATCTATCAGCATTATACATAAATGACTTCATCTACATAAACATACATGACTTTTCTCTATTGATTATAGTCACTAGGGTTTATAGTGTGTGATTTATAGGATGTGATCAGCTGTGTGGGTGTGGTGGAATTATTTAATGGTAAAAGTATTGTGCGTTATTTTTGAGTGAATATCATTCGGTTTATGTTGGTTTGATTTTTTTGTTCAAAAATAATCGATATTCTGAAAAAAATATTAAATTTAAAATTAAAAGGATATACAGTTTTGCATGAAGTCATTTTGGTTTATTTCTCATCCTCGATGCTTGTTTTTCCAAAAGTAATTTCCTATTTTTATCAAATTTAAATGTAATTATTATATTACATTCATTAGAATCATATTTCGTGACTTTATTAATTTTATTTTCGAATAAAGTAATATTATTATTATCCCATATTGATTGTTCAATATATTTTATAATTTCCCTTCGCAAATACTTCATTAAATCTTATTCCATAATTCAAATAGGGCAAGTTTCGAATTATCGGGCAGTACTACATATTCGGACATATAAGAAAAAACAATATAAAAATTATTATCACTACACAGTGCTATCTAATACTTCTGCAAACCCGTGTTTGCAGAAGTATTAGATAGCACTGTGTAGTGATAATAATTTTCTTATATGACCGAAGATGATGTTCGGAACTTACCCTAGCTATTCACAATATCCTATTTTTCTTTTTTCATTTATTATTTATTTAATGATTTTTTTTTCATTTCAATCACATTTGAATTTTCACCTGTTTTCACACATTTCCCCTCTTTTATTCTCTTTTCACCTGTTATCACACATTTCCCCTCTTTTATTCTCTTTTCCCCTCTTTTCACACATTTTCCCTCTTTTATTCTCTTTTCCCCTCTTTTCACACATTTTCCCTCTTTTATTCTCTTTTCCCCTCTTTTCACACATTTTCCCTCTTTTATTCTCTTTTCCCCTCTTTTCACACATTTCCCCTCTTTTATTCTCTTTCCCCTTTTTTAACACATTTCCCCTCTTTTCCCCAGATTGAGAATACCCTGGGGGAAAAGTTCACAGTAGACATCAACCGCTTGGGTTTCATGACGAAATTCACTGAGAGAAGTGGAAGGTTCTTCGACTTCTCTTACAATGAAGAAACGGGTCTACTCACCTCTGTCATAAACCCAGGTGAGTTATTTTCATTAAGAATGTTACCTTAAAATTAGATCAAGTGTACGTATTTTTTTTCTTTTTGATCTTCACAATAATAGTTAATATTAGTAATCCTTTTTTAAACAGAAGCTTAATTAGGAACAAACATTTAAAATAAAAAGTTTAAAAAATATCTCAAAATAATTACATCATAGCGAGAAAGAAGATATGTACAAGAAATCTTAAATACGAATTCTACATAAATTAAAGGTTGCGATAGTATTCATTTATGATGGAATTTCTCTTGAGGATGTAACGGGAGAGGGGGGGGCCCTCTAAAATCTAGAAGGGCCTCCTATATGTCTACTAAAGCCCCACCATAATTTTTTCTCGAAGATTTTGAGTTATTTATTATTATATTTATTGATTAGTATTATCGCTCAAATATAACTATGATTGAGTGTGTTCCACTCAACGGAGTTCCATCTTGATATTCTTAAACCCTTCCTCAACTTTCTTGTTGGGTAATCCTCTTCCACCTTCTTCCACTAAATTTCTTCAATATCTCTCTGCAGGACGACAAACGACTGTCTACGAATACGACAAATCCGGTCGAGTAACCGCAGTGATAGCTTCCACTGGATCACGCACTGCCATCCGGTCTTGGATCGGAGAAATGAAGGAGAAGAAGTCCAAGACTCTCCTCACTGTTGGTGTTGGGAGTAGTGAAGAAACAGAGGCTAATATTGTACCTGTGAATACTATTTCTCTAACTCAGGACAAGAAGGCCTTCTATAATCATGGTGAGAATAGTTAACTATGTTTAGATTTTCGGGTCGATCATGAATTACGTTTTATATCTGGAATTGTTAAAGAACTATTTCAAGTAAGATAAAATTACCATATATAGCCTATTCTTGGTAACTGATTCCGCTGAGCCTATTTTTAAAATGATTCGCCATATTGGAGTTGTAACAAGAAAAATTGTCTTAATAATTAATATAAAAAAATTTGATAGTAATTTTAACTTGTTTTTGAGAAGTTCAGATGGCGACTACTGATATTTAGATTTTTTTTAAATAAAAAGATAAAATCCCCAGGTAATTAACATTGGTTCTTCCCAAGAAACATTGCTACATTTGTATACCTATTAGATTATATTGTTAATCAATTATTGCATTAAATACAGTCATAGAAATGATAAATTTATTTTCTGTGGAATTCAGTCTTTTTTTAATCTCGTATTGCATGCACTTCGTTAATATATTTAACATATTGCATGCTTTCAATTTAATCAAGCACTAGACAGAAATATATTTACAATTTTAAACAACCCACCATAAATATCTCTCTATAATATAAAAACTATTCCCAATAACAGGCGACGTCTCATCAACTCTCCAACTGAACAAGAATGGCAGTTGGATCCAAACTTTACCCTGGGGTGGAGTATTCGAAGGGATAGCTTCCTTCTCCAACCCTCTACTGGAAAACACCCTCCCCATCCAGGCCAAGCTCCTACCTACCACCAAACAATTCCTCTCCTCCGCCTCGCTAACCACTCTTCCTAACCTCCTGGATGTCAGTTACGGCGTTATGGGAGATCATCGTGGGGGAGAGAGGCATGTTGAGACTGTCATGTTGGTAAGTAATTCTACTCTCCATTATTGTGATTCTGTCCAATGTAACCATATTTATTGGACGAAATTGATAAAATATTGTTGAAAAATTACCCGATATTGACACAAAATTGGGACAGTGTTCCACAGAATCATTGCTACTGTGTGTTATGCTGTCCAAAATTATGGATAAATTTAAGTACTTCATTTTTCATAGGGTTAAATTTACACTCAATATACTAACTAATAGCCTTTTAATCATTTAATATAGTTTTATTATCCTTACCTACTATACCGAATCATGTTCCTCTTTTTCCGTGTAAAGTATACTGTGTACAAAGAACGAAAATAGTTTTCTTTATATTATTAAATCTATATTTTTTTATCTAGCAGTGCCATAATAGGGTAAATTACAAATTTTCGGTTGGTTTCATATTTTCGGTCAAATAAGATAAACGATATAATAATTCTTATTTAAATTTTATTTTTATTGGTATCCATGACCAATGAAAATAAAAATAATATAATAATTTATTTTATATAATATGACTGAAGATGTGAAACCGACCGACAATTCGCAACTTACCCTTATATTTCAGAGACTATTTAATGAAGGTTTTTAATAAAGTTTGTTTTTCACTCCGCAGGTTAACAGGTCCCGCGTTGTGAGTAGCAGGTGGGACGGGTCTATAAAGAAAGAGGCATTGCGCGATGGTAGCGGTGAACCGCTTCTAGTCTTCAACTACAACTCGCAGTACAAACCTACCATGCTGTCACCTGGCTTCTCTCTGCCCAGCGTCAACTACACTTACGACAGGTAAGAGAAAAAGACTGGAAGTAATGCCGATTCCACTGTAGCAGTTAAAACGCTGCGTTTTTAGTCCTGTTTACGCCTCTTAATTGAAAGCATACTTGCAGTCTGTACTAGCGTTTCTACAGCTTTTTTATGCATTAAACCGTGATTAATTGAAGAGACGTAAACTGGGCGGTAGAAACGCAGCGTTTTATTTACTGTAGGAGAGAATGGGCCTAAGAAAGTGAGAGCTAGGAAGAGAGAGAATCAGAATGTTTGGTGATAAATAAAAACGATAAAGGCTTATTTTACACGAAGCGTTTTTTTTCCTACAAAAACGCACCCTGAAAAACGTCCTATCTCAGTTTACATACAAAACACGTACGTTTATTCAGTTGCAGCGTTTTTCTTGTACAATTTTCTTTGATGCGGCATGAAAAAAATGACCGCGTGAAAGAAACCGTCGACACCTAAGAGTAGTGATAGTGGAAAGACCTGAATGGCAAGAAATCTATCCTAATAACACCAGTTGTGTGTTTAGATATTTATTTATTGTTCACTTCATATTAACGGAAGAATACGTAACCACGGGAATATGTAGATGATATTTGTATTTAATTTATGCATGTTTATTATCTGTAAGATGTATCAATTAATGGGGATTTTTTTATATATATGTACAGGGCATGATATAAACGTTATAAATCAATAAATAATTAAAGGATATTGAATACCCGTTATTTCAACAGAAACATAAAAAGATGAAGAAGTGAATTCTCGCCCTGTAAAGTGTAATATCTATTCAATTTATTAACATAATAGCCTTTATTTTCTATAGTTTTTATAACCTCTATCTAGTATACCGAGTCAAAGACTTTTCCTCTTTTTCTGAAAGGCGTAACGTACGTACGAAACACAAACACAGTTAAAATGTGAAGTATTTAAGCCAAATCGATTAATTCTTTTTCTCCTGATATTCATTTTGTATGATTTTTTTTAAAGAGTATCTTATTAGTCAAATTAAAACATAAATATAATAGGTTTTTAAACATAAATTGAAACATTTGCGGCCCAGAACGGAAGTTCCAGTCATGCTCCATGTTTAGTATTTTAACATAGCATATAATTACATGGAGGGGAAGTGTTAGTTATAATTTTTTAAACTTTGTAATTTTTTTGTAATTTTTGTAACTTTGTAATTTTTTTTGTTATTTTTGTAACTTTGTAATTTTTTTTGTTATTTTTTTTAACTTTGTAATTTTTTCTGTTATTTTTTTAACTTTGTATTTATTTTTTTTGTAATTTTTTTGACTTTGTAATTCTTCATATAAATGTGTGTTCAACTATTCATGAATATTTTATATAGATTTTTTTTAATAAGATTCTTTACTATGACTAATTAACATCTCGATTGTATCTTTCCAATCAGATTCGGTAGACCATCGGGCAAAAGTTGGTCGAGATTACGAGAGACGTACGAGTACAACTCCAAAGGTATTTTAGCGTCGGTAACGACTGCCAGCGCAGCTGTTACGCGGTACACTTTTTCGGATAGTAAATTGGTGAGTGCGTTATAGGCTGTATTATCTTAGGCCTAGGGGATGTGTTTTTGTGGAATATATTAAGGCTACTTTTTTCTCAATAATCAATGGTTAGGGTGAGTGTTTGTAAGTTGATACGATAAAACAATAATGAAAAAAGAGCAACTGTGATCGAAAGTAAATATACCGCGTCGTAGATAATATAAAAAATAGATGGAGAATTATTTATTATATTTTTATTAAAATACCAAAAGTTTGGTTGAAAATTCGTTCCTTCCTATTCGAAAATATTTATTTTAATTTAATTATTCGAGATAGGTTTTATATTTATGTCTTATTTATACGATTTGTTTCTATTTCAAGTCTTATTATTGCAACATAAGAATGCTTATAATATATAAATAACTAGCGAAACAGACTAAAGTTACCAGATAATTAGTTTCTAAAGTTGTATTCACCTAACTGTATCCATTATTGCCACTATCCCAAATATAACAATGACAATAAATATCAATTTGTGCTATGTTATAATAATGATGATATTATTTTATCTCTGAACAAAGATTAAGAAACAGAACTTCATAATTTATGAAAAAACTTTTGGCCAAGTTTTCTCCTTCCTTATGTCCGTGTTTTATATTTAGTTTGTATCACACACATGATTTCTCTTTCGTTTTTATAGTCTTTAGATATTCAGTGACAATGGCATTTTAAATATACATATCATAGTTTAAAAATTCGTAGGCTTACGCGGAATGCAAAGGAGAAATTACGAATTATTGGTCAGGTTCACATCTTCGGTCATAATATAAGAAAAACGATATTATAATAGATATTTTATTTGTATTTGTATCCATGATACCTGAAAGAATTTTCAGTTAGTATCCATGATACCTGCAAGTATCATGGATACTAACTGAAATAATTATGCAGGTATCATGGATACCAATTGAAATATAACTAAAATATCTATTATAATATCGTTTTTTCTTATATGACTGAAGATGTGAAACTGACCGATAATTCGTAATTTACATTACCATCGATCTACAAATTCTCTATTTTTTTTTTAAATGAGATATGATCAGTAGTTTCTTAATGGATAGGAATACCTTTCATATATTTATTTTTCTTTGATTATAGGGAGACACCGAAGATTAAGAAAGGAACACCCTTAATCTTCTATAGCCCCACTATAACTTGCTTGTCTGGGAGTTTGTTTATAAATGTTATTAACTGTGTTTAAATATAAAAAAATTGTTTATTTCAGCCTCTGTCAATCACTCTTCCTTCTGGTCGGTCATGGAAATTAACATACAATGACAAAGGAGGCTTAAGAGCAATTACTATTCCTTCTGGAACATCTCACGGATTCTCACTCCAAGCATCTTTCTCAGCTTTCGTTTTCTCGTACACGTGTCCCGGGTCCGTCCACCCTTATCGACAGCACTTAGATCCCGAAGGTAGACTTCTACTCACGGAATTTCCCAATTCATCTGCCAAAATTTTGTACACCTATACTCCCTCGAAACAAATTCGCGAGATCGTCTCCGGCGATGGTATTACCAGGTTCGGATTTGAAGAAGACGGATTACTGGCGGAGGCTATTCACGAAGAGAATGATCTGGAGTATAAGATGGACTTTTTGTACGACGGGAAGCTTATGAAAGAACATCGTCTTGAGTATAGCGCTAAGACAAGTCTCAGCAATGTCAAATTCACTTACGAATATGACGCTAATATGAGAGTTACAAAAATGGGCGGGAGAGTTGGCGGGCAGACGCTAAGGCCTTTCCATCTCTCCTATTCTCCAAGAAGTGGGTCTGCAAGTACAATCGGATCATTTTTAGTATCTCGTACAGCTGTAAACACAACAACGATACAAGATGGTACCGCCATATTCACCAGAAATCTAGACGATCATCTTCGTGTGATAGTAACGTCTCTGAATATCCACAACATGCAAGTCTTCAAGCAAGAAATCTCTTACAATCGTGACAGCCGAATAGGCCAAGTTAATACATTCACGCGTAACTATCACGCCAAAACTTATTCCAACTCCAAGAATTACACATACGATGCTGACGGCCAGCTGACGTCCGTCGATGCCAAAGATTCATGGAACTTTTCATACGATTCCAATGGTAACATGGTTTCCCTCACGTATTCTAGCAACACCATTCCCATGAAATATGACTCGGAAGATAGGATTGTCAAGTTCGGGGAGGGAATGTACAAATATAACAGTAGGGGCGCCGTGTCTCAAAATGCCAGGGAAGTCACATATCAGTATAATGCAAGAGGCCTTCTCGTTCGAGTGGCCAAGCCTGGCAGATTCAACATAAAATATCTTTACGATCACGATGACCGCCTCATAGCACGGAAGGATAACTTTGGAAATGTGACACAATTTCTCTACCAGGATCCAAGACATTCAGATCGGGTGACACAAATTTATAACACTCGAGATGCCAGTTTGCTGTCTCTGGTGTATGATGACAGAGCGCATCTGATCTTTGTGCAGGTGGGAGATTATTGCTTAATGAAACCTTATTTGAAATTATATTTTCAACATTTTTATTCATCTTAAGTACATAACAAATACGCTTCATATATGTACATTTATTAATAACAAAATGTTTCATATAGATATATTTATATATCAATAAATAATGCACTAACTGGCTTATTTTTAGTCTTCTTATAACCGAGTAAATAATAGATACAATGGATTTATTGTAGTCATATAATAAACCTAAACTCATTCAAATCCACTAAGCCTATTTTAACAGGGAAGTAACAAATTCTATGTACCATCAAGTGAAAATTTATTCAAATATTTCTTCCGGGTAGAAAAAAGCCTGATTTATGTTTCCCCTCGCGTACATAAATCTATTTAAAGCAGACTCCTCGTTCACCTTTCTGCAGGTACATCTTAACCAATATTACGTGGCTACAGACGAGGTTGGCACCCCTGTAATGATCTTCAATAGATACGGAGAAGTGGCCAGGGAAATGATGAGGTCTCCTTACGGTCACATCATTTACGACTCAAATCCCTACCTTTACCTCCCCATATCCTATGCAGGAGGAATACTAGACTCCACCACTGATCTGGTACATCTGTCAAGAGGACGGGTCTATGATCCGCTTATAGGTAGGCAATCCATTTGCATTGACCCTGATACATTATTCTTAGTATTGGTATGCGTGCCCTTCGATAGATCAGTAGCAGCATTTGGATGCTATTATTATGCATTGCATTATATAAACCCGATCGAATGGAGTTTTTAATCGGAAGAGTTATTTTACGATACATTTTAGAATGAGTGAGGGTAAATGTTTCAAATTCCATTAAATTCTATGTCAATAAAAGTCATGAATATCAAAGTAATTCGTCTGTGCATGAAGATACAAATAGTATTCCACAAGAACATTCATACAGCATCTATTTACAGTCAATACAAATAATATTCCATTAGGGATGAACTCTTATGGTGAAGAACATTCATACAATATCTATTTACAGTCAATACAAATAATATTCCACTAGGGATGAACTCTTACGGTGAAGAACATTCATACAATATCTATTTACAGTCAATACAAATAATATTCCACTAGGGATGAACTCTTACGGTGAAGAACATTCATACAATATCTATTTACAGTCAATACAAATCATTGAAATTGATGAATAATATCGAAAATGAGGTTATTAATTCATCTACCTCGTTCTTTAAGGGCTACGCAAAGTAAGAATAAATATTTCTTTATACAATAGGCTTTATTCAATATCTCTCATCTATTCTGCTATTAGGTCTTTGTAAACCATTATCTTTCTTATCGTATAACCGGTACCGGAACCAATTACCGTATAACCGGTACCGGAACCAATTACCGTATAACCGGTACCGGAAACAATCACCGAAAACCATATCTCATTCTCCTAAATAGGGACCTGGCTGTCCCCCAACTGGCAAAGCATCCCGGAGAATCTAATGAAGCCCTCGAAATTGTCCCTCTATCGGTTTAATGGGAATGATCCAATCAATGTAGGGAGACCTTCTTGGTCCCAGCTTGGTGAGTAATGATCTGTAGTACTGGTTAGCTTTAATGATCTGTAGTACTAGTTAGCTGTAATGATCTGTAGTACTGGTTAGCTGTAATGATCTGTAGTACTAGTTAGCTGTAATGATCTGTAGTACTAGTTAGCTGTAATGATCTGTAGTACTAGTTAGCTGTAATGATCTGTAGTACTAGTTAGCTTTAATGATCTGCAGTACTAGTTAGCTGTAATGATCTGCAGTACTAGTTAGCTGTAATGATCTGTAGTACTAGTTAGCTGTAATGATCTGCAGTACTAGTTAGCTGTAATGATCTGCAGTACTAGTTAGCTTTAATGATCTGTAGTACTAGTTAGCTGTAAAGATATGTAGTACTAGTTAGCTGTAAAGATATGTAGTACTAGTTAGCTGTAAAGATATGTAGTACTAGTTAGCTTTAATGATCTGTAGTACTAGTTAGCTGTAAAGATATGTAGTACTAGTTAGCTGTAAAGATATGTAGTACTAGTTAGCTGTAAAGATATGTAGTACTAGTTAGCTTTAATGATCTGTAGTACTAGTTAGCTGTAATGATATGTAGTACTAGTTAGCTGTAAAGATATGTAGTACTAGTTAGCTGTAATTAATTGTATTAATTACCAATTTTTCTGTTTTATATGTACATATGTTCCATATAATTCAATTATTAATTATACATATTTCGTACATTTAAATAGACACAATATTTATTTATATATGCATTAATACTAAAGTGATCACATTATCATACGATGTTGTAATTGGATTCATTATAATTTTAATATAAATTGATCACTTTTCAATGATATAAATGTCTATATTAGGAGTAAGTAATTATTTAAATTACAAACTAGAACATTCCTAACATCAAATTGACTTTTTATTCAAATTGTCTTTCATATATCCAATGAGAATTAATTCGTAAAACAAAATCCTCATTTTTAAAAGAAAATAATTTTTCACCTCAAATAACCGTCATTTTTTTCTCTCCCAGAACGCAAAGACTGGCTACGACTCCTTGGCTACAATCTGGACGGCTTGATTCCTCCTGTAGCAGAGTCTGGCGTCTCCAATTTCCAAAGTCTGGACTCCTGGAGCATCCTGCCGCAGGTTTCCAGCCGCTCCAACCACCAGGTTGTGAGGAAGTCCATTTCTCCCTTCATGAAGTTTGTGAAGGATGTTCCGTGTGTGTATGGACAGATAGAGCAGCTGAGAGAAGGATTCACTCACGTTACAAGACTAGGAGTCCTTACCTACACTAGTTTGAGGGATGACTTCTACCCCGACACACATGAGGTGGGATACCTAGTTAAAAATTATGAGGTGGGATACCTAGTTAAAAATTAAGAGGTGGGATACGTAGTTAAAAATTATGAGGTGGGATACCTAGTTAAAAATTATGAGGTGGGATACCTAGTTAAAAATTATGAGGTGGGATAAGTAGTTAAAAATTATGAGGTGGGATACCTAGTTAAAAATTATGAGGTGGGATACCTAGTTAAAAATTATGAGGTGGGATACCTAGTTAAAAATTATGAGGTGGGATAAGTAGTTAAAAATTATGAGGTGGGATACCTAGTTAAATATTATGAGGTGGGATACGTAGTTGAAAATTAAGAGGTGGGATACGTAGTTGAAAATTATGAGGTGGGATACCTAGTTAAAAATTATGAGGTGGGATACCTAGTTAAAAATTATGAGGTGGGATACGTAGTTAAAAATTATAAGGTGGGATACCTAGTTAAAAATTATGAGGTGGGATAAGTAGTTAAAAATTATGAGGTGGGATACCTAGTTAAAAATTATGAGGTGGGATACCTAGTTAAAAATTATGAGGTGGGATACCTAGTTAAAAATTATGAGGTGGGATACCTAGTTAAAAATTATGAGGTGGGATACCTAGTTAAAAATTATGAGGTGGGATACCTAGTTAAAAATTATGAGGTGGGATACGTAGTTAAAAATTATGAGGTGGGATACGTAGTTAAGCCTATCAATTATGATGGGAGACTAGGGTAAATTATGAATTATCGGTCAGTTTCACATCTTCGGTCATATAAGAAAAACGATATATTAACAATTGTTTAATTAACATTTTTTTGATATCAATTAGACCTTAATGAAATCAAAATATATCAAACTAATTATATTTTTATTGGTATCCATGATTTATGCAGGTATTTAAAATACAAATTAAAATACAAATTATACAATTACTATAAATAGTTTTTTCTTGTATGACTGAAGATGCGGATGATCTTCTATGATGATCTTCATGATCTTCTATGGCCAACCATAGCTATTCTATCAGAAAAAAATGGTTTGAGAGATGAACAATTATGGTGGGGCCATAGAAGATTAAGAGGGCCATAATCTTCTATGGCCCCACCATAACATTCTCTCAACCAAGAGATAAAATACCGACGTTTTATCAACAATTAATAAAATTTCAGTAAAATATCATTATACAATTTCACAGTTAATACAGAAAATCTATATGCATCAAGAAAATTAAAATATCATATTCATAATAATTCATTAAATAATGAACCTAGTCATTCATGCTTAGTTCCATTAACCTCACATATAAGTAACCATTTCAGGTAGAGGTTAATTTTTTATTTCAATGGTAGTTTTCTTTGAAGGGACATACGCTAATATCTTTCTATATCCTTTATTCAGACCTCTCTAGAATAGCATTAAGTATGTTATTTTAAATGGAATAGGATGCTTTTTAGGCATCCTAACATAAATCAAATAAATCAAACTCATTTAGTTTTGTAAAATATGGAATATTTTACAATTTATTCAAATACATTTCTACCAAATGATTGAATTTACACTAAATTCAATTCATAATTTTGAAATATTTTTATATATAAATTCATAGTAGTCGATGAAACGATAATTGTGTGGGAAATTCATCATTAATGTAACTCACGACAACTAATCACCCTCACCACTAATCACCATCACCACTAGTCTCCATCACCACTAGTCTCCATCACCACTAGTCTCCATCACCACTAATCACCATCATCAGTAATCCCTCTCCATCACCACTACTCACCATAATCACTAATCACCATCATCACCACTATTCACAATCACCACAAATCACCATCACCACTAGTCTCCATCACAACTAATCACCATCATCCGTAATCCCTCTCAATCACCACTAATCACCATCATCACCACTATTCACCTTCACCACAAATCACCATCACCACTAATCACCATCATCACTAACCCCTTTCCATCACCACTAATCACCATCACCATCACCACTAACCACCATCATCACTAACCCCTCTCTCTCACCACTAATCACCATCATCACTAACCCCTCTCTCTCATCTTTAATCACCATCATCACTAACCTCTCTCTCTCACCACTAATCACCATCATCACTAACCCCTTTCCATCATCACTAATCACCATCACCATCACCACTAACCACCATCATCACTAAACCCTCTCTCTCACCACTAATCACCATCATCACTAACCCCTCTTTCTCACCACTAATCACCATCATCACTAACCCCTCTCTCTCACCACTAATCACCATCATCACTAACCCCTCTCTCTCACCACTAATCACCATCATCACTAACCTCTCTCTCTCACCACTAATCACCATCATCACTAACCCCTCTCTCTCACCACTCAGGTCGAACTCTCCAATCTGCCGGGTCCTTTTGGTGACGGATTATTGGTATCCAATGTTAATGGTCGTGCCATTGTCACCGCGACTCCAAATGCAAATCCGATATTTAGGGACGTACTAACCTCAGTCTTCAACAACACCCATCTTCTAGATGTTGTTTTGACGGCCCACAACATCTTCGTATTCTATTTTGTGAAGGTGAGAACCAGTGAATGACCTTCGCATTATCGATATGTTGTTTTGGAACATTTCAAAAGTGGAAGTTGCAGATTGGATGTTTTCAAACGGAATGTGGAAGAAGATCAGGTAGCGATGGTTCTTTGGGGTAACATTATACCAATATTGTTACAACATTGTCAATATTGTTACAATATTGCCAATATTGTTACAACATTGCCAATATTGTTACAACATTGCCAATATTGTTACAACATTGCCAACATTGTTACAACATTGTCAATATTGTTACAATATTGCCAATATTGTTACAACATTGCCAATAATGTTTCAATATTGGCAATGTTGTAACAATATTGTGTTTCCTCAATAAAAAATTGTTTCCTTGGTAGTATAGCTTTTAATTATTTATTTAAATATATTGAAATGTATTCGCCTTAGTTCATCCTATATAAATTATCATTTTCAAATATTTTAAATATATTGAAACTAATAAAAATTTATCAATACATTTCTATTATTTATTCAAATGAATGTACTTGAAAACTTTTTAATTATTCCTCTACATTTAATATACTATAATTAATTATACACAATGATCTATTTTCAATTGCACTGTATACACTCTTTCTTAAAGCACTTAAATAGTTACTTTAAATGTGATTAGTTACGTAAATTTATTAATTTATTATTACATAAATTAGTAAAAAATAGGTATGATATTTTCAATAGTCTTATTTCTTTATTGTTTCAACGCATCAATTTCTTCAATATTTCTATACTTTACTAATTAATTTGAATTAAATATAATTAACCATTTCGATAGTTTTGCATATAACGGTGACAGGACAATAACCCCCCGTACAAAAAAAAACCCGCGGTCAAAAACCCCCGTGCAATGTACCCCCCGGAAAATAAACCTCCCGGTCAAATACCCCCCGGACCAGAACCCCCCAAGCAAAAAACCCCCGGTCGATATAAATAGCATAATTCATTTTAATTAATTTTCATTAATTTTTTTATTAATAAAATTACTATATGCTATAAATATAAAAAGATATAGTGCACCTAAGGTTAGGTTAGCGGTACGATTGGGGGGTTTTTGGGGGGGGGGGCTTGCCCTTCCCGGCCATGTTTGATAGTGACAAAATGTATACTGTACTTATTTTTACTATATAATAGGTAATTGGGTATACCTTATTTTGCAAAAATTTTGTCACATTTTCGAAGAAAATGTAATAATTGTTGGTTCGCATTGAATAATGTTTAATATATTAATAAAATTGAATTATGCTATTTATATAGACCGGGGGTTTTTTGCTTGGGGTCATTTTGTCCAGGGGGTATTTGTCCGGGGGGTTTATTGCACGGGGGTTTTTTGACCGCGGGGTTTTTTTTGCTCGGGGGGTTGTTGTCCCGTAATCGCATATAAGATTAGGTTGATATTGCAAAAAAAAAAATCAATAATAATTTTTTTTAACCCAAATAAATGTTAATTTAGAAGGCAAAAAATTTGAAAAATTTATTCTTGAAAAGTTAAAAAATTTGAAGAAAAAAATTATTGAAATGTTGATAAAAACTTGAACAATTTCGTTCTTGAAAAGTTAAATCTTGTAGGAAGTTTCCCTGAAATATTTTAACTTGAATAAAACTTATTAAAAAAGTCATTATGAAGAAATTTAAATTAAAAACCTATAAATTTTATAATTTTTTTTTAAACTTGATTATTTTGTTTAAACTCAAAAATCTTTCATTGCTCTATCAGGAGAATGTGTGGCGCGTGACGGAGGACATGACGCAGCTTAACAGACTCGCTGGTGAGGTGAACATCACCAAACCGGCAGACGAGTCCACCGACAAGTTCGTGGACATCAAACTAAAAACCAATTACGCTGTCGTGCACATGCGCTACGGCAGCAGTCCACAACAGGAAACGCGCAGACTTCTCAAACACGCTAGAAAGGTGAGATTCAAAGTTACTCGCACAGTCCTCGGACAGTGGGGTTTACCACAGGTAAAGAGAGGTTGATGTGGGAGTAAATCAAATAATGTTACCAAAATACGTAGATTTTTTGTAAAAAAAAAGATAAGTAAATTTGATATCATAAATATTCGTTGGAATATAAAGAATTAACTATTAATATATTTCATTAATTCAATTAATGTAATATATTCAAATACTTATTCATTATAACTCAAATAACTTGTTATTTGATGAAAACCAATTTTATCAAAACACACATAAGCATTGCCACAGTCTGGTGGAAAGTGACTTTGTTCACGAAGTAGCTTTTCTCCATCCATGAGCCTTGTCACACTCTGGTGGAAGGTGACTTTGTTCATTGAGCCACTTTCCTCTCACACTTCTTCTCTCAGTCCCTTGTATTTAATTTCCTTTTGACGTCAGCGATATGGCCTTTGGTCCGAAGCAGACGTTAAAACCATTCAATTTAATACACGCCACTCCAAATATCTAACCCTGACCCCTCCCCCATCCACCAGATGACGATCAGACGTGCCTGGGCTGAAGAAAGGCAGTTACTGTCCGCTGGGTTCGCTGGACACATCGACTGGACACCATCAGAGCGAGAGGAACTCATCAACACAGGCACAGTCAGTCGGTACCTTGCCAAGTACCTCCACCCGCCTGAAATATACCCCCAGCTGCTTGATGACCCAACCAATATTAGATTTTACAAGGTGAGATTTGATAATTATTTTGAACAACCTCATTTGAACGTAAGTTGCATATCAATTAGTTTTAATTAATTTGATTTTTCAAGGTAAGATTTGAATATATATTTTTTAATCAAAATATAGTTTCTTCTTATTTTCATGAAATCATTGATTTAAATTTATTTTGTTGTAATTTCTTGATTTCAATAATTATATTTTTATAACTATTTTACTTAATCAAAACTATTGATTTTTGATATAACATATTTTACTTTAAAATTTATTTTCTGAAAATATGAAAAAAATATTATTTCATCATTTGAATATATATATATCTTAAATAGTTTGTAAATATCCGTAAATAATTAAAACCAGTTATTCATATTTTAAAGCATATCAATGCCGCTACAAGACTATTAATAATTTCACAAAGCACTTCTCCAAATTCTCAAGGATTCTACATCTCGTTTTCAGACTTCAAATTTGAAGTCGTTTTTCATTTTCAGTTGAATACTTCGACGCAAATTATTGCCACTTTGTAATGCCAATAATTCTTCTCCTTCGCCCATTCACAGAACGCGAAAAGAACGCGTCGCAACCTTCGCACCCACAGATCACGACGGTGCCGGAAATGGTGGTGGAAAGGGCACTGTTAGTTAAGATATTGCCCGCCAGGGGTTTGGAAGGGGGTTTGGGGAGTCAGACTGGTGCTAGAGAAATTACTCTTTTTAAATAATGAATAGTGTATATGTCCCTCTTGGTAAGTTTAAATAAAGAAAACTGTATCCCGTTCGAAAATGAGCGGTCGGATTCGCCGGCCTATTTAGCGAGGAATAAATAAAATGAACCTACAATTATTATACGGTAATGACATGCTGAGGTTTTTGAACTCTATCTGTTTTATCAATAGTAACCATAGCAACAGAAATGATAATCCCGGAACAATGTATCTAAGTAGCTTTTGAAAAATAGTCCCTTCAATGCAGTTACATTATACGGTTTATAATGAAAAGAAAATTGTTCAAATGAAGCTAATTTAAAATTACAACATGAAATAATTTGACGGGCTTATATAAGGAAACATTTTGAATGCAGTATGTCAGATGAAATCTTAGAATCCTTCAAAACTCAAAGAGAAAGTTATGGTGGGGCTATAGAAGATTAACAGGGGTCCCATCTTAATCTTAGAAGGCCCCACCATGAGAGTTTAATAGAAAAAACATTTCAATTAATTTCATGATAAAGAAATACTCTGAAATATATTTCAAACTTCGAAAGAAATACAATAACAAAACACTTCGATTTTCTGATATAAATCTCTACAGATTCATTTATCTTAGTACTCTATTTATATCTTGATTTCGATATCTTTTCGATAATATTGAGTGGTCAACAGAGTATCGGTGCGATATCGACATTTCTCTGGACAAACCGATATTATAAAAAACGATTCTGAAGTTTTTGGACAGCATAACAGCTTCTATCTACAGTAACATGAATAACAACCAAGGGGAGTTATGGTGGGGCCATAGAAGATTGACCTTACTAAATATTCTATCACCCCACTATAATTTTAAATTATCTCCAAAAAAGCATGGAAAAATAGTTTAGGTATTTTTTTCATGGATATTTCTTATAATAAGTAATTAAATGTGATTTTAAATATTGAGAATTAGCTTTTCATTGTACTCTTAACTGTCACCAAACTGTGAAAAAATGTAACTGTAAATATCTATAGGAATATATATATGGACTAGGGTAAGTTACGAATTATTGGTCAGTACTACATCCTCGGTCATATAAGAAAAAACAATAA
Organism: Caprella mutica; assembly: GCA_947561585.1. Taxonomy (NCBI): domain Eukaryota; kingdom Metazoa; phylum Arthropoda; class Malacostraca; order Amphipoda; family Caprellidae; genus Caprella; species Caprella mutica. The sequence continues at coordinate 98,585 of CANNZV010001514.1, forward strand.
TAATTTTTATATCGTTTTTTCTTTTATGACCGAAGATGTAGTACTGACCGATAATTAGCAACTTACCGTATAATATCCAGACGTATTTCATCAGTGACAATACATCATCTTTTTCTTGTTGTCTAAGTAAATAAATGTTAATAATATAAAAGTTATATAAAATTAATTAATGTACAATCTATTAATTTATTAATCAGTGTAGGGTAAGTTCCAAGTTATCGACCTGATACACATTTTCGATCATTTAAGAAAAAAGTATACATCAAATTATAATTATTATATGTTTTTTTTTTATATAATCGAAGAAGTGGAACAGTCCAATAACTTGGTAGTTACCCTTAGTGTATATAATGTATTAAATCTAGACTATTTTTTTGTAACTTCTTTTCTTTATATATATTAATTATTTTTTTAAATAATAACTTAATTCCATCGAATTTGAATGATTTACCAGATTCTAATTTAACTTTCGTTAAAAATATATATTGATGAACGTACAATTTGTATATATTATTAATTGATTTTTGAACATATATATAATATTTTTAAAGTATATTAGTGTTGTTATTCGAGTTATTTTTATTTCATAATAACGAATAAAAACTGAATGGTTACCAGGCAACGAATTATCATCAACGCTATAAGAATTAGTCCAGAATGTATATATATATATATATAATTCACCTGCCTAGTTTGTATGTATATATGGAACTGTAGAAAATACATGAATTGGTCATATCAACTACAGAAAAATTGTGAAATTAGTTTTTCAATTATCCAATTAAATTCAAGAAATAAATTTAAATATTGAAAATTAGTTTTAGATGTTAATTGTTTATACATTTTTTTGTAAATTTCGATGGGCAGAGAATTTCATTTGTTAAAAAGAGTTAGTCATTATATATTGTATATGTAAAACTCTTTGAATCTGATTTTAACTTTTAAGCTTTGATAGAAAATTATGCAGGGGCCATAGAAGATTAAGTGGGGACACCTTTTAATCTTCTATAGCCCCCACCATATCTGAGAAACATAATTAACTACCGACTTCATTTGAGATGTAAAAATTGTATGATTTTCAACTTACTTCAATTAGTGTATATTTAACATAAATCTATTTAGAATAATTTCAATTCAGGCTTGAGGGTAGAATACTCCTCTGTTGTACATAACCAATTACCGATCATTACTAGCTAAGTGTCAGGTAGGTTCCACAAGGTAGAGCTTAGGGCGGATATTTTGCCGCAAGAAATACTTTACTATATCCCTAATTGTGATCCAGTATAGTGTACATAGATATTTGAATTCAGAACCTTTTCATGTGTTATAGACTAATTTATCCATGTAGGAATATCATACTTCAGAAAGAACGAAACTGACTAGGATAGGCTCCAAGTTATCGACCGGTTCCATCTCTTCGATCATATTAAAAAATAAAAATAATATTTAATTTTAACTCGATATATTAATTGGTATCCATGATACATGTAGGTATCATGGATACCAAATTAAATAACGATTTTTTATATGATCGAAAATATAGATCCGTTCCATAAATCGAAACTTACCCTTCATCTTGCCTCTATATAACGTACTAACATAATTCTTTACTATTTTAAGATATTTGTTTTTAAGGAGAATAACATCTCTGCATTTATTTATTTCCTCTCATGTACATTTTTTCATCTATATTACGTATGTATGATATATATAGAAGCCTTTCTCCTCTATAGCCTTTACTAATTTAACGTTTTGATCTTGTGTACATAGACGCAGTGTATGAAATTAATCACAGTGACTGCAGAGGCCAAAAAAAAAGAAGTGGATTCTTATCGCCAGGGTATTTAAAAATGGTAGTGTTATAATAACCTTCTGCAGCCTTTCCGTAGGTATTACGTCATTCCTGTGACTATTTCTTAGATATGGGAGAATAGAGGTATAACCATTATATAGTAACGGCAAAGACTGAAAAAGTGAATAAAGGTATAAAGTTTAATTATTTTACTATACAGTTTTTGAATTTATTTTCGATTTTTGGAAAAATCATTTTTTTCGATTTTCGATTTCTTTTCTAAAACTGTTTCGATTTTTTCATTGTCATTACATACAAAAAGTTTAATTAAAACATAATATCACTAAAATTCAATATATAATTCTTTTTTGCTGGATGAATTTTTGTGCATTACGACAAATAAAATTCCGTCTTATATTTTCAGTTTAATTTGAAATACTAAGTTTTTGCCGTTAATAAATAATAAAGGCATTATCTCTTCTCCCGCACTACGAAGAATTTCAGCTAATCAAGTAGACTTAAAACAACCGGTAGTGAATAGTAGAACCCACCACCCTGCTATCGATGAAGCCAACGATAATTATCTGTTATGGTAGCAATATAGTCTCGACTAATAAGCTAATTGTACTATAAGAATAAGCATAAGATTTATGAACTTGTATATGTTTTTTCGATATTTTCAATCAATACTGTTAAAATTGTTTCCGCGTACCTCGATGTATTTTTGTAATCTTTACTCTTTGAAATTAGTGTAATGTCTTCTCTCTGTGAAAATGTTTAACCTTCACATTTGCCAAACATTTTTAAAAACCTGAAATTAGTACACTTGGTCGAAAAATCCTTTTTATCTGAAGTGTGTTCCAAAATATCGGTCGGTCCAATATTTTCGAATATGTAAGTGAAAAGTGCATTATAATTATTATCAAAATAAACTTAAATTATAATAATTAAATACTTTATTCTTATATACTCGAAGATATTAATCCGTCTGATAATATTTTGAACTATATTTTTAATCTCAATTTGAAACAGTCCAGAATTATATAATTGGCAATACCATATACACGCATTACAATAAGATACATTTTAGAGTTTTAGATTCATTTTTATATTATCTGGTGTGTAAATAACGTCATAAGATAAGAGCCAATCAGATTATTTGGACAATGACGTCATGAAATAGAGCCACTGAGTACTGATGACGTCACCAATCGTAAACGTAAAATTCAGGTCTATAACTTTCCACACACACAAATACGTACTAGCCACTTTTGCCACACATGACTGTTTATTTCCCGTGTACGTTTCTTTATGTCGTTTCTTTATTTACCTGTGCTTTAAGATCGGCCCGCATATTAATTACTGTTTTATACATGAAATGTTTCTATTCAAATAAAGTATTTTCAATATTATTCAGCTTTTAATTCCTTCGAAAATCGATATTTGAATTAATAATTCTTTTGCGAGCTTTAATTCAGGTTATTAATTAATAATCATATATGAAAAAAAATAGTATTCGTTATTGTATTGGTATTTATTATACCTGGAGATATCGTGGATACTATTAAAAATATGGTTAAATAATAATAATTATACATTTTTTTCTTATATGATCAAAATTGAGGAACCATCCAATAACTTGGAACTTACCTTAAATGAATAAATTTAACAATACTATAAAATAAAAAAAGTAACAAGCCAAAAAACTCAATTAAAGATCAATTTTTTAATAATCTAATAAAAAGAAATTTTACCCATATTCCGAATACGTCGTAACTCTTTTATGACTACAGTTTCTACTATATATATTCTATATATAACATCTAACTGCAAAAAGTACCAGAGTTTGCATTTACCAACATTCAAAGGCTTTATTTATCAGGAAAGCTGTAAATGTATGAAAAGAACTAACACATATATGAATAAAGATAAAATATATGAAGTTGAAGTATTAAAATAAATATTCATACATGATATTACACGTTTTATTGTGTATAATATTACACGTTTTATTGTGTATAATATTACACGTGTTATTGTTGTATAATATTACACGTGTTATTGTGTATAATATTACACGTGTTATTGTTGTATAATATTACACGTGTCATTGTGTATAATATTACACGTGTTATTGTTGTATAATATTACACGCGTTACTGTGTATAATATTACACGTGTCATTGTGTATAATATTACACGTGTTATTGTTGTATAATATTACACGCGTTACTGTGTATAATATTACACGTGTTATTGTGTATAATATTACACGTGTTATTGTTGTATAATATTACACGCGTTATTGTGTATAATATTACACGTGTTATTGTGTATAAAATTACACGTGTTATTGTGTGTAATATTACACGTGTTATTGTTGTATAATATTACACGTGTTATTGTGTATAATATTACACGTGTTATTGTTGTATAATATTACACGTGTTATTGTGTATAATATTACACGTGTTATTGTGTATAATATTACACGTGTTATTGTGTATAATATTACACGTGTTATTGTGTATAATATTACACGTGTTATTGTGTATAATATTACACGTGTTATTGTGTATAATATTACACGTGTTGTTGTGTATAATATTACACGTGTTATTGTTGTATAATATTACACGTGTTATTGTGTATAATATTACACGTGTTATTGTGTATAATATTACACGTGTTATTGTTGTATAATATTACACGCGTTACTGTGTATAATATTACACGTGTTATTGTGTATAATATTACACGTGTTATTGTGTATAATATTACACGTGTTGTTGTGTATAATATTACACGTGTTATTGTTGTATAATATTACACGTGTTATTGTGTATAATATTACACGTGTTATTGTGTATAATATTACACGTGTTATTGTTGTATAATATTACACGCGTTACTGTGTATAATATTACACGTGTTATTGTGTATAATATTACACGTGTTATTGTTGTATAATATTACACGCGTTATTGTGTATAATATTACACGTGTTATTGTGTATAAAATTACACGTGTTATTGTGTGTAATATTACACGTGTTATTGTTGTATAATATTACACGTGTTATTGTTGTATAATATTACACGTGTTATTGTTGTATAATATTACACGTGTTATTGTGTATAATATTACACGTGTTATTGTGTATAATATTACACGTGTTATTGTGTATAATATTACACGTTTCATTGTTTATAAAATTACACGTGTTATTGTGTATAATATTACACGTGTTATTGTGTATAATATTACACGTGTTATTGTGTATAATATTACACGTGTTATTGTGTATAATATTTCACGTGTTATTGTGTATAATATTTCACGTGTTATTGTGTATAATATTACACGTGTTATTGTGTATAATATTACACGTGTTATTGTGTATAATATTACACGTGTTATTGTGTATAATATTACACGTTTCATTGTTTATTTTACCGTACGTAATAAACTCACAAAGATATTTTAATTGTTTCTATTACACCGAGTGTTGTTAATCAAAGATTATTTAATGAGATTTCTCAACCTTTCATTAATTTTCTTATTTAACAAAATAAGTAGAGCCAAGATAATAGATTAGTTCTAATAATTTAAGTAGAAAACATGAGATTTTAAGTTCATAACTCACCATCTACAGTGTCTACAGGCCTCATCATCTACAGTGTCTACAGGCCTCATCATCTACAGTGTCTACAGGCCTCACCATCTACAGTGTCTACAGGCCTCATCATTTACAGTGTCTACAGGCCTCATCATTTACAGTGTCTACAGGCCTCATCATTTACAGTGTCTACAGTCTTCATCATCTACAGTGTCTACAGGCCTCACCATCTACAGTGTCTACAGGCCTCACCATCTACAGTGTCTACAGGCCTCACCATCTACAGTGTCTACAGGCCTCATCATCTACAGTGTCTACAGGCCTCACCATCTACAGTGTCTACAGGCCTCATCATCTACAGTGTCTACAGGCCTCATCATCTACAGTGTCTACAGGCCTCACCATCTACAGTGTCTACAGGCCTCATCATTTACAGTGTCTACAGGCCTCATCATTTACAGTGTCTACAGTCTTCATCATCTACAGTGTCTACAGGCCTCACCATCTACAGTGTCTACAGGCCTCATAATCTTCAGTGTCTACAGGCCTCACCATCTACAGTGTCTACAGGCCTCATCATCTACAGTGTCTACAGGCCTCATCATTTACAGTGTCTACAGGCCTCATCATCTACAGTGTCTACAGGCCTCATCATCTACAGTGTCTACAGGCCTCATCATTTACAGTGTCTACAGGCCTCATCATTTACAATGTCTACAGTCTTCATCATCTACAGTGTCTACAGGCCTCATCATCTACAGTGTCTACAGGCCTCATCATTTACAGTGTCTACAGGCCTCATCATTTACAATGTCTACAGTCTTCATCATCTACAGTGTCTACAGGCCTCATAATCTTCAGTGTCTACAGGCCTCATAATCTAAAGTGTCTGCAGGCCTCATCATCTACAGTGTCTACAGGCCTCACCATCTACAGTGTCTACAGGCCTCATCATTTACAGTGTCTACAGGCCTCATCATCTACAGTGTCTACAGTCTTCATCATCTACAGTGTCTACAGGCCTCACCATCTACAGTGTCTACAGGCCTCACCATCTACAGTGTCTACAGGCCTCATCATTTACAGTGTCTACAGGCCTCATCATTTACAATGTCTACAGTCTTCATCATCTACAGTGTCTACAGGCCTCATCATCTAAAGTGTCTACAGGCCTCATAATCTTCAGTGTCTACAGGCCTCATAATCTACAGGCCTCATAATCTAAAGTGTCTGCAGGCCTCATCATCTACAGTGTCTACAGGCCTCATCATCTACAGTGTCTACAGGCCTCATCATCTACAGTGTCTACAGGCCACATCATCTACAGTGTCTACAGGCCTCATCATCTACAGTGTCTACAGGCCTCATCATCTACAGTGTCTACAGGCCACCTTATCTACAGTGGCTACAGGCCTCATCATCTACAGTGTCTACAGGCCTCATCATCTACAGTGTCTACAGGCCTCATAATCTACAGTGTCTACAGGCCTCATCATCTACAGTGTCTACAGACCTCATCATCTACAGTGTCTACAGGCCACATCATCTACAGTGTCAACAGGCCTCATCATCTACAGTGTATACAGGCCACCTTATCTACAGTGGCTACAGGCCTCATCATCTACAGTGTCTACTAGCCTCATCATCTACAGTGTCTACAGGATTCATTATCTACAGTGTCTACAGGCCTCATCATCTACAGTGTATACAGGCCACCTTATCTACAGTGGCTACAGGCCTCATCATCTACAGTGTCTACAGGCCTCATCATCTACAGTGTCTACAGGATTCATTATCTACAGTGTCTACAGGCCTCATCATCTACAGTGTCTACAGGCCTCATCATCTACAGTGTCTACAGGATTCATTATCTACAGTGTCTACAGGCATCATCATCTACAGTGTCTACAGGCCTCACCATCTACAGTGTCTACAGGCCTCATCATCTACAGTGTCTACAGGCCTCATCATCTACAGTGTCTACAGGCCTCATCATCTACAGTGTCTACAGGCCTCATCATCTACAGTGTCTACAGGCCACATCATCTACAGTGTCTACAGGCCTCATCACCTACAGTGTCTACAGGCCTCATCATCTACAGTGTATACAGGCCTCATCATCTACAGTGTCTACAGACCTCATCACCTACAGTGTCTACAGGCATCACCATCTACAGTATCTACAGGCCACATCATCTACAGTGTCTACAGGCCTCTACCTGCACTCTACAATGGCAATGTTTGAAGGTTCATCTTCTTTAATAATTATTCTGTAGTATAGAATTACTGAGCTATAAAACAGGTATCAATATTAATTAACCAGTACGTTGATTCTGAAAACAATTAGTCACGATTGAAAACAGAAACCTTAGTTCTTGTCACAGTTTACTCTTTTTACAGAATGGTTAATTAGCTGTGGTGAAGCTATAAATCTTTATAGAGTCGGATATTTAGTGTATTATAGGCTAAGTTTCGAATTATCGGACAGTTCCACATTTTCGATCATGAACTATAGAAAATTATATACAGTATTTATGATTCATATTTTTTTTCAATTTCATGGCAGGTAATACATGTTAATGGAATAATATATGTCTTTTTACATGATCGAAAATATGAAACCGTCTATTAACTCAAAGCTTACTCTATGTTTTCGAATTTATTTCAGTTAGTTACTCAAGAAAGTAAAAATTGATTATCTTTCTTAATATGATTTCAGTGTAAGATAGGAAATTATGGTGGGATCATTCAAGATTAAATTAAGTTTCATTTTAATCTTCCATGGCTCCACCATATTATAACAATTTTTTTTTTGATTTAAAGTAAATTATCACATTATTTCCAACCTTTTTCGTATATCCATTAGAATACTTTTTTTATATCATTACAAAGAAGCCCTCATTCTTTTGCTATTTTTGTTGTAATTACCAAAGCATTTTGTGCCATAAAGAAGCAAAGTAAGGAAAAGATCCACTCCATAATACTCCGGGCTTCAATCCTATTATTTCTGGATTTCAGAGCAAAACTTTGCCAAGTAAGTTCCCATCTTCCTCATTTTCTTCGCAATCTCTCATTTTTGATGTACTAGGCCCGTAAAGGTGTGTTTGTGTGTTTGTGTGTGTGTGTGTGTGTACAACCAGTAACATTCTGACCAATCACGACGCTCTATTATTTCATGACGTCATGGTTGTTGAACATGTCCATATTTTAGGCTGCGTTGATGAATTTTCCCGAGACTTGGATTGGTTTACATGGGAGTTTTTTGACTGATGGTAGGCAGAAGATTTGCTGGATGCGTTTTCTCGCTTCACCGAAAGTTCTTCGTGAAGTTGGAGCTCTTTTGCCCAACTTCATATGGAGCATTATTGACATGGAACTACCAAGATATCTATAAAAAACTTGCATTACGCTCTTAAACTTATGTTATATCAATATCCTTAAAAATAGTTGTCGCTTTTGTGGAAGCTCAATTTTGTGTAAATACTTTTTGTGTTGTTGCTTTCAATTAAAGATTACGGTAAATATTGATAACATTATATCGTAATTTCAGACATTATCGTTGGAATTTTGATATGTCCGACGAAAGACGATTGATAAAATTGTTGCGATAAATTGAGATTGTATTTAAATCGAATCATTTACTATCATGAGTAGCTGACCTTTTTTCATCATTTATCTTCACACTAGCGTTTTTTTTAACACCGCGGGAAAAAATCGCTTCATGTGGAGTTTTAGCGGTGAAATAAAAAAAATTATATGTTTTATCTTCAGCGATAAAAATACGCAAGTGTGAACACATTTCAAGAAGAGCTTTTTTACCGCCGTGTTAAAAAACGCCAGTGTGAAGCGGGATTAATCGGCAACCGAAAACCAGAGATGGGCGATCACAATTTACCACCTGGGTAGATATCTTGTTCCTAGTTATCACAACTAATGAAGTTGACGGTTAAGCTTCATTTTAATCAAGTGGGGCTAGGCTTTCCTGAACGTCAGATTTTCAAGATAATACCTGGCTGAAGGATTTGCATATAAATTAAATCGAAGCTCAGCCCGATTCGTCTCTCCGCCAAATTTTCACATAGTTTCCGTACCCGGTGCATTTTGCAACATTGATTATAGCTAACATTGATGGATTGGAGGTGTAAAAAAAGACGATTTTGATTAAAATATAAAGGTGGAAGGGAAAAGAAATTTCGTGTGTTTAGGAAGTGTGCATATATTAAATTCATAATTACGTACATTAATAGAGTGAAGAGGAAAATAAATTGAAGGTAAATGCAAATTAAGAATTTTTCATTATTCTTCGTAAATCATTGCTATTATTAAAAAAATAGCAGATTAGTAGTGAATATATATTTAGAGTTGAGTATAATTCATATTAATTAAAGTTCATACTATATTTTTATATTTTCCAAAGTACATACTTTTCCAAAATTCTCCTGATACCTTCTCGCTATACTCAACCTCTCACAGTAAAGGTATTCCTCTAATACCCTCTCACAGTAAAGGTATTCCTCTAATACCCTCTCACAGTAAAGGTATTCCTCTAATACCCTCTCACAGTAAAGGTATTCCTCTAATACCCTCTCACAGTAAAGGTATTCCTCTAATACCCTCTCACAGTGAAGGTATTCCTCTAATACCCTCTCACAGTAAAGGTATTCCTCTAATACCCTCTCACAGTAAAGGTATTCCTCTAATACCCTCTCACAGCAAAGGTATTCCTCTAATACCCTCTCACAGTAAAGGTATTCCTCTAATACCCTCTCACAGTAAAGGTATTCCTCTAATACCCTTTCACAGTAAAGGTATTCCTCTAATACCCTCTCACAGCAAAGGTATTCCTCTAATACCCTCTCACAGTAAAGGTATTCCTCTAATACCCTCTCACAGTAAAGGTATTCCTCTAATACCCTCTCACAGTGAAGGTATTCCTCTAATACCCTCTCACAGTAAAGGTATTCCTCTAATACCCTCTCACAGTAAAGGTATTCCTCTAATACCCTCTCACAGTAAAGGTATTCCTCTAATACCCTCTCACAGTGAAGGTATTCCTCTAATACCCTCTCACAGTAAAGGTATTCCTCTAATACCCTCTCACAGTAAAGGTATTCCTCTAATACCCTCTCACAGCAAAGGTATTCCTCTAATACCCTCTCACAGTAAAGGTATTCCTCTAATACCCTCTCACAGTAAAGGTATTCCTCTAATACCCTTTCACAGTAAAGGTATTCCTCTAATACCCTCTCACAGCAAAGGTATTCCTCTAATACCCTCTCACAGTAAAGGTATTCCTCTAATACCCTCTCACAGTAAAGGTATTCCTCTAATACCCTCTCACAGTAAAGGTATTCCCCTCTAATACCCTCTCACAGTAAAGGTATTCCCCTCTAATACCCTCTCACAGTAAAGGTATTCCCCTCTAATACCCTCTCACAGTAAAGGTATTCCAATCTAATACCCTCTCACAGTAAAGGTATTCCAATCTAATACCCTCTCACAGTAAATGTATTCCCCTCTAATACCCTCTCACAGTAAAGGTATTCCCCTCTAATACCCTCTCACAGTAAAGGTATTCCCCTCTAATACCCTCTCACAGTAAAGGTATTCCCCTCTAATACTCTCTCACAGTAAAGGTATTCCGATCTAATACCCTCTCACAGTAAAGGTATTCCAATCTAATACCCTCTCACAGTAAAGGTATTCCAATCTAATACCCTCTCACAGTAAAGGTATTCCAATCTAATACCCTCTCACAGTAAAGGTATTCCACTCTAATACCCTCTCACAGTAAAGGTATTCCCCTCTAATACTCTCTCACAGTAAAGGTATTCCGATCTAATACCCTCTCACAGTAAAGGTATTCCAATCTAATACCCTCTCACAGTAAAGGTATTCCAATCTAATACCCTCTCACAGTAAAGGTATTCCAATCTAATACCCTCTCACAGTAAAGGTATTCCCATCTAATACCCTCTCACAGTAAAGGTATTCCCCTCTAATACCCTCTCACAGAAAAGGTATTCCAATCTAATACCCTCTCACAGTAAAGGTATTCCACTCTAATACCCTCTCACAGTAAAGGTATTCCCCTCTAATACTCTCTCACAGTAAAGGTATTCCGATCTAATACCCTCTCACAGTAAAGGTATTCCAATCTAATACCCTCTCACAGTAAAGGTATTCCAATCTAATACCCTCTCACAGTAAAGGTATTCCCCTCTAATACCCTCTCACAGTAAAGGTATTCCAATCTAATACCCTCTCACAGTAAAGGTATTCCAATCTAATACCCTCTCACAGTAAAGGTATTCCAATCTAATACCCTCTCACAGTAAAGGTATTCCAATCTAATACCCTCTCACAGTAAAGGTATTCCCATCTAATACCCTCTCACAGTAAAGGTATTCCCCTCTAATACCCTCTCACAGAAAAGGTATTCCCCTCTAATACCCTCTATCTTCCAAGCCATCTTCAGTACTTTTCTCAAAGATGGCGGATCTCAAAGTTGACTCCCAGTCCCATGGGTTATATGTACTTCCTTTGACGACAGAGTCTTCTAATGCTCTGCAAATACATCCTTAACTCCTTTCAATGAGCATCCCTGAGTGCATCCTCCTGCATAGGATACTGTGTATCCGCTCCTGGAGAGAAGGATGCATGGTGATTATTTAGGTCTTCTTTCATTTAAAGTTTAGTTAATGTTAATAATTAGCAAACTTTTGGTAGTTATAGGTAGATAATAATTAGTTAATTGTAAATATTATTTAACTAAGTAAATATAGCTAATAAAAAGTGTTTGAGTAATAATATGTGATATATGAATATGGTTGTGAAAGGTCAAATTAAGCTTACCTTTTACAATAGTATCCTTCCTTCATAAAAGATATATTGTTTCAGTCTCTCTAAAATTTTCTCGTATATATTTTTCTTTTCTCCAAAATCTTGTTTTTCCCAAAACACTTTCGTTTTCTCTCAAAAAACTAGATTTTTCTTTTTTCCCAAAGTTCCGAAACGTTCCTCTTTTCACCTAATATTTTATTTTCCAAAATATTCTTATTTTTTCTCCAAATTCACTCTCCAAAATATTCTTATTTTCTCTCCAAATTCACTTTTCCAAAATATTCTTATTTTCTCTCCAAATTCACTCTTCAAAATATTCTTATTTTATCTCCAAATACACTTTTCCATAATATTCCTATTTTCTCTCCAAATTCACTCTCCAAAATATTCTTATTTTCTCTCCAAATTCACTCTCCAAAATATTCTTATTTTCTCTCCAAATTCACTCTCCAAAATATTCTTATTTTCTCTCCAAATTCACTCTCCAAAATATTCTTATTTTATCTCCAAATACACTTTTCCATAATATTCCTATTTTCTCTCCAAATTCACTCTCCAAAATATTCTTATTTTATCTCCAAATTCACTCTCCAAAATATTCTTATTTTCTCTCCAAATTCACTCTCCAAAATATTCTTATTTTATCTCCAAATTCACTTTTCCATAATATTCCTATTTTCTCTCCAAATTCACTCTCCAAAATATTCTTTTTTTATCTCCAAATTCACTCTCCAAAATATTCTTATTTTCTCTCCAAATTCACTTTTCCAAAATATTCTTATTTTCTCTCCAAATTCACTCTCCAAAATATTCTAATTTTCTCTCCAAATTCACTCTCCAAAATATTCTTATTTTCTCTCCAAATTCACTCTCCAAATTTTCTTATTTTATCTCCAAATTCACTTTTCCATAATATTCTTATTTTCTCCCAAATTCACTTTTCCAAAATATTCTTATTTTCTCTCCAAATTCACTCACCAAAATATTCTTATTTTCTCTCCAAATTCACTTTTCCATATTATTCTTATTTTCTCCCCAAATTCACTTTTCCATAATATTCCTATTTTCTCCCCAAATTCACTTTTCCATAATATTCTTCTTTTCTCCCCAAATTCACTTTTCCAAAATATTCTTATTTTATCCCAAATTCACTTTTCCATAATATTCTTATTTTCTCCCCAAATTCACTTTTCCATAATATTCTTCTTTTCTCCCCAAATTCACTTTTCCAAAATATTCTTATTTTCTCTCCAAATTCACTTTTCCAAAATATTCCTATTTTCTCTCCAAATTCACTTTTCCAAAATATTCTTATTTTCTCCCAAATTCACTTCTACACAATATTCTTATTTTCTCCCAAATTCACTTTTACAAAATATTCTTCTTTTCTCCCAAATTCACTTTTACAAAATATTCTTCTTTTCTCCCAAATTCACTTATACAAAATATTCTTATTTTCTCTCCAAATTCACTTTTCCAAAATATTCTTATTTTCTCCCAAATTCACTTCTACACAATATTCTTATTTTCTCCCAAATTCACTTTTACAAAATATTCTTCTTTTCTCCCAAATCCTCTTTTCCAAAATATTCTTATTTTCTCTCCAAATTCACTTTTCCAAAATATTCTTCTTTTCTCCCAAATCCTCTTTTCCAAAATGTGCTAAAATAGGAAAAAGTGTCGCAGGAGAAAACTCCCTGGCTAATTTATCTAATCCAATGTAACATAACAATAGAATTAGGCCGCCCAATTAGGCCTAGGGGCGAAAACAAGCACGGGACACCCAGTAATGGACGGCTGCAGGATTGAAAAGACACTCCATGGATATTGTCGGGAGAACTATTGGAAATATGGATTCCACCCTCACAGAGTAAATAAGCCATTTCTATACCTTTATTTACCTCAGAAGACATGATTGATATATATATGAATATATACTATATAGTCAAATAAGAGTTTACTGTTCCTACAGTTTACTGATTTCACATTTTCAAAAAAATACTTTGGTTTTTGTGTTAGTTGCAGGTAGCAATGTTTCTAATAAAAACATCGTATTCTGAGTTGTAGATATTTGGAATTGGTCTTGAAACACGGCAACAGTTTTGTAAAATATTATATGATAGAGTATGAGTAAATACTAGAATATGATTTAATGGAAATTTTGAAGAACACAGTAACTGAAGATACAATTTAAATGAATTTTAGTCTATCAAATCCGGATAACAGCAAATAACAAATCTGGATGATAATTTGGATAAAAAATTAGGATTATTTTTATATATAAAACCTGAAAAAGATGAAAAACAAATAATTTGAATAAATCGGATGAAAAAATCGTATATAAATCAGGATTAAATAATGGATAATTTATATAAAAAAAATTGATAACCTAGCTTATTCGGTTAATTTAAAAAAAAAAATTTACTACATCAGTTTTGACAGGTAATACACTAGTGAGCATATATCGAATAGTACACATAAATATCATATAATAACCCTTTTTTCTTAAAGAAGCAGATATGAATTGAAGAGAGCTGTAATTCAAAGTTATGCCACTTTGAATTAGATTGCAGAACCAGCGCTACCTAACTTGGCCTAATCAGATTCTTGAGTCCGCATTGTAATTCCGCAGGTTGCTGCCTCTAATGCTCATTATTATTATTATTCAGACGGGGAGGCAAGGTAGATATTAAGTTACGTAGCCCTGCTACAAAGTTAGAAGGAGATCAGTTACCTGCTTACAAAGTTATTTCAATTTCAAGCGCAAATTCACTTTAGACCAGGAGTCTAAGATTCTAAAGACGTGTGGATTTAACTCACTTTGTAGCAAGAAGATTCCACAGACGTGTGGATTTAACTCACTTTGTAGGGAGAAAATTCCACAGACGTGTGGATTTAACTCACTTTAGAGCGAGAAGATTCCACAACGTGTGGATTTAACTCACTTTGTAGCGAGAAGATTCTACAGACGTGTGGATTTAACTAACTTTGAAGCGAGAAGATTCTACATACGTTTGGATTTAACTCACTTTAGAGCGAGAAGATTCTACAGACGTGTGGATTTAACTCACTTTGTAGCGAGAAGATTCTACAGACGTGTGGATTTAACTCACTTTAGAAGTTTAGAGCGAGAAGATTCTACAGACGTGTGGATTTAACTCACTTTAGAGCGAGAAGATTCCACAACGTGTGGATTTAACTCACTTTGTAGCGAGAAGATTCCACAACGTGTGGATTTAACTCACTTTGAAGCGAGAACTCCCACTTCAACATTATTCATTTTGATATTTATTTCATTACATGTTGGACATATATTCCACATAAAAATATGTCAATAACAACATATTTTTGGTTCAATGACATGAGGTGAAGAGAAAAATATGATTTTTATTTCGTTACGGATGAGGTAACGACATTATGCAAAATCGTAAGGGGAGAAAGGGAGATGGAAAACAGGGATAAAGATTATAGAAAGAAGAACGGGATAAAGAGAAATAAAAGAAGTAAATGGGACTAAAGGTTAAGATAATTAGAGAAATAAGTAGGGATAATAGGATAAAGATAATGGAAAAGTAAGCAAGAGAAAGGTTGTGTCCCTGTATTTCGATTTATTACCAGCATGTCACATAAGTTTGGATCGGAATAAAAATTTGTTTTGTACTATGCTATTTATTGGCTCCTTCTTGTCAAATTATCACTCAGAAAATAATTTGTGCTATGACCATTTTCCTGTAAAAACATGAAATAACGATATTATTTTCTTTATTATTTTTCTTTGGAATCAATTAGTGTTCTTCCGCATTAATATTAATGGGGTATTAATAGTAAAATATAAAACATATATATTGAAAACTATGTAAAAGAATAGATATTTTTTAAAATATGAATTTTTAAAAATATAAAATTTAAAAAATATACAATAAATGTATGAAAAAATATATGAAAAAATGTATGTAAACAATGTATGTAAAAAAATGTATTTGAATAGAGTTATGTATATAAAAGGCATGTAAAAATACTATTATTTGAAAAATTTGAAAAATATGTATGTAATAAATTTAGAAATAAAAAAAAATATACCTATTTCTTTTATACATCAAATGTTAAAGTGTGACATTTTTTCTGCCATCAGACTACATTCCACCTCACTTTAGTACCTACATTCACATCACTTTAGTAACTACATTCGCATCACTTTAGTACCTACATTCACATCACTTTAGTACCTACATTCACATCACTATAGTACCTACATTCACATCACTTTAGTACCTACATTCACATCACTTTAGTACCTACATTCACATCACTATAGTACCTACATTCACATCACTATAGTACCTACATTCACATCACTTTAGTACCTACATTCACATCACTATAGTACCTACATTCACATCACTTTAGTACCTACATTCACATCACTTTAGTACCTACATTCACATCACTTTAGTACCTACATTCACATCACTTTAGTACCTACATTCACATCACTATAGTACCTACATTCACATCACTTTAGTACCTACATTCACATCACTATAGTACCTACATTCACATCACTATAGTACCTACATTCACATCACTTTAGTACCTACATTCACATCACTATAGTACCTACATTCACATCACTTTAGTACCTACATTCACATCACTTTAGTACCTACATTCACATCACTTTAGTACCTACATTCACATCACTGTAGTACCTACATTCACATCACTGTAGTACCTACATTCACCTCACTTTAGTACCTACATTCACATCACTTTAGTACCTACATTCAACCTCACTTTAGTACCTACATTCACATCACTTTAGTACCTACATTCACATCACTTTAGTACCTACATTCAACCTCACTTTAGTACCTACATTCTACCTCACTTTAGTACCTACATTTCACCCCTTCATTCATTACCTACCGTGGACTAGTGCACCATACCCTGTAGGTAGAATCTCATTCCAGAGCTTATTTGAATAGTTGAGTAGGCAAGTTACCGCTGATAAAGTTACACAATAATAACTTGCAAAACAAGTCAATCAGCTCCAAGTTATGGTAGGAATGCTTGTCAAATTAATTCTATCACAGAATTCCAAAGATTCCTGGAGCCTCTGGCTAAGCGCTTTCAGTTTTGAAGCATTCTATGAATTCGACCAGCTCTATTCGACAGTATGAGGATATTCTATATTGTGCAGGTGCTTTAGACAAATGAAATACTCTAAGAACATTTTAGTCTTTGATTTTAAGAAGTGAACAGTTGAACGGACGAACATTGCAACATTCCGTATACCTTTAAGGTAATTCACTAAAAGTTAATTTGATATTCTGCTTATGCGTGTGGATCTAGAATAGAAATTGTTGTGAATTTTGAATGTTACTGCTTAATGAGGTATGGCTTAGCTAGAAATTGGAATGCTTTTGAGTAATAAGCATGTTAATTGTATCATTACATTGGTAACTAGATTACGCACACTCGGTAAAGCGTATACCTTCGCCTCCGCTATGACCCATTCACCTCCAAAATTTAATGAACTGGTAACTGGATAATAACCAATCGTCTCACCAAGTTTCATGTAATATGATTTAATATTTTTTCAATTATTGAGTTATAAATGACCTTGACCTTCGACCGGATCGCTCCCAAAATTCTACCAGATGATTCCTGGACATTGACCAATCGTCCCATCAAATTTCAGCCAACTTGGTTGAATATTTTTTTTAGTTATTGAGAAATATATGGCCTTGACCTTGATCTTTGACCTTTGACCTGATCACTCCCAAAATATAACAAATTGGTTCCAGCATATTGACCAATCATCCCACCAAGTTTCATGCAATATGGTTCAATACTGTTTGAGTTATAAATGATCATGTCCTTGTCCTTTGACCGGGATGCTCTCAAAATTCTACCAGAATGTCAATGGACATTGATTGACCAATCGTTTCACCAAATTTATTTGGTTAAACACTTTTTCAATTATGCAAATAGCAAAATGATAAATAAATAAAATAAATAAAATATAACCTTCTGCAAATTTGCAGAAGATTTTGTTTTGTTCGACACCATTTTCCCGTACAAATTACAAAGGAATTTTTAAATCAATTTATTCATTTGTTATCTTGTCTATCATCTAACTCAAAATAATTCAACCAATGCCTGAAATTATGCGTTAGATTTGTCATTATCCATTAACCATTAATTAGATTAGATATTGGAAGTGATCGGATCTAATGTAAAGGTCAGAGTAATGAAAGAGCAAGATCTATTGAAGCAGCGGTGAAGGCAGGCGCTCTACGAGTGCCCGTTACGATGTTCAAGAATGGAGGTGAATGTGAATACAGTGTGGAAGACTGAACTTTTAATAAAGATTTCAACGATGGCAGCAGACTTAAACTTCGAAAAAAAAAAAAAAAATAGAAAAATTAGGATCGATATTTATATTAATTCCATTTTATTTAATGTAATTATTAAATGTCTGTAAAATATACTGATGATACATAATAATTTTAGATAGTTAACAAATTTTAATGATAGAAGTGTAGCTTTAACTATAGCATTAATGAATAGCTACAATTCTAAACCCAAAAAATAAATGAAATATCTACGTAACAGTTATTTTTATTAGAAAATATCATAACAGAACTTATACAATGATCAGATGATTCATTCACCTTAGTGAATAGAAATAGAAACTATCTGATGTGAAGAGCCATATTTTCTCCACATCCACAATTCTAAATATAGTTTGCCTTAGTATTCTATGAAAGAAATACTTAGGTAACTTCCGAAATATCGATCGGGTACAAATTCTTGATGATATTAATAAAAATATCCTACTTTTTTTTAATCTTACTTTTTTTTAGTACGATAAGAATTCATAACATTTCATCAACTCAGAACTTACGTTTATAGTCTGGAGGGTCACACCTCTCAGGTTTGCCACATGTTATTGTACTGAGGGTAATTGAAAGAAATAATAGTGTTGGGAGAATTGATGCTAGCACATCAAATTAGGGTGTTTGTGACGGAGGGTACAGTCAGAGAAATGTATTTCTGTTCTCATTTTCTCACAGTTTACTAATAATTGTTAAATTTCTCATTATATATTTCATGAATAATGAATTCTCATATTTTTCGAATGAAACTTTAGTGATTGAATAACTAAATGATATTTTGAAAATGGTCTGGGTACAAAACAAAAAATTTATAAGATTTGATAATAAAATATAAATTGAAAACTGTGATTTGTGAAAATGGTACATCATCACAGTGACTCTTTTCTCTGATAGTACATCATCACAGTGACTCTTTTCTCTGATAGTACATCATCACAGTGACTCTTTTCTCTGATAGTACATCATCACAGTGACTCTTTTCTCTGATAGTACATCATCACAGTGATTATTTTCTCTGATAGTACATCATCACAGTGACTCTTTTCTCTGATAGTACATCATCACAGTGACTCTTTTCTCTTATAGTACATCTTCACAGTGACTCTTTTCTCTGATATTACATCATCACAGTGACTCTTTTCTCTGATAGTACATCATCAGAGTGACTCTTTTCTCTGATAGTACATCATCACAGTGACTCTTTTCTCTTATAGTACATCTTCACAGTGACTCTTTTCTCTGATAGTGCATCATCACAGTGACTCTTTTCTCTGATAGTACATCATCACAATGACTCTTTTCTCTGATAGTACATCATCACAGTGACTCTTTTCTCTGATAGTACATCATCACAGTGACTCTTTTCTCTGATAGTACATCATCACAGTGACTCTTTTCTCTTATAGTACATCTTCACAGTGACTCTTTTCTCTGATATTACATCATCACAGTGACTCTTTTTTCTGATAGTACATCATCAGAGTGACTCTTTTCTCTGATAGTACATCATCACAGTGACTCTTTTCTCTTATAGTACATCTTCACAGTGACTCTTTTATCTGATAGTGCATCATCACAGTGACTCTTTTCTCTGATAGTACATCATCACAATGACTCTTTTCTCTGATAGTACATCATCACAGTGACTCTTTTCTCTGATAGTACATCATCACAGTGACTCTTTTCTCTGACAGAACATCATCACAGTGACTCTTTTCTCTGATAGTACATCATCACAGTGACTCTTTTCTCTGATAGTACATCATCACAGTGACTCTTTTCTCTGGTAGTACATCATCACAGTGACTCTTTTCTCTGATAGTACATCATCACAGTGACTCTTTTCTCTTATAGTACATCATCACAGTGACTCTTTTCTCTGATAGTACATCATCACAGTGACTCTTTTCTCTTATAGTACATCATCACAGTGACTCTTTTCTCTGGTAGTGCATCATCACAGTGACTCTTTTCTCTGATAGTACATCATCACAGTGAGTCTTTTCTCTGATAGTACATCATCACAGTGACTCTTTTCTCTGATAGTACATCATCACAGTGACTCTTTTCTCTGATAGTACATCATCACAGTGACTCTTTTCTCTGGTAGTACATCATCCCAGTGACTCTTTTCTCTGATAGTACATCATCACTGTGACTCTTTTCTCTGATGGTACATCATCACAGTGACTCTTTTCTCTGATAGTACATCATCACAGTGACTCTTTTCTCTGATAGTACATCATCACAGTGACTCTTTTCTCTGATAGTACATCATCACAGTGACTCTTTTCTCTGATAGTACATCACCACAGTGACTCTTTTCTCTGATAGTACATCATCCCAGTGACTCTTTTCTCTGATAGTACATCATCACAGTGACTCTTTTCTCTGATAGTACATCATCCCAGTGACTCTTTTCTCTGATAGTACATCACCATAGTGACTTTTTTCTCTGATAGTACATCATCACAGTGACTCTTTTCTCTGATAGTACATCACCACAGTGACTCTTTTCTCTGATAGTACATCATAAAAATGACTCTTTTCTCTGATAGTACATCACCACAGTTACTCTTTTTTCTTATAGTACATCATCACAGTGACTCTTTTCTCTGATAGTACATCATCACAGTGACTCTTTTCTCTGATAGTACATCACCACAGTGACTCTTTTCTCTGATAGTACATCATCACAGTGACTCTTTTCTCTGATAGTACATCATCACAGTGACTCTTTTCTCTTATAGTACATCATCACAGTGACTCTTTTCTCTGATAGTACATCATCACAGTGACTCTTTTCTCTGATAGTACATCATCACAGTGACTCTTTTCTCTGATAGTACATCATCACAGTGACTCTTTTCTCTGATAGTACATCATCACAGTGACTCTTTTCTCTGATAGCACATCATCACAGTGACTCTTTTCTCTGATAGTACATCATGACAGTGACTCTTTTCTCTGGTAGTACATCATCACAGTGACTCTTTTCTCTGATAGTACATCATCACAGTGACTCTTTTCTCTGGTAGTACATCATCCCAGTGACTCTTTTCTCTGATAGTACATCATCACTGTGACTCTTTTCTCTGATGGTACATCATCACAGTGAATCTTTTCTCTGATAGTACATCATCACAGTGACTCTTTTCTCTGATAGTACATGATCACAGTGACTCTTTTCTCTGATAGTACATCATCACAGTGACTCTTTCCTCTGATAGTACATCACCACAGTGACTCTTTTCTCTGATAGTACATCATCCCAGTGACTCTTTTCTCTGATAGTACATCATCACAGTGACTCTTTTCTCTGATAGTACATCATCCCAGTGACTCTTTTCTCTGATAGTACATCACCATAGTGACTTTTTTCTCTGATAGTACATCATCACAGTGACTCTTTTCTCTGATAGTACATCACCACAGTGACTCTTTTCTCTGATAGTACATCATCACAGTGACTCTTTTCTCTGATAGCACATCATCACAGTGACTCTTTTCTCTGATAGTACATCATGACAGTGACTCTTTTCTCTGGTAGTACATCATCACAGTGACTCTTTTCTCTGATAGTACATCATCACAGTGACTCTTTTCTC
The DNA here is from genome assembly GCA_947561585.1 of Caprella mutica. Classification (NCBI taxonomy): domain Eukaryota; kingdom Metazoa; phylum Arthropoda; class Malacostraca; order Amphipoda; family Caprellidae; genus Caprella; species Caprella mutica. The sequence goes on from CANNZV010001514.1 coordinate 120,848, forward strand.
TGGTAGTACATCATCCCAGTGACTCTTTTCTCTGATAGTACATCATCACTGTGACTCTTTTCTCTGATGGTACATCATCACAGTGACTCTTTTCTCTGATAGTACATCATCACAGTGACTCTTTTCTCTGATAGTACATCACCACAGTGACTCTTTTCTCTGATAGTACATCATCCCAGTGACTCTTTTCTCTGATAGTACATCATCACAGTGACTCTTTTCTCTGATAGTACATCATCCCAGTGACTCTTTTCTCTGATAGTACATCACCATAGTGACTTTTTTCTCTGATAGTACATCATCACAGTGACTCTTTTCTCTGATAGTACATCACCACAGTGACTCTTTTCTCTGATAGTACATCATAAAAATGACTCTTTTCTCTGATAGTACATCATCACAGTGACTCTTTTCTCTGATAGTACATCATCACAGTGACTCTTTTCTCTGATAGTACATCATCACAGTGACTCTTTTCTCTGATAGCACATCATCACAGTGACTCTTTTCTCTGATAGTACATCATGACAGTGACTCTTGTCTCTGGTAGTACATCATCACAGTTACTCTTTTCTCTGATAGTACATCATCACAGTGACTCTTTTCTCTGGTAGTACATCATCCCAGTGACTCTTTTCTCTGATAGTACATCATCACTGTGACTCTTTTCTCTGATGGTACATCATCACAGTGAATCTTTTCTCTGATAGTACATCATCACAGTGACTCTTTTCTCTGATAGTACATGATCACAGTGACTCTTTTCTCTGATAGTACATCATCACAGTGACTCTTTTCTCTGATAGTACATCATCACAGTGACTCTTTTCTCTGATAGTACATCATCCCAGTGACTCTTTTCTCTGATAGTACATCATCACAGTGACTCTTTTCTCTGATAGTACATCATCCCAGTGACTCTTTTCTCTGATAGTACATCACCATAGTGACTTTTTTCTCTGATAGTACATCATCACAGTGACTCTTTTCTCTGATAGTACATCACCACAGTGACTCTTTTCTCTGATAGTACATCATCACAGTGACTCTTTTCTCTGATAGTACATCACCACAGTTACTCTTTTCTCTTACAGTACATCATCACAGTGACTCTTTTCTCTGATAGTACATCATCACAGTGACTCTTTTCTCTGATAGTACATCACCACAGTGACTCTTTTCTCTGATAGAACATCATCACAGTGACTCTTTTCTCTGATAGTACATCATCACAGTGACTCTTTTTTCTGATAGTACATCATCACAGTGACTCTTTTCTCTGATAGTACATCATCACAGTGACTCTTTTCTCTGATAGAACATCATCACAGTGACTCTTTTCTCTGATAGTACATCATCACAGTGACTCTTTTCTCTGATAGTACATCATCCCAGTGACTCTTTTCTCTGATAGTACATCACCATAGTGACTTTTTTCTCTGATAGTACATCATCACAGTGACTCTTTTCTCTGATAGTACATCACCACAGTGACTCTTTTCTCTGATAGTACATCATCACATTGACTCTTTTCTCTGATAGTAAATCACCACAGTTACTCTTTTCTCTTACAGTACATCATCACAGTGACTCTTTTCTCTGATAGTACATCATCACAGTGACTCTTTTCTCTGATAGTACATCACCACAGTGACTCTTTTCTCTGATAGAACATCATCACAGTGACTCTTTTCTCTGATAGTACATCATCACAGTGACTCTTTTTTCTGATAGTACATCATCACAGTGACTCTTTTCTCTGATAGTACATCATCACAGTGACTCTTTTCTCTGATAGAACATCATCACAGTGACTCTTTTCTCCGATAGTACATCATCACAGTGACTCTTTTCTCTTATAGAACATCATCACAGTGACTCTTTTCTCTGATAGTACATCATCACAGTGACTCTTTTTTCTGATAGTACATCATCACAGTGACTCTTTTCTCTGATAGAACATCATCACAGTTACTCTTTTTCTCTTATACTAGTAAGGGCAATGTGCAATTTATAAACATACATAATTATATAAACTATCATATAGCAGGCTCGCTCTAAGTGCATTCAATTGAATCATTTCCATTACATGTTATATAATTCCACTTGAAATACTTCTGCTGCAAAGATTTACGTAAAAGGCAACTCGGACGGTACTTCAATTGGCTTTTTCCCGGTAATGGAATTTGGTGAAGCAAGGGCAATTGGCTGATTTTAGTAGGTCCAGTTGTTCAGGCGCCTCTAATAGCCTTAAGTTCTGAGAGAACTTCCAAAAGCTACCAATTATTAGATTAACCTAATGAAATTTCGTGATTTTCCACTGGCCTGGATCACAAAATGTCCATTTTGGGTGTGAACTAACGCGGAAATCATTGCAGTCAATGTTGTGTATACATCGCCTCCTCTTCTTTATTGGTTATCGAATTACCTAATTGAATAAGTTTGTATTCGAACAACTAAACTGGAAGCTGCAGAGAATAGGGACGAAGGCTTTGAACTTCATACGTCCAATTGGATTCCTATTAGCCCCTGTACAACATTCGACGAAGTTAATCTTCTGTAATATGTATTGGGAATAACGGCCAATATATTGAGGCTGACATGTAAGCCAATAAAGCAGTCTATCATGTTCCAGTCTAACATTTCCATCACGTATATTTCAGTAATTGAATAAACTAAAACAAGAACCTGCTGGCGTCTCCCCCAGAGGGTCTTTTTTGTCGCATCTTTTGCTCTGTCTGATGATCAATCTGAGTGTCTCCAATATCTCGTCAATAGGGGGCGAGACACGTGACTAATTTGTCAGAATGAAGAGTGGTGCCTCTTTGTCATCTGCAGGAAGTAGAATGCATCTCTATCAACACGATGGATGAGCCCTATCTATCTAACGCTTCATTTTTATTGCTTTTCAAACTCGAGTTGTCCCTCATCCGCCATCTTGAATGCACTTCCTTACTTTTGAACTGTAATAAATGGTAAAGAGACAGAAATCTTCTCTCCAACTGTTTTATTTAGTATAGCTTTCTATTAAAAGTTAATTTTGAATTCATATTTTAAGGTAAGTTACGAATCATTGGTCAGTTTCACATCTTCGGTCATTCGAGGAAAAACGATAAAATAGCTAGTATTTAACTTTAATTATTAAGTTGTTTCTTAACCCGAAGATGTGGAAGTGACGTATAATCAAGAACATATCCGATACCAATTATTAATACCAGATTACATTATTTGACATATACTTCATATAAATGTGTAAATGTTATGTAACATTATTCTGCTAATCACATCTGAGAAATAAAAATATCTTATTTTCTTTTTTTTTTCTGACAGGTGTGTTTATTTTTAATCTCACGTCATTTGAAAATGTTTTGTTATAATTTTTCTTTTACCCTCCATGAATATTATAATTACTTTTCTTAGTTATTTTATATAATAATAAAGTATGTATAACAATATATGATATCATATAATAATATATGATTATGTAAGTAGGGTAAGTTCTTAATTATCGGTCAGTTCCCCATTTTCAGACACGTAACAAAAAACGATATAATAATAATAAAAATATAAATTAAATAATATTTATTATCGTTTCTTCTTACATGTCCGGAAATGGGGAACTGACGACCGATAATTCAGAACTTACCTTATATCATAATTAACTAGATTATGTACACTCAGCATAGCGCATACCTTCGCCTCCGCTTTGACCCGTTCTCTCCCAAAATTAAGGAAACTGCTAACTGGATAATAACCAATCATCCCACCAAGTTTCATGTAATATGGTACAATACTTTTTGAGTTATAAATGACCTTGACCATTGACCGGATAGCTTCCAAAATTCTACCAGATCGTTCCTGGTCATTGACCAATTGCACCATCAAATTTCAGACAATTTGGTTGAACACTTTTTTAGTTACTAATGGCCTTGACCTTGATCTTTGACCTTAGACCTGATCACTCCCAAAATCTATAAAAATGGTTCCTGCATATTGACCAATCGTTCCACCAAGTTTCATGCAATATAGTTCGATACTTTTTGAGTTATAAATGACCGTGACCTTGACCTTTGACCGAGTCAATCCCAAAAGAATAGCAGCAGGTCACTGGACATGGACCAATCGTTTCACCAAATTTCAGGCAATTTGGTTGAACACTTTTTCAGTTAAGCGAATAACAAGATGATAGATAAATAAATAAATTCCGATGAAAATATAACCTTCCGCAAGATTGCGAAGGTAGAAGTTAAGTAGCTATTATTTTTTTTTTAGACTAAGTTCCGAGTTATCGGATTGTTCCACATTTTCGACCATGTAAGAGATAGTGTACAGTAATTGATATATATATATAAACGTATTATACACATTTTTTATCATACGACCCAAATATGTAACAGTTCGATGTATGTATTACATACATACATTTTATAATGAATATTTTCAGTTTTTTATTGAAGTAGTTTAATAATATGAAATGTATTGAAAGTCAATTCTATGGTTGGAACCCAATCGCAATTTGCACAACTCCACAATTTGGAGGAGTACCACGTAAAGTAGTGGTGGTGAAAAAAGGATACACTATTTTAGGTCGATTGCAAAAGTCTAATTTGTATGCGAGTGTTGTTGTTCATTGGCGAGATGTACATACAATTCCGTGGCAATACCCTGGAATGAATTCTAGTAATGATTTCACTGCACTCTATTTGGCTGTAGAAATTTACACTAGCAAATTACATTGCTTTTTCTTTCTATTTCTTATTGAGATGACTATGTTGCATTTGGAAAATAAATGGTTAGGTATATCCGCATTTAATGTCTATATTGTATTTCTTTCGATATAAATCTATTATAATGCTTACACAGTGCAGTAGAACTTTAGTTAGTTATGAAAAAGCAATCAGTTTTCTAAATCTGATGGCTATTCATGGTAGACTAAAGAAAATTTATTCACTATAGAGGCTATTTGCCAAAAAAAAATTGTTACTTATTATAGGGGCTTCAATTCTTTGTATATTTTGTATACATTTTCTTCTCAATAAATATTATCATTATCAGTTGATTCCTTACTCATGGATTTCTCTATATAGAATTTCTATGCTATACAGAATAGGGAAGTAACAACATCTTATAGGGCTGGTAAAGGCACAGTATACAGAATAGGGAAGTAACAACATCTTATAGGGCTGGTAAAGGCACAGTATACAGAATAGGAAAGTAACAACATCTTATAGGGCTGGTAAAGGCACAGTATACAGAATAGGTAAGTAGCAACATCTTATAGGGCTGGTAAAGGCACAGTATACAGAATAGGGAAGTAACAACATCTTATAGGGCTGGTAAAGGCACAGTATACAGAATAGGGAAGTAACAACATCTTATAGGGCTGGTAAAGGCACAGTATACAGAATAGGGAAGTAACAACATCTTATAGGGCTGGTAAAGGCACAGTATACAGAATAGGGAAGTAACAACATCTTATAGGGCTGGTAAAGGCACAGTATACAGAATAGGGAAGTAACAACATCTTATAGGGCTGGTAAAGGCACAGTATACAAAATAGAGAAGTAGCAACATCTTATGGGGCTGGTAAAGAAATCTCTATCAGAAGTCAACCTGAGACGTCATGAGTATCAATATATATCTCGATAAAGTTTTAATGCTAATTTTATATAAAATGTATAACTTTTTGAAGTAATATAAATGGATGTCCTGGAATCAGAATCCCTATTTTTTCTCTTTCGTTCTTTGAAAGTTAAAACTTTTATATTCTGTTTATTCTGTAATTGTGATAAAGTTCTATAATAACTATCTACGTAGAAGAAGTTTCTGTGAAAGTTTTCTGACGTCACATGGTGGTATTTCTTGATGCTAAATAACAAGTTGTGTTTTTTACTTTATAGACATCAATTTGAACGTTTATTTTTTTTTCAATTTATGAACATGGAGATAGTAAAAGAAGTAGAAACCCTCTTAATCTTACTACATGATTCGCCATTTTTTTCGTAAACGATGATCAGGTGATCACTACTTAAAATACCTCCTTCCGATCCCTGAATATTCATGAAGGTGACATAGTGCTGGTTAAAATATCTGCTGTCAAAGTGGCAGCTTAGGATTCAGCTTAGAAGAGATCTCTTAAGGCTACACGCAAATCCCAAGAGTCGCGTCGATGAATAAATTGGGTCATATTTACATGGGAAACTTTCCTAACGAACCCAGACTGAGTTAACTTTTGGCAGAGGGGGAAACATGGTGGATGCAGATACAGGATGTAAGGATACGAGGAGGAATTCTTAGGTAAAACAAGATACAGAAGAAGATGCAGATATGGGATATAGGGATACGTAGGTGAATTACTATATGGTTCAGATATATAAAGGAATAGTACGTGACAAAATCCAAGTTCAATTACAGAGTTGGCAAAAAAATATTTCTTATTTTTAAATTCTTATAAATCTTCAGCCAAAGAGAATCCAAAGTGAAAAAAATGTAAGACGATAAACAAATTCTCTATAAAAAAATCATGAGTTTTTAAAAGATGGTGAACTTTCTTGTGGTTCATCCTGTATAATAACGTTCATCATCTAACGTACACACAATGACACATGAATGTCCTAGTCACTTAAAGCAGCAGTAAACTTATATATAAAAAATTGGCACTTATTGTAAAAATGTTGTTATTTGTAATTAGTTTTATGCAAATGAGAATTCTTCTGTGTGAAATACAACAAGCAACCAGAAAAATGCATACTATTATATGCATGCATATGGAATGTTCACAGCGATGTCGCTACGTTCTGTTTGTTTACATAATTAACTAATTTTTAACGAAGTTTTAAACAACAACTGTACTCGATTCTACTAACACATTATTGATTAGGATTGATTATCAATATAATAATTACTTAATTTTAATATAAAGCAAACTATAGAGCGTGCATAATAACATACAAATAATCAGTGCGAAGATTTTGTTTGTACCACAATCATTTGTGGTAACTGCAATGTTCCTCACAAGATGGCACTGCGGTTGAGATTTAATTCAATTAATCATTTTGAAATTGATTTTTTAACATAAAGTGGCATTATTTAATTGTATAATATTATTGTCTTTCAATCGATTTCAGAAAAAATAGAGAAAAATCGCGTCCAAAGGTTTACTGTCCCTTTAACTGAAATGAAAATAGGGTAAATTATCTAACGTAGATAGGGGTCTAGGCTGATTTTCCGAAAACTTATTCGCCGAAACAGATTCTCCGAATACGTTTTTGCCGAATCCTAAATTTGCCGAAAGCGGATTTACCGAAATACGGATTTGCAGAGCACAAATTTTCCGAAAGATGAATTTACCGAAAATCAAATTTAATGTATTTAAAAATAGCATTCTGTTGGACTTTGCAGTTCTCATCATTATATCTTATGCATATAAGATATTGATATAAATATAGATTTGAAATTCGCTAATTTGGTCTCATTTTGCTAAATTCATATATCTAACTGTATATATTAAGAATTAATATGTATGTGGCATTACTAATAAATGGTTGATAGAAAATCAATGTTTTTACCTGAAACAAATTCATTCGTACAAGTGACATTATCGTTGAAGCCAGAGGTATATTGGGAAGATATGACTACTAGTTTATTCATTATTAACAATTTTACATTTTAAACTTAATAAATGGAATAAGTATTAATAAAAACACCATCTGTATGGTATACTAATAACAGCTGAATGAAAAATAAGCAATAAACATGGATTATTCACAAAAATGAATAAACACGCCAATAACACACAATCTAAAAACAAACCAAATGTTCGAATTAAAGAAAGTAACATACTCCCATAGCTGACAGACTGATTCTGACTGAATAAAGCTTGAACGTCTTTAAAATAAGAAAAGACAAAGAATCATTTAGTGGTACAAAGATCAACACAATGATTAACGAAGGCCAATCCTCCGGGTACCGGTAGATAGATCCCATACCTGATATGACTGGGGAAAACTCTCAACATGTTGGATAGACTCTTTACTCTATTTACCGTTCAATATCCATTCCATCAGAAATTTGTATCCCACCGCTGCCACCAAATAATAACAGTCTCCCCCGACACTGAGGCATGGTCCAGAAGCTCTGCCGTTAGAGGTTTGCCAATATCGTAGCCATGTGATTTATGCCTCTGTCCCCCTCCAGCGAGTCATCAAAGTTACAGAAACTATTCCACTTACAGACGACAGTTCTGCGAAACACAGCTTGGGAGTTGTCTCAATGTTCAGGGATATTGTGTCTCTCCCTGGCTATGGGACAATGATTGCATCAAAGGTCCGGTGGTGTCCGGTTCAAAGCAAGCCAAATTGTCCTCCGAAATTGATGACGGCTTTCAATAAATCAAACATGAACCTCTCAATAACACACACAGGACGCTATTTGTTAGAGGACTAAGATGTATCTAACTAAAAGTGTCTAGAGTACAGTATTATACATAGTGATTTGAACCAAGCTATTCAGATAAAAACTTATGGTGGGACCATGGAAGATCAAATGAAATCCCCTCGTAATGATATGAGACCCCACCATAACTTTCTCCTCGAGATATTTCAAAAAACTATAAAAATCTCTCTGTGTGTTCATAAGACTCCTAATAATTTTTAATTCAAATAATTACATTTATTGGCAACAATGCAAAACTTTCATACAAATAACTAGACAATAACCAACTTATAATAACTTCCCATCATTCGAAAGCGTTATTATAAGCTGATAACCAAGATATAGAACTTTGGTAGAATATCCCCGCATTATTCATGGTATGTGCCAGTGCTTGTGTCCACGGATATTCGCCTCCTCATTGCGGTTTGGCAAGAAGTTGTTCTCGTTACATCTCCCAGAGCAGCAGAACTCTTCACTAACAAGCCATGTCGTTGGGGAACTTCTGAAGGAACTATGTGTGTATATATATTTATATATATGGAGTTGCCATGTATGTGTGGCCCCTAAATCAGTATCGAATAGTTGTCATATAGCTCAGTTAGAGGCTCAATACCTTTAGCCAAGAGGCTATAGCTCACTAACGTGCATCAGTTACGGCATGTTCTGGGGTGCATATGTGTATTATTTAAATTATGCAGTATGTATATGTCCATCATTTACATTATCTGGTGTTTATGTATATGTACATTAGTGTACATGTGTCTCATGTACATTATAACGAGTGTATATGTGTAGGAGTGCATTACTGTAAATGTGCATCATTTACATTATGTGTTTGGCATATGAGTAAGATATATGCATATTGCATAATTACTGGCAAGCTCACGAGCGTATATCAGCAAGAATTTTAATTACAAAGAACAGGTTAATAGTGTTTTTATTAATTTATTTATCACATTATTTTCTCATAGTTCATTATTACACTTTTTTCTAATTATTTATTTATTACAATACATTTCCATTGGAAACTAAGTACTGTCAACTCATAAAATGCATGTTTCAAAGACATTAATATGAAAATTACTTGTAAGATTTATCAATTACTGCATTAAGAGAAAAATATTTAAATGAGTCTTAAATTACTTTTTTAACGAATTAATATTTTCTATTAAATTGTCGTAGACTTCGTAAATTTAAATAAATTATAATAATATAAAAGTAATTAAAATATTCTACTCAATCTCCGTAGATTTTACAGATTTCAAAATTTAGTAATCGTGTTATGCATCAATACTAATGAGAACACGTAATTTTTGACAGAAAAATACACTAGAAAACTTACTATATGTTGTAATAAATATTTCAATAATTACAAGCATATATTATCCTGATTAGCAGTTGCGCAATCATAATTTTTATCGGCAATTATATTATCACTATTAACTTCAATTTCATAATTGATTTTCTAAATTTCCGCATTAGAACAAATAAAAATAATTAGATCTTAAGAAATAAAAGTTCTAAGCCGCAAAAAATCAACTGAAAATTCATTTTACAATAGATTAGAAACAAAATAAAATAAAAGCCATCATTATTTCCCAATACAGACGTTAACACCCACACGATACGAAAAAGTGTTCCAGAGCATCAGCAAATGACATTGAAGTGGAGTGCAATGTTTTCTCTCATAGTTACTACGTGCTATGGCCTACTCACCTTAATTGACTTCCAGCACACTAACACCAATTCAATTATCGGATAAACAAAAGAAATTAAATTGATATCAAGGAGTACGCACAGTGGTATTCATTTGTTAGAATTGTAGAGTATGAGTTCAGCGTACAATTATTGTTAGTTTGTACAGAATTCAATTTTCAGTTTACAAGATTCTTCCGTAAATTTTTTTATTCCTCCTGTTTGTTAAAAAAAAATATTGTCAATATTGAGAATTAGTTATTCAGGTTTAAATTATTCAGTTTTAAATTATTCAGTTTTCAATATTCATGCAGTTTTCAACATTCATATATATTAATATATTTACCATTATTCAATTTTACAAACAAATATTAATTATTGTTTGTAACTGTTTTCTATTCCTAAACCAGCAATTATTGCTCTTATTTCTTATTTACTCTTATTTGCTCTTATTTACTCTTATTTACTCTTATTTACTCTTATTTGCTCTTATTTACTCTTATTTACTCTTATTTACTCTTATTTACTCTTATTTACTCTTATTTGCTCTTTTCGTGCGGAAAATAATTGCATGCAGTAAAAAGCGTCACATGAGACGACGATTATATCCTTTATCGTCACTCGTCACGTGACCTAACAAATGTTCGATGCCATCTAAAGAGAACCAAAACCTGATCGTCAACTGAGAAAAATACCAAATTCTACATTAAACATACATTAAATAATTAAACTTGAATTTTTTATAATAATACTTATAATTTGGATAGAAAAGGACGAGAACAAAAAATTTATTGAAAGATTACAAATAAATATAGAGGCTGTTTTGAAGATTATCTTTCAATTTGTATGCTAATATTTGTAAAGCTAAAATGATTGACGTGTAAGTTACGAGTTACCGGACTGTTCCACATTTTCGAACAGAGGAAAAATATATGATTTAACATCTTATAACTGTATGTATCATGGATGCAATTTAAAAGATTTCCTTTGTTAAAAGATTGTATCCATGATACGTAAGGTATCATGGATACAAATTTAACTAACATGTTAAATATTAGATTATCATTTTTTTTTGCCTTCATTTTTTCCTCGTGATAAGGTGTTGGGAAAGTCTAGATGGCTTTGTTTTAAATGCAGATGAGAATTAAGTGAGATAATTGAATTGCACCACAGTAAATAACAATTATAACGTTGGTTATATCTTATCATTAACTGTATTTGCAAAGAAAAGGATATCGTTTTATTAATAATTCATGTTCAATTATACCATTATGAATGTTCGGTGTTTATTAAGAAATTCATTTCTATATTGTTCATTTTAATAAATAAATAAATTATTATAATAAAATACATAAATTCATTACTGATAAATATCACTAATTTAAATTAAATTTACTACACTTAGAGTAAGTAGTATAGTAGGGTAAGTTCCGAATTACCGGTCAATTTCACATCTTCGGTCATATAAGAAAAAACGATATTTTAATAATTATTTAATTTTTATTTTAGTTGGTATCCTGCAACTAACTAAAATAAAAATTAAATATTTATTAAAATATCGTTTTTTCTTATATGACCGAAGATGTGGAACCGACCGGTAATTCGGAACTTACCCTAAATACATCTTACCCATTCACTAAATATATTATATTGAATTAAATATAAAAAACTCCACTCATATAAAATAAGTTTTTATAAATTAATCATAAAATTTATAGTGAACTTCTGAAAATTAAATTACAAACTCTATCTCCTAATAATAACTACAGAAAGATATATTTCAAACAAGATACACAAACATTTTTCTTATAAAACTCTACCCCGTCTAATAATTCTCACAAGACATATAATAAGTTAAATAAAACAAAAGAAATAAGACACCAGCTCATATAATACGTCTAACATGTTCAAAATATGAAATTCCAAAAGATTCACACTTGTTAATTTATTTTTCCATTAAATATCCATTACCGGGGAATTCATGCGTACAATTTGCAGTTAGAGAAAGAGAGAGAGAGAGAAAATGGCACTGCGATTTGTTGTTCTTTGGCCTGAAAATATTCCTGAGTCTCTGGAGAAAACTAAATTGCGGAGAGAAAATCCCGGGGACTCATTTCATTTGTTAGGCGAGTCATCTTCATTATTTGGAGGTTTGTAGATAATGCATATTATGTAGATAAGATATATCTACTCATTTGGTAAGATATATCTAGTCATTTGGTGAGATATATCTACTCATTTAGTAAGATATATCTAGTCATTTGGTAAGATATATCTAGACATTTGGTAAGATATATCTAGTCATTTGGTAAGATATATCTAGACATTTGGTAAGATATATCTAGTCATTTGGTAAGATATATCTACTCATTTGATAAGATATATCTACTCATTTGATAAGATATATCTAGTCATTTGGTGAGATATATCTAGTCATTTGATAAGATATATCTACTCATTTGATAAGATATATCTACTCATTTGATAAGATATATCTAGTCATTTGGTGAGATATATCTAGTCAATTGGTAAGATATATCTAGTCATTTGGTAAGATATATCTAGTCATTTGGTGAGATATATCTAGTCATTTGGTAAGATATATCTAGTCATTTGGTAAGATATATCTAGTCATTTGGTAAGATATATCTAGTCATTTGGTAAGATATATCTAGTCATTTGGTAAGATATATCTAGTCATTTGGTAAGATATATCTAGTCATTTGGTAAGATATATCTAGTCATTTGGTAAGATATATCTACTCATTTGGTGAGATATATCTACTCATTTGGTAAGATATATCTACTCATTTGGTAAGATATATCTACTCATTTGGTAAGATATATCTACTCATTTGGTAAGATATATCTACTCATTTGGTAAGATATATCTACTCATTTGGTAAGATATATCTACTCATTTGGTAAGATATATCTACTCATTTGGTAAGATATATCTACTCATTTGGTAAGATATATCTACTCATTTGGTAAGATATATCTACTCATTTGGTAAGATATATCTACTCATTTGGTAAGATATATCTACTCATTTGGTAAGATATATCTACTCATTTGGTAAGATATATCTACTCATTTGGTGAGATATATCTACTCATTTGGTAAGATATATCTACTCATTTGGTAAGATATATCTAGTCATTTGGTTAGATATATCTAGTCATTTGGTTAGATATATATAGTCAATTGGTAAGATATATCTACTCATTTGATAAGATATATCTACTCATTTGATAAGATATATCTAGTCATTTGGTGAGATATATCTAGTCATTTGGTAAGATATATCTAGTCATTTGGTGAGATATATCTACTCATTTGGTGAGATATATCTAGTCATTTGGTGAGATATATCTAGTCATAAGGATAGATATATCTACTCATTTGGTGAGATATATCTAGTCATTTGGTGTGATATATCTAGTCATTTGGTGAGATATATCTAGTCATTTGGTGAGATATATCTACTCATTTGGTGAGATATATCTAGTCATTTGGTAAGATATATCTAGTCATTTGGTAAGATATCTAGTCATTTGGTAAGATATATCTAGTCATTTGGTAAGATATATCTAGTCATTTGGTGAGATATATCTAGTCATTTGGTGTGATATATCTAGTCATTTGGTGAGATATATCTAGTCATTTGGTGAGATATATCTACTCATTTGGTAAGATATATCTACTCATTTGGTGAGATATATCTAGTTATTTGGTAAGATATAACTAGTCATAAGGATAGATATATTTAGAATTGGGTTAGATAAATCTCGAAATTTAATAAAATATTTCTCAATGTTTATTAAGAGGATTCCATAAAAATTATTACCGATTTATAAACTCATCCTATCCAATAGAAATAACGATAATCTAGGTACAACTGTCGATAATCTAGGTACAACTGTCGATAATCTAGGTACTTAATATCCAACAAAACTGTCGATAATCTAGGTACTTAATATCCAACAAAACTGTCGATAATCTAGGTACTTAATATCCAACAAAACTGTCGATAATCTAGGTACTTCATATACAGGGTGGCGCAAAAAAAAGGAAACCCATTTCCAAACTGGTTTATTTTACAAACTATCAAAGCTAGATATTTTCTAAAAACACGATTATATTTTTTCACTTTTTTTGCATCTATCTTGTTATTCTGTTAAAAGTTACAATGAAAATTGAACATCCTGCAGCGAATTAAAAAATGGAATTAAAAAGGGGTTGCCCGAGGGCGAAGAACTCAAAAAAGTTCCTAATTGGTATAATATATTTCCATATAGTAGTAGTATAAACTAAATCCTATTATTTTTGCATTCAATTCACGTTTCGGTTGTTGCCTCTTTCATTCATGAAAATACATCTTCATCACCAATAACGATGTCTTGACTCTTCTACAAAACGTGCATTTCTTTGCAGAAACCATTTTGCAAAATTTAGACGGTGTGGTAAATTAGTTCTAAGAGTCCGAGTCTTACATGCATCTTAAAAGGATGATGTCTAAAATCATGTTTAACAATTCAATGAAATGTGTGTTTAGTGATATCTTATCAATTCCTTCTAATTGATTTTTTTTTGTATTCTCAATAAGCTGTTCATCAACAATATTAATGTGTTCATTCTGTTCGCCTGCGACACGATCGCTTTTTGTTCTATTTTAAAGTGGTTTCTTCAGTTTTCGACTTATTAACATCTTTCAATTTGGTTTTAAATAATTTTTTTTCTCAAATTTGTTATAAAAAACAGTAGAATTTAATGTTTTTACATCCATTTAAAATTAATTATACTTATTATGAATTTTTTTCGTCTATTTTGTCCTTGCGCAAGCCATTTTTATTTCCATTTTTTTTAATTCGCTGCAGGATGTTTAATTTTTGTCGTAACTTTTAACAGATTATCAAGATAGATGCAAAAAAAGTAAACAAATAAAAGCGTGTTTTTAGAAAATTTCTAGCTTTGATAGTTAGTAAAATAAACTAATTTGAAATGGGTTTCCTTTTTTTTTTGCGCCACCCTGTACAACGAAACTGTCGATAATCTAGGTACTCCATATCCAATATAACCGTCGATAATCTAGGTACTCTATAGCCGATAAAACAGTCGATAATCTAGGTACTCTATAGCCGATAAAACTGTCGATAATCTAGGTACTCTATAGCCGATTAAACTGTCGATAATCTAGGTACTTTATAGCCGATAAAACTGTCGATAATCTTGGTACTTTATAACCGATTAAACTGTCGACAATCTAGGTACTTTATAACCGATTAAAATGTCGATAATCTTGGTACTTTATAGCCGATTAAACTGTCGATAATCTAGGTACTTTATAGCCGATTAAACTGTCGATAATCTAGGTACTTTATAACCGATTAAACTGTCGACAATCTAGGTACTTTATAGCCGATTAAACTGTCGATAATCTTGGTACTTTATAGCCGATTATACTGTCGATAATCTAGGTTCTTTAAAACCGATTAAACTGTCGACAATCTAGGTACTTTATAACCGATTAAACTGTCGATAATCTTGGTACTTTATAACCAATTAAACTGTCGACAATCTAGGTACTTTATAACCGATTAAACTGTCGATAATCTAGGTACATCATATCCAATAAAATTGTCGATAATTTTAGAACTGATTTTCCGATTGAACTTTCGATAATTTGGGTACTCCGATAAAACTGTAAACATTTTAGGTACTTCATAGCCGATAAAACTGTCTATTATCTAGGTACTTCTTATCCAATATAACTGTCGATAATCTAGGTACTTCAAGACCGATAAAACTGTCGTTAATCTAGTTACTTCAAGACCGATAAAACTGTCGTTAATCTAGGTACTTCATATCCGATTAAACTGTCTACAACTTAGTTTGCCGTATCGATACTATCTCCTACCCGATATTACGATTAGTTCTTTCCTTTCAGTAGTATCAAGGTGACAATATTTGTTCTCAGGATTGCCAATCTCATGGCTGTTTGATTCAAAATGTATAAAATAAACAATTTCACCGCTTACAAGAAGATGGATCAGTAAGATGGACCTCAGCGTCTTGTTATGATTGAATTGCTTTGGAGCACTACCTTATATATTGAGAACCATCCCAATACTATATATTCTACATGATAGATAAGAATCTTATCTGATTGCGTCAGGTTTAACGTTAGCACAACCGTCATAATCGTAATGAGGTGATGAGTAGGTTTGGCCGGTAGGTGGCGTTGTGCGTACATAGTGGCTATGTTTTCAGATCGTTAGAGAGATGAACTTCAGAGGAGTTGTTTTGTTTGTCTATCAGCGGTGGGCAGGGATGATATCGAACCCATTTAGTAAATCTACAGCCTCGATATAGGAGCAAAGTTATGGTGGGGCCATAGAAGTTTGAAAATGGAAATTAATCAATCTTCCACGGCCCATCATAATTTTACTCTGACTAGAAATGAAGAAATAAGAGTGGGCCAAAGAAAATTGAATCTAATCTCCTATATCTCCACTATAACTTTCTATCATAATCTTCTATGGCCCTACCATAACCTTCTCTCTTAATCTTCTATGGCCCACCATAACAATCTCTTTCAATCTTAAATGGACCCACCATAACTCCCTCTCTCAATCTTCTATGGACCAACCATAACTTTCTCTCTCATCAATCTTCTATGGCCCCACCATAATTTTCTCTCTTAATCTTTTATGAACCCACAATAAATTTCTCTCTCAATCTTCTATGGCACCACCATAACTTTCTCTTTCAATCTTCTATTGTCCCACCATAGCTTTCTCTCTCAATCTTCTATGGCCCCACCATAACTTTCTCTTTCAATCTTCTATGGCACCACCATAACTTTCTCTCTCAATCTTCTATAGCCCCACCATAACTTTCTCTCTCAATCTTCTATGGCCCCACCATAACTTTCTCTCTTAATCTTCTATAGCCCCACCATAACTTTCTCTCTCAATCTTCTATGGCCCCACCATAACTTCCTCTCTCAATCTTCTATGGCCCCACCATAACTTTCTCTTTCAATCTTCTATTGTCCCACCATAGCTTTCTCTCTCAATCTTCTATGGCCCCACCATAACTTTCTCTTTCAATCTTCTATTGTCCCACCATAGCTTTCTCTCTCAATCTTCTATGGCCCCACCATAACTTTCTCTTTCAATCTTCTATGGCCCCACCATAAATTTCTCTCTCAATCTTCTATGGCACCACCATAACTTTCTCTTTCAATCTTCTATTGTCCCACCATAGCTTTCTCTCTCAATCTTCTATGGCCCCACCATAACTTTCTCTTTCAATCTTCTATGGCACCACCATAACTTTCTCTCTCAATCTTCTATGGCCCCACCATAACTTTCTCTCTCAATCTTCTATGGCCCCACCATAACTTTCTCTCTCAATCTTCTATGGCCCCACCATAACTTTCTCTCTCAATCTTCTATGGCCCCACCATAACTTTCTCTCTCAATCTTCTAAGGCCCCACCATAACTTTCTCTCTCAATCTTCTATGGCCCCACCATAACTTTCTCTCTCAATCTTCTAAGGCCCCAACATAACTTTCTCTCTCAATCTTCTATGGCCCCACCATAACTTTCTCTCTTAATCTTCTATAGCCCCACCATAACTTTCTCTCTCAATCTTCTATGGCCCCACCTTAACATTCTATCTGAGCTCAAAATAAATCTAACCATCGGTTTTATATAAATTATTATTATTTATAAACAAAATTCCTGTTGAAAGCAATATAGTTTTTCATTTATTAGAATTGTTATTTTTCCATTAATAAATGGTGAGTAACTCATACATATATATTACGCTCAAAGTTATATAGAGAATTGTAATTGTATATATAGCTGCTGCTATTTCAGCTGATAGTACTCTGCTGTTATTGCAGCTGATAGTACTCTGCTGCTATTTCAGCTGAAAGTACTCTGCTGTTATTGCAGCTGATAGTACTCTGCTATTATTGCAGCTGATAGTACTCTGCTGCTATTTCAGCTGATAGTACTCTTCTGTTATTGCAGCTGATAGTACTCTGCTGTTATTGCAGCTGATAGTACTCTGCTGTTATTGCAGCTGATAGTACTCTGCTGCTATTGTAGCTGATAGTACTCTGCTGTTATTGCAGCTGATAGTACTCTGCTATTATTGCAGCTGATAGTACTCTGCTGCTATTTCAGCTGATAGTACTCTGCTGCTATTTCAGCTGATAGTACTCTGCTGCTATTTCAGCTGATAGTACTCTGCTGCTATTTCAGCTGATAGTACTCTGCTGCTATTGTAGCTGATAGTACTCTGCTGTTATTGCAGCTGATAGTACTCTGCTGCTATTTCAGCTGATAGTACTCTGCTGCTATTTCAGCTGATAGTACTCTGCTGCTATTTCAGCTGATTGTACTCTGCTGCTATTGTAGCTGATAGTACTCTGCTGCTATTGTAGCTGATAGTACTCTGCTGCTATTGTAGCTGATAGTACTCTGCTGCTATTGTAGCTGATAGTACTCTGCTGCTATTGTAGCTGATAGTACTCTGCTGCTATTGTAGCTGATAGTACTCTGCTGCTATTGTAGCTGATTGTACTCTGCTGCTATTGTAGCTGATAGTACTCTGCTGCTATTGCAGCTGATAGTACTCTGCTGCTATTGTAGCTGATTGTACTCTGCTGCTATTGTAGCTGATAGTACTCTGCTGCTATTGTAGCTGATAGTACTCTGCTGCTATTGTAGCTGATAGTACTCTGCTGCTATTGTAGCTGATAGTACTCTGCTGCTATTGTAGCTGATAGTACTCTGCTGCTATTGTAGCTGATAGTACTCTGCTGCTATTGTAGCTGATAGTACTCTGCTGCTATTGTAGCTGATTGTACTCTGCTGCTATTTTAGCTGATAGTACTCTGCTGCTATTGCAGCTGATAGTACTCTGCTGTTATTGTAGCTGATAGTACTCTGCTGCTACTTCTGCTGATAGTACTCTGCTGCTATTTTAGCTGATAGTACTCTGCTGCTATTTCTGCTGATAGTACTCTGCTGTTATTTCTGCTGATAGTACTCTGCTGCTATTGTAGCTGATAGTACTCCACTACTATTGCAGCTGATAGTACTCCACTACTATTTCAGCTGATAGTACTCCACTACTATTGCAGCTGATAGTACTCCACTACTATTTCTGCTGATAGTACTCCTTTTGAGTTTAAAATTATAAGAATTCCTCAAAGTGAAGCCTCGTATGACGTTTATTAAATTTGAGTTAGAAAAATTATCATGTAGCGTAGAGGCTGAGACACGGTGTGGGGTATGGAATAAAAATAACATGAAAATTATATAGTACATTTATTATTATGCATACATATTCTTTAACTAAAATTTGTAGAGGTAATTTGTTAAGGTTAGTTACGAGTTGTTGAACGGTTCCAAATTTTCGATCATATATGAAAAAAGGATGATTAATTGTTACTTAACATATATTTTGATAGGTATCCATGATACATGCAGGTATCATGGATACCACATCAAATAAAGAGTTTAATAGTAATAATTCTTTTTTTCTTGTTCTATGATCGCAAATGAGGAACCGTTCGACAACTTGGACCCGAAGTAACTATTTATTACTCATGTCCTTATATGCTTGTATATTAATAATAAATAGTGAATTTAATTCAAGGCTTGCATGTAGACATAAGTCCCAACAATATATTGAATCATTCCGACAGTCAGTAATATTCCACATATTATCATTATTGAGTTATTAATTTATTATTGAACAAAATAATTATCAGTGCAAACTGTTGCAGAAGTTGTTTTCACATTTCAAGTCCTCCTATCTGCTATACTGTTTTTATTACTAAGATGAAACTGGTACCAATTTGAAGATAAATTATATAGTTTTATTGTGATCGAAAATATTAATTATATCTTCAATAGTTTTCGAGATATTCAATGTTTTTACAGCCTGTATATAGCAGACAATCCTTCCATATCGGCGCAGTACATAACGTAATATTATTATGCGCTTTATTAGAATAAATCATGCAGCAAATTAAATTAATATTGTGAATATATAATATATTTATTTATTGTAATATTCATTTAAATTATTGACCATTTATATTATTAATCCTTCATATTTCGTTAAACCAGTTTTCATAGCCAGTTCAATTAATTAGATATGATTATAATAACCATAAAGAGTTAAATGAAATGTCAAATATAAATAACATCACTATGTACGTAAATTAAATAATCTCCAATTAATATTATTAATATAATTTTATAATCATATACGATTTAATGGACATTCGTTCACTTCAATTATAATTCATATATTTTATCAATAATGAAAACAAAATCAATTAATCTATATTATAATTCAATAAAAGCTGTAATTAACAATTTACAGATATGAATTATTATATATAAATCATAAAAGGCAAAAATTATAATTTTATTCAAAATGTCCCTCTTTGCATTTGTTGAAAAACATTAATTAATGTCATATTTGAAAGGTTTTTTTATAGATTATCATTATATAATTATTGCTGTCGATACAACAGCTTGAATGTGAATTATTGCGAGTCAACATGTCGTTTATTATACATAAAAATCGAAAATAATAAATATTCTATTAGCTGCAATTGAATGAATAATAATTTTTTTTATCTTATTGTGCATTAATTGAATTAAATGTTTATTGGATGTTATTGATATTTTTTTTAATTTGCAAAATAACTGTCCGCACTTTCAGCTCCCCCATTTAATAACGTTTCTCTGGGCAATATTGTTACAATATTGTTAATATTGGCAATATTGTCACAAAATTGTCATTTTGTCACAATATTGTTACAACATTGCCAATATTGTTGCAGCAATCCCCACATTGTTACAACATTGCACTAACATTGTCACAATATTGAACCATTATTGTTACAACATTGACTCAATATTGTTGAAACATTGCCAATACTGTCACAACGTTGCCAATATATTTACCATCCCGCCCCAATATTACTACAACATTGGAAATGTGGTAACAATATTCCTTTATTATTACAACAACAATATATATAATTATCATATTTGACCAATATATATTGCCCCGAGTCTTATAGCTACCTTGTATCTCAAATCTAAATCGATATCAATTAAAATTTAAAGTTGAAAATATCCCTAATTACCATTACATGTTTTTATCAATTAACCATTTAGTTTTGATATCTTCAGGCTATACAAAAACCTACAAAATTAGTCCTACAAAATATTTTGACGAATGAAGTTAGTTTCATTTGGTTGGTTGCCTGAGGGTAACTTCTGCCTAATTGGATAGGAGTCTCCGTAGACTTTTAGCCTATTGAAAAGATATACGCTCTATTTTTGCATCGTGAATGGAGGTTATTTCTCATCAATATTATTCAGCCAGCTTCATTTAGAAGCTTTAAAATAATAAATGAATAACACAAAGTCAAGATACATGAAAGTCACATTTTAATGGTTAAGATTTTCCTAACTGTTTCATAGTTATAATATATAGGGCAATGTCACACGAGCGTTCATGGAGCGTTTTCAACGCTCCAAGAGCGTTCACATGGACACATTTGAAATGGGTTTAACAATAATTTCCTCAGAATAAAAAACGCTGTGGAATTTTGAAGTATTTCAGAAGGCCATGGTTTTATAAAGTTTTTCATCAACACTATGATGAAACTGGTGGCATTTCGAGAATAAATTCCATACGAATCTTATAATGCTAATAATATTTCAATATCCTTAATATTTCTCGAAATATTCAAGTTCCAAATGTACCAAAGGCTTCAGAAACAACCCGTACTTATCATCCGAAAGCAAAACACTCTCCCATCTGCTCCCAGTGCCTGAAATATTCATTCTAATTCAGTCTTTGATCAATATGCAGGCTGTATTATCGGCGCACTGAAATCCCTAACTTACGGAAAGAAGTTAGCGACCCCTCCCCTCCCCATCTCCCACCCCTGCCTCTCAAACTTTGGATGCGAGAGGCCTGGGGTTTAAATTCCTGGGGGGTTATTAAAATATGCTCAAAATCTTCCCTGAGCTATCTGGTTTCCGTCAGAGGTTGTTCCGTAAAAGGAAACTGGTATAATGGATGTGAAATGTTAATAAACAATGTTGTTTAGATTTATATGTATTTTCAATTAAATAAATTTAGTAATTCTTTATAAATGGTAGAGTAGCTTTTAGTTTGTGATCATATGGAATGATATATATTGAATTAGTGCCAGTTTTATTTATTATAAAATTAGACTTGATTTATGTCTAATTATCAAATATACAGAACCAATATAAAAAAATTGAAAAAGGAAAATCATTCAAAAAATTACCTAGTACCTACTGAAATAATAAAATTTTCCAAAATTGAAATTTTCCAAAATAAATTTCCAAAAATAAATTTCCAAAATATTTTTTCTAATATTAATTTATTCAATACAAATTTTTCCAAATTGAATTTCCCAAAAATGATTTATAAAATTTAAAAAAAAAATCCCAATTTAAATTTTCAAAATATCCTTTTCGTCCGACTGCCGATCTGTAGAGAGAAATTCTCTCCTCTAATATTTTATGATCGAATTATTATTGCGACTCTCTGAGGAAATGAACAGGAAACCAGTGCCACAAGTCGTAAAAAAGAAAATATATATTATATATATTATATCATGTGCTACGGGAGATTCTATGGAGAAAATACACTTAGAAAAGGAAGGAAATGTGGTGACATGTGGCATCAATTTAGCAAATTGGAATTTTAAATTTAATTACATATTGATTTAACATGTAAATAATTTATTTAAATTCAATAATTAAGTTATTTGATTATTTAATATTCTATCTTATTTTTATGGTCACTCTGGAATTAAATCAAAGAATCTAGCTACACCACAGAATAGAAAGAAAAAACGTATTTTTTTATTTAACTACAATAAATACATTTATATATTTAATATATTATTTATTGATTTATTAATATATTTATATTTTAGCTTGAACTGTACAATAGATATTTTGCTAGGGTAAGTTCCAAGTTATCGGACAGTGTCATATTTTTTATCATATAATAAAAAAAACCTATAGAGTGGAACTCCTCTATAGTGAAATCCTGTATAGTGAATCATCCCGATTTAGTAGACTACTGTATAGTGAACTAACCTCTGTAGTGAACATTAAATTTAGTTTAGTCTGCCGTAAATTGCAATGCTTTTTACATGTATATCTAAATGGTAAATTAGTTTTATTTCATGAAACAGGAGTTCTACCAGTACAACTCCTCTATAGTGAAGTCATGTGTAGTGAAAAATCCTTATTTTAGAGTCCTGAGAAACGAAATACGTTGTATAATGAATTTATTTGAAAAAGAAGGAAAAAAATTGTGCAGTCCGTCATGAAAAGGAAGTTTTTTATTCAACTCTTAAATCCTCTATAGTGAACTAGTTGGAGTTCACTATAGAGGATTTCTACTGTATAAATAATTATAATACACTTTTTATTGATATATTCACAAAGGAGAAACCATCCGATAACTTAACATTTGCCCCAAATCAAATTTCCATACAAAAGATGATGATGCTACTTAAATATTGTTTCATTTTGTAACTATTTTCATTGATCGAAAATCAATTTAAATTTTCGTGCAATGAAATTTCTTATAAATCTTAACATTTTATCGTGAGAAAACTAAAAGTGATTTACCATTGTTTTGTAGCACATAGAGGAACGTCACAGTACCAGACACTCACAGTACTCTGACAGTGCAGGGTGTTACCATAGGCCGTGAACAAATGTGGTCACTAAAAAATACTGATTGACATACCATGACTTGCTATATAACACCCATTCAAGTTCCTTGAATCAAATTCTCAGGTTCCTATTCAGGCTCCTATACAGGTTCCTATATTGGATACTCAGGTTACTATACAGGTTCCTATACAGGTTCCTATATACAGGTTCCTATATTGGATACTCAGGTTCCCATACAGGTTCCTATATTGGACACTCAGGTTCCCATACAGGTTCCTACATTTGACACTCAGGTTCCTATACAGGTTCCTATACAGGTTCCTATATACAGGTTCCTATATTGGACACTCAGGTTCCCATAAAGGTTCTTATATTGGACACTCAGGTTCCCATACAGGTTCTTATATTGGACACTCAGGTTCCCATACAGGTTCCTATATTGGACACTCAGAGCACGTTTCCTTCGTGTCATGGAAGGCGAGAGGAAAATTTTGCTTCACGTCAACGGCTTAAATGATTTTTAGAGCTGCGCTGCCTTGCTCGGAATATAAACTAATCGTTAAGTTATGATACGGTACATAGATACTATACTTTGGCCTCTGGATGACGGGCACTTTGTTGAGCGCATACCTTCACCGTCACTTATAAATGACCTTGGCCATCCAATAATCCTAGAGTTTTAAATCACCTTGACCTTGACCTTTGACCCGTTCTCTCCCAAATTCTAATAAGCTGGCTTCTGTAAATTTGAACACTTTTTGAGTTATGCGAATAACAAGATTAAAACTAGATAAATAAATACATTATTATTAAAAAGAAATTCAAATTCAGTTGAAATAGATGTCAATCATACAGAAGGCCAATTTAGTAGGTGTTTAACGTCTGTTTCGGAACCAATGGGCATATCGCTGATGTATGTATAGGAAATTAATCAATGGGTTTGATGTCAAATAAAGGTGTTTCTTTGTTCTTCTACCCATTGCCTTATTACAAATAATATATAGTGCTTCTATAAAAATTGAGTTTTATTAATGATATTCAATGATTCTATAATAGGAGAAAAGTTGTGATGGGCCAGTGAAGATCTGCTAAGAACCAACTATACATTCTTCCGGGTGTTAGATAGGAAAACATCCTATATTCCTGCATACGATTAAAAATCTCTATTATCAACTATATAAAGCTTACTTGATAATTAAAATATCCATTTAAAGGTTGTATAATTCAAGCAAATACATTTTTGATACATATTGCCGATACACTGTTGAACAAGTTATGGTGGGGCCATAGAAGATTGAAAGAGAGAGTTATGGTGGGGCAATAGAAGATTGAAAGAGAGAGTTATGGTAGGGCCATAGAAGATTGAAAGAGAGAGTTATGGTGGGGCCATAGAAGATTGAAAGAGAGAGTTATGGTGGGGCCATAGAAGATTGAAAGAGAGAGTTATGGTAGGGCCATAGAAGATTGAAAGAGAGAGTTATGGTGGGGCCATAGAAGATTGAAAGAGAGAGTTATGGTGGGGCCATAGAAGATTGAAAGAGAGAGTTATGGTGGGGCCATAGAAGATTGAGAGAGAGAGTTATGGTGGGACCATAGAAGATTGAGAGAGAGTTATGGTGGGGCCATAGAAGATTGAAAGAGAGAGTTATGTTGAGCCCATAAAAGATTGAGAGAGAGAGTTATGGTGGGGCCATAGAAGATTGAAAGAGAGAGTTATGGTGGGGCCATAGAAGATTGAAAGAGAGAGTTATGGTAGGGCCATAGAAGATTGAAAGAGAGAGTTATGGTGGGGCCATAGAAGATTGAAAGAGAGAGTTATGGTGGGGCCATAGAAGATTGAAAGAGAGAGTTATGGTGGGGCCATAGAAGATTGAGAGAGAGAGTTATGGTGGGACCATAGAAGATTGAGAGAGAGTTATGGTGGGGCCATAGAAGATTGAAAGAGAGAGTTATGGTGAGGCCATAAAAGATTGAGAGAGAGAGTTATGGTGGGGCCATAGAAGATTGAAAGAGAGAGTTATGGTGGGGCCATAGAAGATTGAGAGAGAGAGTTATGGTGAGGCCATAAAAGATTGAGAGAGAGAGTTATGGTGGGGCCATAGAAGATTGAAAGAGAGAGTTATGGTGGGGCCATAGAAGATTGAAAGAGAGAGTTATGGTGAGGCCATAAAAGATTGAGAGAGAGAGTTATGGTGGGGCCATAGAAGATTGAAAGAGAGAGTTATGGTGGGGCCATAGAAGATTGGAAGAGAGAGTTATGGTGGGGCCATAGAAGATTGGAAGAGAGAGTTATGGTGGGGCCATAGAAGATTGAAAGAGAGAGTTATGGTAGGGCCATAGAAGATTGAAAGAGAGAGTTATGGTGGGGCCATAGAAGATTGAAAGAGAGAGTTATGGTGGGGCCATAGAAGATTGGAAGAGAGAGTTATGGTGGGGCCATAGAAGATTGGAAGAGAGAGTTATGGTGGGGCCATAGAAGATAGAGAAGGGATTTCACTCAGGGCCATGTCAAACGACTGGTTTAGCAATGCCTTTCAAAGCGGTTAGGCCGTCGAGAAACCTCTTTTGAAGGAAATTCCATTGAACTGCAATTTAATATCCAGGAGGATGTCAGAGAAGCAGTTTAGCCGCTCAACCTCGACGGTCGAAATGCGAGTCCTACGTCACTATGGTACGTCAGAAGGTTAATTTTCAGGTGGTTTGACAGCCAATTCAGATTCTACACTGCACAAAACTGATGTAAAACGGGTGTACGGACAACTGCCATGTGGACAACTGCCATGTGGACAAATGCCATAGCGGACAACTGCAATGCAACAAACTGCCATAGCGGACAACTGCAATGCAACAAACTGCCATGCGGACAACTGCCATGCACTATATTATAATTTTATTTGGGTGATTTATAATGGACTTGAAAACTTAACTATTCTTGGAATTAATTTGAAGTGAAGAATATTATTATCTCAACCTAAAAATTAGGTATAAGAATGTTAATTGTATAGTCCGAAATTGTGAATGAATAGGTATAAAAATTAATATTGACGGTAGATTCAGGATTTAAAGTTGATGCATACTAAATTTATATCTTTGTTAAATCATATTGTTTCACATTTAACCCATTAAGCACATCAAATAATCAAATGGTTGAAAAAAAGGTTAAAATCTATGGAAGCAAAACTTTCTTTTCAAACATTTCAAAATACAAAGAATAGAACAATCACAAGCTTTACAGGTTAAAATTTTCAGTGAGTGTGATCTTGCATTTTACTATTTAATAATTTTTCATTGGATTAATTATTATTTCTCATTAGTTAAAACTAGTTTTTCTGCTAGATTCTGGATTAGAAACTTAAATAGTAATTATCTTATTTCTATGTTAAAAATTTCTTACAAAGAACACTTGACTCAGTAACTTTTAAATTTGAATTTGTTTTTCTATCGTTACTTTTTTCTAGCTCCCACTGATCAAAAATCCATGCATTATGTAATTAGTCAAATTTCAGTAGAATCTTAAAAGATGATCTATTAGAGAAATAGTTGCCTTATATACAAAATTCTATATCCTAGATACCAACAGTCATATATAAACAAATTGTAAATAAAATGATAATTAATGAATTTCTAGTTAAACAAATCAATTCCTTACAC